>JBAMBI010000754.1:0-30442 GCA_037043535.1 Drosophila putrida | reverse complement strand
CTAATTTAATGTTTCTTCCTTTTTTTATATTCTCCATTGTCTTACCATATATCGCATTGTTCATTAATTTAAAAAAAGTTCTTTTCAAATTCATTTTTGGCCGATTTTCTATGTTTATTGTCTAGCTGAATATAGGGTTCGAGCCACCGTCGCTGTGGGCAATGTTTGACACATGGCCCAACCGTATAAGTTATTAGCATCTATATATGACAAATAATTTTCACATGTGTATTACAATAACGTAATTGTTGCAGCGAATTTGTTTGACAGACTGTAGCGTATATGCTGTGCGTGTGCAGCTCACTCGCTGTACAATGTTTTGGTGTGCATACTAAACAGTGAGTTATTATTATATTTATTATTTATTATATTATTATTATATTATTATTAAGTTTGTTAAAAAAAAAGTATGTAACAGGCAGAAGGAGGCGTGGCAGACCCCATAAAGTATATATATTCTTGATCAGGGCGAGAAGCTGAGTCGATATAGCCATGTCCGTCTGTCCGTCTGTCCGTGTGAACAACGAGATCTCAGAGATGGTAAGACCTAGGAACACCCAATTTGGTATGAAGACTTCTGATACTTGCACGCAGATCAAGTTTATTTTAAATTTTGGATGCCACGCCCCCTTCGCCTACAAAGTGAAAAAAGCAGGATAGCACTGGCAATTAATAAGCTAGAGATTTGAGCTTCGGCAGGAACAATACTTGTACTGAAATGGATGCATCGTGCAAAATTTGATTAAGATCGGATAATAAACACGGAAGATATCCGCAATTAATTAATTCTTTAGTTTAATGTGTTGTTGTTGTGAGTTTTCGCCCTCTCTCTTATCTGCTCATTCGTTGAAGCATTTACATATACATATATACATATGCATGAAAGCGCGCGCTGTGTTAGAGTGAGTTTTCGTCCTCTCTCCCTCTCTCTTTCAAGTAGAGTGATAGAGCTGCCACCTTGATAGACGGGACATCATGGTTCGAGTCCCAGTTAAAACATGCTTAAATTCTTCAATTTTTTTTTTTAATTTTTGTTATACATTAAAAATAGTTTTTTAAGTTTTTATTTAGTTATTTTGAAAATAACGTGCTCATTGTTGCTAAGACTTTTAAATACAAAACAGACAGCACAAATACGAAACACAAATATAATTAATAGAAAATTTGAGTGGCGTTCTCTACTACCTCAGGGTATTCTACTGTCGGGATCTCTCGACTGAATGATATATTTAGAGTTGCATTTGATGGCATGAGCAGAGCGTCATGATAAGTATGTCATGTGCGGTAGTTAGATAGAGAACATTGGTTTATTTTCTCCTTTAAAATATTTTGGTAATAAAATAAAGAGTGTGGCAAATAGTAATACTTAAATTAAAATTAATTATTTTATGATTAGAAAAGTGCATTAAGCTATGCTGGAGCAAGCTCGACAGTGGGAGACCCCGTTCTTCTGCGGGCAGCAAATAGAAGAGTCTGTACCAAGTTTCATTCATATAGCTTCAAAGCTGAGACACTAGTTTGCATAGAAACAGACAGACAGTCATGGCTATATCATGGCCATGGCTATATCGACTCAGCTCGTCGCCCTGATCAAGAATATATATACTTTATGGGGTCGGACACGCCTGCTTTAATGCGTTATAAACTTCGTGACAAAATTATAATACCCTCTGCAAGGATAAAAAAATATCAACAACAGTAATATCGACATAGTACAAAAAATATATTAAGATAAAATAGTTGAAGCCAATTTTAAAAAAAATCATAATTTTGTATTTTTGCTATTTTGACAAATACATACAGTGAAAGTTTATTTTTATTTACCGTAAAACAAAAGAAACAAACTGTCAAAAACCTCGAAGAAAGGAAAGAAAAGATTCAACTTTTTCCAATTATTAGCCACCATTATAAATAATAAAATTCAAACATATCAAAGTGTTACAAAGCATACATTGAAGATTTTAATATTCTGCAGTGTTGACAAATAAAAAATCAGTTAAGCATCCAAAAGCGCTTTTTCGGTGGCTAGAAACTTGATAGCTGAAAAACGCTGCAAAATTGGCACCACTGAAGACATGGTTAGAAAAATTATGTTTCTGCAATCAATTATTGATTTGTTTATAAAGGTTAATTTGACCCTGTACTAAAAGTACAAAAGAGTCCATTACGTTTGGGCAAAAAAGTGAGTAACAAGCAGAAGGAGGTGTGGCAGACCGCATAAAGTATATATATTTTTGATCAGCACCAACAGCCAAGTTGATATAGCCATGTCCGTCTGTCTCTTTTTTGTGTTCTTAGATATGTGGGAGTACAAGAGCTAGTGACACCAAATTTGACATGTACGTTCATCTATATCTTGCATTGCCACGCACCCCTCCGCGACCGGAAATTTAAATATAAAGTTACAAAAAATAATTTATTAATTAAAATTTTGTTTACTGGTTGACATAATTACTATAGTCTGAAGGAAAATTTACGTTACGTTTATTAATGATAGCCGGCATAGTATTTTTGGCCACAACTGTATTAAGTTGCAGCTGTTTTCAAAAGCGAATACCGCTGAGCCAAACCATCCAGAATTATAACAACATAACTGGGCACTGAGCACTGAGTTTCGAATGCGCTGGCGTGTTAATTAATTGTAACGATTTGCTTCAATATAAATTATTATAAAACGTAATTTTTATAACGGTCTTATAAATTTATTCTGAATGTGCGTGTGTATATAATTAAAATAATAATATAATCGCAAGCAAGTTCGAGCGGCGCACTATACTTATGCTACTGTCGGGCCTACCCAACTGAATGATATTTTTTTTGTTTTCCTACTGGTATATGCATTTACACATACATATATACAGATGTATGTAAGTGCACGATGTGTTAGAGCGAGTTTTCGCCCTCTCTCCCTTTTTCTTTCAAGTTATCTCTGTTTGGATCTTCATAGACGCATATTCATATTATTCAAGAAGTGAGATGGTGTAGGTAGTTGAGGTGCCGGCTGACACTTATTATACCCTGTTCTTTTATTTAATTTGATGCTATACACTAAAATTTTTTTATGTTTTCAGCAAGTTAGTTTGAAATTTACGTGCTCATTGTTGCTAATACCTTTAAATATAAAACAGACAACACATATACAAAACACAAATATAATTAATGGAAAATTTAGTGGCGCTGTCTACTACCACAGGGTATTCTACTGTCGGGCTCGCCCGACTAAATGATATACATATTTATTAATAAAGACATTAAAGCTTTAACTTTCAAGTGAAATACCCGAGCAATAATATCATGATGATAATGAGGTGTTTGACTTGGTAATAACTCATTTCTTATATCTTTCCATTTGGGATTACAGTTAAGTGTAATAAGATGGTCAGGACGACCGTAATTTATAAAAGACGTCATTGCATCCTGCGTCTTTTTATACATATATCGTGCTGAGCCAGTCAACGTAGATGGGATGATTACTTTCTCACCGAGATGATCAATGCTCACATTTTTCTTGCTTATAGCATCCTTTAGATGTATATAGCTATCAGCTCTTAACTGTGATTGAATGTGCCGAATGTATTTAAGCCTTTCGGCTTTATTTTTGGCGCACATATCAACTAAAAATTGGCTGAACAAATATCGGCATATAATATAGAGCATTTACATTTCCGCTGCTCGCTGCTTAAAACTGCTATTGTAATATTGAAGCAAGAGCGAGTAAGAGTGTCATATGCTGCAAGTTTATTTTATTTTTATAGCATCCGATCTGAACCAAACTCTCTCAAAATGAAACAATAAATATGAAATACATTATCTGTGAGTTTAGCTGAGATAAGTCAAAAAACAACAAAGATCTTCATACAAAATATTAAGTTGCATTTAATTGTTCCTATCGCAGCAACATAATGTAGTAGTCAGATCTTAACCAAATTTTCACATAATGTATAACTGAATGTGAATTTGACTGAGATAGCTCAAAAAATATGATAATTCAAAACAAGCCATTTTGACCTTTGAGCATCCACTTTAACCCCTTCCAGTAGAAATATCAAAAATCACGTCTTTTTGCACAATAATTATGTCTCAGATTTGTTGAGTGAAAATTTCAGATCGCTATCTTAACCCGTTTGGCCTTCAGCGTGATGAGTGATGAGTCAGTGAATCAGTGAGGACAAAGAGTTTTATATATATAGATTTTAATTTATTCTACTAATAATTACTTAACATGTATATGCGAAGCGAAAAGTTGCTGAAAATTAAATGACTATTATTTTTATAGATAAGAGTTCATAACAAATTAAAAAAATGTTTGTTCAATTTAGAAAACACAGCGCGCTCTTACATGCATATGTATAAATGAATGCATGCATGCATTAAGCAAATAATCAAATATTTGCCAAGTCTTAATTCTGTAGCTTTAGCTATAACGTTTTTTCGATTTGTGGGCGAAGTGGGCGTGACATCCAAAATTTAAGATAAACTTCTTCTGCGTCGACTCAGATTGTCACCCTGATCAAGAATATATTTACATTATGGGGTCTGCACGCCTCCTATTACATATTTTTTTTTAACAAACTTAATATATCCCACAGGGAATAAAAAACTTTTTATTTTTAACAATTGTCCAACGAAACATATTAAGTTCAATTGACATAATTGAAATAGTCTGAAGGAAAATTTACGTTACGTTTATTAATGATAGTCGGCATAATATTTTTGGCCACGACTGTATTAAGTTGCAGCTGTTGCCAAAAGCGAATACCGCTGAGCCAAACCATCAAGAATTATAACAACAACATAAACGGGCACTGACTACCGCTATCAAACATTTTTACCGTAAGTTTACACTTTGGTTTCGTGTGAGCTCAGTTAATGCTGTTGTTTGTTTTGTGCACTAGAATTTAATACAACAACAACTATTAGAAATTGGAAACGCACGCACTGTACAGTGGCTGCCGGCAATTACTCATCTTTGCTCAAAACTAGTAAGAAAGATTAGGAAATGTTATGTAAGAATAATATAGGTTTTCCAGCATACCAATGTACGTATCCAGCGACGTAAGCACTTTCTTCTTTTTCTCACTTCATATTATAAGGTTAATATTCTTAATAAATATATTTTATTTATTTAAATAATTTTTATACCCAGGGGGGTATATTAAGTTTGTTCAAAAAATAAAAGTATGTAACAGGCAGATCAGGGTGACCAGCTGAGTCGATATAGCCATGTCCGTCTGTCCGTCTGTCTGTCCGTGTAAGTCACAAGATCTCAGAGATGGTAAGGCCTAGAAGCACCAAAAATGGTGTGAAGATTTCTTATATTTGTACGCAGATCATGTTTATTTCAAATTTTGGATGCCACGATCCCTTTACCTGCAATATGAAAAAACCATAACTCTGGTAATTATCAAGCTAGAGACTTGAGCTTCAGCACGAACAATACTTGAATGAAAAAGGATGCATTGTGAAAATTTGATCAAGATCGAATAATAAACACGGAAGATATCTGCAATTATTTAATCCTTTAATTTAATGTGTTGTTGTTGTGAGTTTTCGCCCTCTCGCTTTCTCTCTTTCAAGTTATCAAGTGGAAGAGGTGCCGCCATGTAGTCAAACGGGAGACTTGGGTTCGAATCCCAGTAAAAACATGCTTAAATTTTTTAATTTTTATTATACATTTTAAAAAATTTTTTATGTTTGGAAGAAAATTTTTGTGGCGTTCTTTACTATCCCACTACTACCTACTCTAAAAATAATGCTCCGACACGGCCAATTCTGACAATTACACGTCCTCGTGTATAAATTTAACAATTCATGTTGATATGCCCTGCTCAAGTATTTCTTCTCTTTTTTTAAAATTTATTTTAAAGTAATCTTTACAACTAATTTGATTTCATACAGATGAATGTTAAAATAGCGCACCACGTCTACCTATGTTTCTCGAAGGAGCATTTGATCATGACGATAAATATTTATGCGTTTGTTTCAACGCTAGTACCTTCACTGGTACTGTCTTTTGCGTGTGTTTCAACGATGTCACGTGTACCTTCACTTGAACCAATTGCGTCGTTTCGACGAAATCACCTCTATCTTCGCTGGTATCAATTGCGTTTGAACGCCATCACTCATTATATCCTCATCCATCTCCGCAGAAACTGTCTCGACCGGTAACACCCTTAAACATGCACTTGTAGGTTCGTTTGCTTATTAATGACTTCAAACAATATCGGTCTCCTTCAAGTAATTCTGTTATAACGAATGGACCCTTAAATTTGGGATCTAGTTTGGTCTGATTTCTCTCTTCACACTTGAGCAGAACATGATCACCCACTTTATGCTTTACAACGTTTGCTTTGCTTTTATCGCTTCTTTTCTTATCATAACAAGCATTACTTTCTATATTATCGCTTGCTTGTGCTCTTAGATTTTGTAAATTTTCATATTTTTCATCAACAATGTTCGATAGCATCCCTAATGGTCTTACATCTTTCCCAATTAAAAGCTGTAACGTACTAAACTTAGTGACCCGATTGGCTGTACAATTTATTGCTAACTGAACCTCTTTTAATGTCTCTTTCCACGAACGTTGGCCCGTTTCAACCGCTGTTAGTGAACTTTTAAGTCTACTCATTACACGCTCGACCTGTCCATTTGCTCGACTAGCTCAAGATCGAATAATAAACACGGAAGATATCCGCAATTATTTAATTCTTTAATTTAATGTGTTGTTGTTGTGAGTTTTCGCCCTCTCGCTTTCTCTCTTTCAAGTTATCAAGTGGTAGAGGTGCCGCCACGTAGTCAAACGGGAGACTTGGGTTCGAATCCCAGTAAAAGCATGCTTAAATTTTTTAATTTTTTTTTTTTGAAACGCGTACATACAAAATAACAGATGCACATATATTTTAACTCAATACTAAAGTTCAGACTTTCTTATACAATTAAAAACACAAGATATGAATAATAATATATATGTACATACATATTTCAAAATTCAAAAAACAAAATTTAAATAATTATATGCACATTAAAAAATGTTTAAAACCATCTAAAACAAATTAAAGGTTTATTAAAAACTTTATTGTTATTCTTCAAACTTCATATGGTAATTCATCTGTTTCACTGTCTTCAAACCATCTAAAACAAATTAAAGGTTTATTAAAAACTTTATTGTTATTCTTCAAACTTCATATGGTAATTCATCTGTTTCACTGTCTTCTTTGCACGTGGGCGTTTTGGGGAGCAATAGCTTCATCAGAAGATATTTCTTCAATATAGTTTTCGCTATTGGATAAGAAACTAGTTGTGGGACCTTGTGGTTCTTCTACTGGTTTTATAATTGCAAAATCTGTTATCAGTTTTTGGTGGGTGGTTATTTAAGCTCCTTTTCAATTTCGTAATAAGGTGCTAAATTAATATCTATTTCCCTTATTATTTTGCTGGATCTCTCCATTTTTCTAAATCGCGTTATATCGAAACTGCGTTGTGAAGGACCGCGTTATGCAAGGAATACCTGTACACTTAAATTTTTTTTATGTTTAGAAGAAAATTTGTGTGGCGTTCTTTACTACCCCACTACTACCTACTCTAAAAACAATGCTCCGACACGGCCAATTCTGACAATTACACGTCCTCGTGTATAAATTAAGCAATTCATGTTGATATTTTAAGTCTACTCATTCACGCTGGACCTGTCCATTTGCTCGACTAGCTCCTGTGGCAATTAAACCGCCTTCACTGATACTATACAATTGGCTGCATCTATCTTCAGTGTATAGTGTAAATAAACGTACTTTGTAAACGCATCTATGAGGACTATGATATACTCTTTTTGGTCGTTCTTGCCACTTAGTTTACCGGTGATGTCTACATGTACCGTATGCCAGGGTATTTCGATTTTAGGAATCGGATGCGTTTCTTGTTGAATTTTCCCAGATTGCGGTTTGGATAGTTTGCACGTGATGCAATTGTCAACGAACTTTCGTACGTATTTTGTCATACCTTCAAACCAGTAAGAGCCATACACTTTATCCCAACCAAGGTGCATTATAGCCTCGTGAATGTGGTTAATGAGAGCCCATCTATAAGACCTTGAAACTACAGGTAACCAACGCGTTCTACCGTTTCTTTGAATTTTAAGATACAGCAAGCCTACTCTTAACTCATACGTACTGGCGACATTCTCGTTTAATTCATTGTTTTGTACTTTAGAGATTAAAGATGTTATTTCGAGATCTCATTGCTGTTCAACTATAAGCCAGGTGTCACTTAATTCAGTTAAATCTACCCGCATTTCAAGAGCTTTGGCAGAAGGCTGTAACTTTTTCGTTATTGGGTTTCTTGAGAAGAAGTCTACATGCGACATGCGTTTTTTCCTTCCTATACACAATATCGAACTCAAAAGATTGCAAGTACAACCACCATCGATATACCTTGTCATCTAACTCAACCTTTTGTTGACTTGCCTTTAAAGAAGTACCGTCGGTATATACTGTAAATTTGATACCCTTTAAATAATGTTGATAATATTTTACTGCGTTAACTACCGCCAGGGCTCCCGAAAGATTTGAATTATACTCTGCTGGGGTTGTACATTTACTGTAATACTCGATTACATGATTTTTATCTTTTATTTAGTGCATGAGTATCGCCCCATAACCCACAGA
Source organism: Drosophila putrida (assembly GCA_037043535.1). Taxonomy (NCBI): domain Eukaryota; kingdom Metazoa; phylum Arthropoda; class Insecta; order Diptera; family Drosophilidae; genus Drosophila; species Drosophila putrida. The sequence continues at coordinate 21,782 of JBAMBI010000754.1, read as the reverse complement.
GCTAGCATCTGTGTACAGCTCAACCGGATATTGTGGATCGAAAATGCTTAATACCGGGTAAAGATTATCTCCTTTCTCACTATTTCATGACTTTCTTTCCAATCAAAATTAATATTGTCTTTAGAGATGGGCATGGGCCGGGCCGTACCGTGCCGTGGCTTTTTAAAGAAATGCATTAAGCTACGGTGGAGCAAGCTCGACAGTAGGAGACCCTGTACTTTTTGAGTGCAAAGCGATCGTTACAGTTTGTTTCAGTTACAAAAAAATTCTATAGATGGCGCCACTTCGAAGATATCACCGTAACATTGTTAGTTGAATAAAATTTGCAGGATAGGTTCATACCATAAAGTGTACTATATATACTAAAAATCAAGGTGCTAGCATCAAAGGTGCTCTTGTAACTCGACTTGGAGATTTTGTATTTTAAATTGTGGGGGCGGAGGTGGGCGCGGCAAAAATCTAAAACAAACTTGTTCAGTGCAAGATATAGATGTACATACATGCCAAATTTGGTGTCTCTAGCTCTTATAGTCTCTGAGATCTAGGATTTCAAAAAAGGGACAGGCGGACAGACAGACAGACGGACATGGCTATATCGACTCGGCTGTTGATACTGATCAAGAATATATATACTTTATGGGGTCTGCCACGCCTCCTTCTGCTTGTTACGCATATTTTTTTTTGCACAAACGTAATAGACCCATTTGTACTTTTTTAAAGTACAGGGTCTAAAAATTCCGTGTTGGGCCCCTTATAAAAATTGCCTTGTTTTACCGTGCCAAAGTCGGTAGGCACGGAAAGCACGGAACCGATTTTGAATTTATATATGGTAGTATCGATAAGTTGGCGTGGTTTTGTCGCTTGTTTTTCAGCTTAAGCTGTAGGATTCATCGATGTATGGAACAATTTGCGAACACTTACAACATCGATAGCACGATTGATGCCATTATAATAAAAAAGTGACGCCACGAAGTGACAAAAATGATTAAAGAGAATTTACTAAAAGCTTTAACAGCAAAGGATCAGAAAATAAACTTAATAAAGAAAAACGATGGAAAATGCAGTGTTTGGAATAAATTCCAATTAATTGAGTACAACAAGGAAAAATAAGACTTTGTGTGTTGCAATGAATGCAAGACCATTTTGGCATTTGACTTGACTAATCTTTCTTTATTAATCTGGGCTTAATGATAGTTTACAAAATGCTTAGTTATAAATGCTGATTAGACTAATTCTATATGTGTATGTCTTATGCTCTACTTGGCGTGACATGTGTACTTATTGGGAAATTTGGTATTTCCTGATGTGTCTGAATTTAAGAGTTCAATAACTACAAATATTATGTGTTAGTTAGCATTTTCTTAATTACTAGGAATTTTAAGAATTATTATAAATGATCTTATTTGGCATTTTACGTCGTTTCCGTTGTTTCGAATAAAATTATTTAGAATTTTAGAAATGCTGCGTCTTTAGTTACTTGCTATATAGAGAGTTCAACATGCCGAATGCTTTATCGAATCCGCACATCGATTGCCAGCTAGCTTCCGGTAATTCCAGGGATGGATAAGACCCTCGATGCACGGATAGTCGGATAACAACATTTCTATTTTCGGAAATTTACTACGATTATATTGCTTGTGAGGAGCGGAAGTTACGGTACTACCCATTCGCCGGCACCTGCGTTTTCGCCCTCTCTTTTTCTCTCTTTCAAGTTATCAAGTGATAGAGGTGCCGCTACGTAGTCAAACAGGAAACCTGGGTTCGAATCCCAGTAAAAGCATGCTTAAATTCTTTATTTTTTTTTCAATTTTTGTTTGTTATACATTTAGAATTGTTTTTTTATGTTTTTATTTAGCTATTTTGAAAATAACGTGCTCATTGTTGCTAAGACTTTTAAATACAAAACAGACAGCACAAATACGAAACACAAATATAAATAATAGAAAATTTGAGTGACGTTCTCTACTATCTCAGGGTATTCTACTGTCGGGCTCTCCCGACTGAAAGATATATTTTTTGTTTAATTTACACAAATGTATTCATTTAATTTAAACATTTCACTATCTTTTCCTTTCAGGCCATGTAATTCCCTAACAGGCCAACTGAGAATTACCCTAATCAATACCTAACGCTCGAGCAGCTAGAATTGTATTTAAAGAAGACCCAGTGGCTGCGAACAAATAGTAATATAAGTAGATATAAGTTCTAGATTATTGAAAAAATTTTTGGCAAATGCTTTCGCTTAAGTTACGACATCCCAAGAATTTCACCTCTCGCGCCCCCTAACTGCTTCTATTTATCATTACCTCTTGAGAGAAAACCAATGAAAATTAACAACTAACTTGCACTGTGACCGGTTGTGTTTTGTTTGTGCTCTGTAAAATTTTTGTGTTTTATGCGTTTTTAATTCGTGAATTTAACACTTGTAATTATGTTTGGTGCTCTCGTAGATTGCTGTGTTGATTGTGCCGTCTTTTGTTTGTTAACAATCGTTTAAAGTGCTTAAAATTAACAAAGAATATTCGCGGTTTAACTGCTGTGATGTGATATTGTGTTGTTGCTTTGAACTTCTTGCACTCTCTCGCTTGTGTCTCTTGTGCACTTACGTTGTAATAACTGTTCCCTTGTTGTTGTGTAAGTTTCGTATGCTCTCATTCCCTTACTAACGCTCTCGTATTTTGCTCTCTCTCTGAGTAGTGCCGTTTTACTTTTTTTGCTCTCTTTCTCTTTCTTTTATTGTTATATCCTTCCGTAAGCCTTACCAATTTTTCAATTATGTTTGTCTGCTTTGCCAAAAACTGCAAGTTGCACGATGACTTCCAAGCTGCGGAGATGCAGTTCAATGCCCTTAAGGTATTGGACGTATCTCCAAAGGCTTCGTTAACACCTAATAAAGCTGTTTCTCCTCTATCTCCTTGTAGCACCTTCTGTTACACTCCTATTAAAGATCCTAATGCTTTAATAGCGAGCTCTTCTCTTTTCCCAACCATTGTAGTTAATGATGATGATGCCGGTCCATCATCAAACATTAACCCACTGCCTGCGCCATCCTTGCCTGTACCTATTACTAATCCTCTTGTAGCTGTTCCCTTAAGGAAACAAATATTTATCTCTAGGTTGCATCCGGATACTTCGATTGATGACGTGAAAGCGTATGTTCAGTCGAAGATCCCTAATGCTCCTATAACTATAGATAAGTTCAAATTTTCATATACTAGAGACATTTCGTCATTTAAATTAAACGTGCCGCCGGAATTATTTACAACTATTTGTTGTAATAAATTCTGGCCTAATGACTTGGTTGTAAAGGAGTTTACCTCTCACAAAAGAAGTAAACCAAATGTCTCGGTGCCTGTGAACTTATCTACAGTAAATCCAACTAACATTTCAAAAAACTAAATTTACCTTTCCTGTTAGCATATCAAAATGTTAGAGGTCTTAGATCTAAATTAACTAATCTATATGTAAATAGTATCTCATTTGAGTATAAAATTCTTGCCTTCACTGAAACTTGGTTAAAGCCTGAAATATCTAATTTATCATTATTCACTAACAAGTACACCACCTACAGATGTGACCGTTTGTCACGAGTGGGTGGAGGCGTATTAATCGCAGTTGATTCTGATTTTTCTTCGGAATTAATTTGTTGCTTGTCTAGTATTGAGTTTGTTGCCATTAAATTAACTGTTTGTCAGACTTCTGTTTATATAACCTGTTCCTATATCCCTCCACAATCGGATCTTTCAGTTTATCTTGAACACTTTTCTAATATTCGATTGATATCCTCCAAACTTTCTGACTGAGATTATTTGTGTGTATTGGGAGACTTTAACTTGCCTGATATATCTTGGTCTTCTATAGATAATATAGTTGTTCCTAGTAGTTCTCATGAGTTTGTAAGTAGCATCCTAGATCTTTCACTTTATCAAATAAACAATATTCGTAATTGTAACAACCGTCTTCTGGACCTAATATTTGTATCTGATCATTTAGTTACTAACGTGAGTAGAATAGATCCGCTTGTACTCCACGAAGATTCTTATCACCCTACGTTAGAATTAACTCTTGATCTTTCGGTTGCTGAGCAAACTGTTCTCCCTAAAGTTGCGTCTAAGTCGCGTTGTTTTAGAAATGCCGATTTTCATAAATTAAATAATCTCATTATAAGTCATGACTGGTCCCAGTTTTTTGCGATCAATGACTTAGAATTTGCTCTGTGCCTTTTTTATAATACATTGGACCGCTTTTTTGATCAATGCGTTCCTCGAAGACACACTGGGAGGTCAAACAAGCCCCCATGGTTTACCCGCGAACTATCTGGTCTAAAAAATTTAAAATCGCGTTATTTTAAAAAGTATAAACGAACAGGGAACAATGTCGATTATTCACGGTATTCTATTGCTAAATGTAATTTTAACTCACTAAACCTGCAACTTTACAACAATTATTTGAGCCGTTGCCGGCTTCAGTTTGCTCAGGATCCTAAACGATTCTATAGTTTTGTAAATTCTAAACGAAAATCACCTTTATTACCTCATTCTGTTTTTTATGAAAATACGACTGCAAATAATGATCAGGCTGCAGCCGATTTATTTGCAGAATTTTTTCAAACTACTTACTCTGTTAATAGCTACTCTCCTAGAACATCCTATCCCTATAGTTTGCAAAAATCTAATTTTATTCCTGAACCCATTATCACTGAAGACTCAGTATTATGTGAATTGAATTTAATTAAGCCAGTATTCTCCCCAGGCCCCGACAGTTTGCCAGGTTGTGTACTTAGGTACTGCGCTGGCTCTTTATATCTACTGTTACATAGACTATTTACTTTATCTGTTGCATCTTGCTCATTCCCTTCTGTCTGGAAGGAATCACATATCATTCCGCTACATAAAATTGGTCCTAAGAGTTGCGTTAACAACTATAGGCCAATTTCGAAAATGTCTGATACACCTAAGCTCTTTGAGAAAATTATTACTTCACAAATTACTCGTTTTTGTAGATCTATTGTTTCACCTTACCAACAAACCTGCTAGAATTTTCTTCTTTAGTGATCAAGGGTTTTAAAAATAAAATACAGACTGATGTTGTTTATACCGACTTCAGTAAGGCATTTGACTCTGTTAACCACTGTCTTTTACTTCATAAATTGAACTTAATTGGCTTTCCATATAATCTTCTTATATGGTTATCCGATTACCTTACTAACAGAACACAAAACGTTGTCTTCAAGTCTGCCATTTCGAGGCCCGTCTTGGTAACATCTGGTGTTCCTCAGGGAAGTCATCTTGGCCCTCTTCTATTTAACCTTTTTATTAACGATCTTCCTTCTGTTATTCTACACTCTAATATTTTAATGTATGCTGATGATGTTAAGTTGTGTCTGTCATTTAAGGACTGTTCTTACTCTGATTTACTGCAAGCAGATCTTGTTAACTTTTATAAATGGTGCAAAGTTAATTTACTAAATCTTAATTGTCCTAAATGCAAGGTTATGACTTTTTATAGACACTTGCCTCACATAATCAGTTATACTCTTAATTCTGTACCCCTTATTAGATTAGATGAAGTAAATGATCTTGGAATTCTCCTTGACCATAAACTGAAGTTTGATAAACATGTTGCTTTTTCAGTCAGTAAGGCTACTCAAGTTCTTGGGTTCATTAAAAGATGGGCAAAAGAATTTGACGACCCTTATACGACAAAATTACTTTATGTATCTCTCGTTCGTCCGATCTTGGAATATGGTTCATGTGTTTGGTCTCCACAATACTCTAACCACCAGGATCGTATTGAATCAGTTCAAAAAAATTTTTATTATTTGCTTTAAGAGGCTTTAACTGGGTTTCAGGCTCTTATTTACCCCCTACACTAGTAGACTTCTATTGATTAATCTACCCTCTTTAACTAACCGTCGCATTATGCTTGGCGTCATGTTTATGATTAAATTAGTATCTGGTGAAATTGTTTCCTCATATTTATTGAGTCAAATTAATTTCTCAGTTCCATCCAGACATACTCGTAATTTTGTACCAATATCCCTTAATCTTTGTACTAATAACTATTCCCTGCATGAACTCTTTCGAGTGCTCTGTACGGATTATAATAAACTTTACTGTGTCTTCAATGCAGAGGCCTCAACCTTAACTATTAAAAAATCTATCTTATTCTTTCTGGCGCATAATAACTAACACTAACATTATATCAGACCTGATTGGGTTTTTCTTGGGTTCTCCCCAATCCTTGCAACAAATGTTGGGTCCGAGTAATTGATCTTCATTTTAACTTGCCCAAAATATAAATATAAATATATATATATAATTATTTATAATAACTTTTTCTTTTTTTCTCTTGCTTATAAGACATTCTTAATTGCTTATATATAATTTTAATGTATCTTTTATAATCGTCTGTCGATTGCTCTTAGTCGACATTAAATAAAATAAAATAATAAAAATCAATTAGTCAACAGCTCTATTGCAACAGACAGACAAAGTTGTTTGAAACTCATTTGCAAAAAAAAAAAAAAAAAAAACAGAACAAAGGTCTTATTTCATTATCCCATGCACAGAATATTCAGGCATTTGAAGCCTGCTTTAAGCACTCTTATTTGTTCAAAGTAATTGTACCGGCCCACAATATCACTCGATGAAGAGCACTAATGCAGGTTTTTAAATAGGAGGAATATATTAAAAATTCATGTATTTAATCTTATATAAGAACTCCACCGTTAATACGCCTACATACATAAAGGTATTCTAACTACAATTGTAAGTTGCACTGCCCGTATGAAGCACAAGTTCAACTACGAACGCTTTAACAGCAACAACTTTAATATACGCTATTGGAGCTGAAATTACCGCTGCTGGCCAGACTTGCCCTCCAATAGGTCGTTGTTAAAGGATTTAAAGTGTACTCATTCCAATTACAGGACCTCGGATATGAGTCCTGTATTGTTATTTTTCGTCACTACCTCCCCGAGCTGGGAGTGGGTAATTTACGCGCCTGCTGCCTTCCTTAGATGTGGTAGCCGTTTCTCAGGCTCCCTCTCCGGAATCGAACCCTGATTCCCCGTTACCCGTTGCAACCATGGTAGTCCTAGATACTACCATCAAAAGTTGATGGGGCAGCCATTTGAAGGATCGCTCGGTACAAGACCATACGATCTGCATGTTATCTAGAGTTCAACCAGTGTAACGATATTGCACTCGCTTGGTTTTATCGTTATGAAAGCACTCGTTCCAAAAGTATCCAAGTAACTGTTAATCTAAGGAACCATATCTGATATAATCAGCCTTTTGCGGCTTCACTATTTGTTTGTGTGTACTAAGACATGTTTGTAAATGCTTCAACGAATAAGCAAATAAGTGAGAGCGTAAACTCACAGCAACAACAACACATTAAATTAAAGAATTAAATAATTGCGGATATCTTCCGTGTTTATTATCCGATCTTGATCAAATTTTCACGATGCATCCATATAAGTACAAGTATTGTTCCTGCCGAAGCTCAAATCTCTAGCTTGTTAATTGCCAGTGCTATCCTTTTTTCCACCTTGTGGGCGAAGGGAGCGTGGCATCAAAAATTTAAAATAAACTTGATCTGCGTGCAAGTATAAGAAGTCTTCAGACCAAATTTGGTGTTCCTAGGTCTTACCGTCTCTGAGATCTCGTTGTTCACACGGACGGACAGACAAACAGACGGACAGACGGACATACGGACAGACGGACATGGCTATATCGACTCAGCTTTTCGCCCTGATCAAGAATATATATAATTTATGGGATCTGTCACGCCTCCTTCTGCTTGTTTTATACTTTTTTTAACAAACTTAATATCCTTATATACTTAACAAATCCCATGCAATCTTTATAAAGAAGGAAGGAAGGAAGGAAGAAATTATTTAAAGCTTAAATAAGCAAGCCCATATAAAAACAATTTATAATCAGGAAGAAGGAAGGAAGATCTAGACGAAGTCAGGATTCAGGATATAGTGAGCCATCGAACACACATAACTTACTTATATATTAATATATTTACTGATAACAAAATTGAATTCAATTGCTAAACTTTTTGTTTAAACTTTAAGTAATTCAAAAAGAATGATTAAATTGAAAATTTCGCTTCAACAACAAATTACAGAATTAAAGTTGCAAATCAATTCTTCTGCTGAAATTAAAGACCGTGTTGTTTGTACAGAGTCATTCGCCGTTATCAAGTCTATTCCTAAACTTTCAGGAAGTTATAATGGATATGTTAGTTGGCGAGAAGCAGCTTGTTGCGCTATGCGTATGTATAAAGAGTGGTATAAGATAGTAGGAAGTACCTTAACAATTCTGAGCAACAAAATTATAGGCAGAGCAAATGATACTCTGACTAACCATGGAACAGTACCTAATCTAGAAGCTATATTGGCTAGACTAGATTTCGCTTACAGCGACAGACATCCACTTTATATAATAGAACAAGAACAAATCAGTTTAGCATCCAAAAGCGCTTTTTCGGTGGCTAGAAACTTAATAGCTGAAAAACGCTGCAAAATTGGCACCACTGAAGACATGGTTAACAAAATTATGTTTCTGCAATCAAATATTGATTGTTTATAAAGGTTACTAAAAGTACAAAAGGGTCCATTACGTTTGGGCAAAAAAAGTGAGTAACAAGCAGAAGGAGGTGTGGCAGACTCCATAAAGTATATATATTTTTGATCAGCACCAACAGCCGAGTTGATATAGTCATGTCCGTCTGTCCCTTTTTTGTGTTATTAGATATGAGGGAGTACAAGAGTACAAGCTAGCGACACCAAATTTGACATGTACGTTCATCTATATCTTGCATTGCCACGCACCCCTCCACGACCGGAAATTTAAATATAAAGTTACAAAAAATAATTTATTAATTCAAATTTTGTTTACTGGTTGACATAATTACTATAGTCTGAAAAAAAAATTACGTTACGTTTATTAATGATAGCCGGCATAATATTTTTGGCCACGACTGTATTAAGTTGCAGCTGTTGTCAAAAGCGAATACCGCTGAGCCAAACCATCCAGAATTATAACAACAACATAAATGGGCACTGACTACCGCTATCAAACATTTTTACCGTTAGTTTACACTTTGGTTTCGTGTGAGCTCAGTTAATGCTGTTGTTTGTTTTGTGCAGTTTTGTTTTGTGAAGTTAATACAACAACAACTATTAGAAGTTGGAAACGCACGCACTGTACAGTGGCTGCCGGCAATTACTCATCTTGGCTCAAAAACTAGTAAGAAAGATTAGGAAATATTATGAAAGAATATAATAGGCTTTCCGGCATACGAAAGCACTTTCGGCGATGACTTTTTAATTGCAGATATTAATATAGCTAGTTGTATGAAGAGAAGTACGGCTTAGCGATATTTTCTCACTTCATATTATAAGCTTAATATTATTAGTAAATATATTTTATTTATTTAAATAATTTTTTAATAATTTCGGCATTATTATTATTTTTATGATATACATATCTTGTCATACTTATATCTATGTATATATATTTCTTTAGTATGTTTTTATCCCATAAGTACCTGACAAAAGTATTTGCGCACAACGTCACTTGAAATTCTCCATAATTAATTTTTCTTGAATTTTTGATTTAATTACATTTCACTTAGTATTATTTTTATACCCTGTGGGCATATTCAGTTTGTTACAAAAAAAAATGTAACAAGCAGAAGGAGGCGTTGCAGACCCCTTAAAGTATATATTTTTTGATCAGGGCGTCAAGCTGAGTCGATATAGCTACATATATCCGTCTGTCTGTTCGTTTGAACAACAAGATCTCAGAGATGGTAACACCTTGGAACAACAAATTTGGGATGAAGACTTCTTATACTTGCACGCAGAACAAGTTTATCTCAAATTTTAGATGCGCTGCCCCCTTTGACCACAAATCGAAAAAAAGGCTACATCTAAAGCCATGTTACAGCTACAGAATTAAAAGAGACCAAACCTACGATTAAAATTTCATTAAGATCGGATAATAAACAATGAAGATATATGGGTATTTATCACGCCAATATGATCGCAAAAGCAATATGCGCTTGTTTGCCAATACATAAAACAGTCAACAACAAAATACGTCACGCCTTACACGCATATTTTTGCATACATACATACGCACAATTGTACATGTATTGGTATTTAATTCATGTGTGAATGCATGCACAAATACACATGCATTGTTGCATTTCTCTATTGCTCTCATTTTGCACTTGTTCTCTCTTTCTTCGCTCTCTATAGATGCTCGCGCTCTCATTTTGCCACGTGTCAGTATAAAGGCGTAGCCTACAATTTTAATTAGGAGATATAATCTTCATAGAGGAATGCATCATATTGCTCATTATTGGCTACGCCGACTCATTAGTTCGTTGCGAGAGTTTCGAATGCGCTGGCGTGTTATTTAATTGTAACGATTTGCTACAATATAAATTATTATAGAAAGTAATTTTCATTACGGTCTTATAAATTTATTCTGAATATGCGTGGGTATATAATTAAAATAATAATATAATCGCAAGCAAGTTCGAGCGGCGCACTATACTTATGCTACTGTCGGGCCTACCCAACTGAATGATATTTTTTTTTGTTTTCCTACTGGTATATGCATTTACACATACATATATACAGATGTATGTAAGTGCACGATGTGTTAGAGCGAATTTTCGCCCTCTCTCCCTTTTCTTTCAAGTTATCTCTGTTTGGATCTTCATATACGCATATTCATATTATTCAAGAAGTGGGATGGTGTAGGTAGTTGAGGTGCCGGGTGACACTTATTATACCCTGTTCTTTTATTTAATTTAATGCTATACACTAAAATTTTTTTATGTTTGCAGTTAGTTAGTTTAAAATTTACGTGCTCATTGTTGCTAATACTTTTAAATATAAAACAGACAGCACATATACAAAACACAAATATAATTAATAGCAAATTTAGTGGCGCTGTCTACTACCACAGGGTATTCTACTGTCGGGCTCTCCCGACTGAATGATATACATATTTATTAATAAAGACATTAAAGCTTTAACTTTCAAGTGAAATACCCGAGCAATAATATCATGATGATAATGAGGAAACACATTGGTAAATGGGAAAACAGGTAATTTTAATAAGAATGTCAGGACGACCGTAATTTAGAAATGACGTCATTGCATCCTGCGTCTTTTTATACATATATCGTGCTGAGCCAGTCAACGTAGATGGGAGGATTACTTTCTCACCGAGATGATCAAAAATTGGCTGAACAAAGATCGGCATATAATATAGAGCATTTACATTTCCACTGCTCGCTGCTTAAAACTGCTATTGTAATATTGAAGCAAGAGCGAGTAAGAGTGTCATATGCTGCAAGTTTATTTTATTTTTATAGCATCCGATCTGAACCAAACTCTCTCAAAATGAAACAATAAATAAGAAATACATTATCTGTGAGTTTGCTTGAGATAACTCAAAAAACAACAGATTTTAATTTATCCTACTAATAATTACTTAACATGTATACGCGAAGCGAAAAGTTGCTGAAAATTAAATGACTATTATTTTAATAGATAAGAGTTCATTAAAATTTTTGTTCAATTTAAAAAACACAGCGCGCTCTTACATGCATATGTATATGTAGTCGGCATATATATTTTGACATGGCGATGCCTCAGTTTCTTGTTCACTTCTTTCTCATTTTAAGAGACTGAAAATAATATTAATTTATTATAGTTATGTATAATGTATTAAAATATATATACAACAATTTTTTATTTTTATACCCAGGGGGTATATTAAGTTTGTTCAAAAAATAAAAGTATGTAACAGGCAGAAGGAGGCGTGGCAGACCCCATAAAGTATATATATTCTTGATCAGGGTGACAAGCTGAGTCGATATAGCCATGTCCGTCTGTCCGTCTGTCCGTCTGTCTGTCCGTGTAAGTAACAAGATCTCAGAGATGGTAGGACCTAGGAACACCAAATTTGGTATATAGACTTCTTATACTTGCACGCAGATCAAGTTTATTTCAAATTTTGGATGCCACGCCCCCTTCGCCCACTCTGGTAATAAGCAAGCTAGAGCTTTGAGCTTCGGCACTAACAATACTTGGATACATATGGATGCATCGAGTTTGATCAAGATTGAATAATAAACATGGAAGATATAAGGATATTTATCACGCCAATATGATCACAACAACAAAATGCGCTTATTTTTGTTGGTTTACCAATAGTCAAACCAGCCAACAACAATGTCACGCACATATTTACATACATACGCACAATCTTACATGTATTGGTATCTATTTCACATATAAAGGCATGCAAAGCACAGTGCTGTGCATTTGGCTAAACACCCATAGGCTTAACCATAGCTAGAACTCTAGCTAATAGCATTTCATTCGCAATTGTAGCTATTGCAATTTCAAAGTAGCTAGATCTAACTACAAAATAGCAAACAAGGCAGCGCTAAAAACACACATGCATTGCTCTATTGCTCTCATTAGCAATTGTTCTCTCTTTATTCGCTCTCAAATGATATTCGAGCTCTCTTTCTGAGAAGCCTGGCACGCGCCACTGTACGAGATTTGTCATTAATATTAATTATTAAAACTTTTAATAATATTAATTGAAAATTAATACTAATTATTTAAATAAATTAATTCTAATTATTTAAATAAAAAATTAATACTAAATATTTAAATAAAAAATAAAAATTAAAATTATTAATAATATAAATTACTAAATTAGTATTAATTATTAAAAATTTTTTAATTTTTGTAATACTCTTAAAAATTGTTTTTAAATACAAAACAGACAGCACAAATACAAATCAGATACACCTAAGTCTGTTTTTACACGGTAGATTGGTTCCAGAAGAAGCCGTGTAAAAAAAGATATATGAAAATACTTCGCAAAAATTCAATTTGACAAAAAAATGTTAAGTAAAATCGTTTCAAATCGTGCTAAATGGAATAAAATCGTGTAAAAAAATTAAAAATATTCAATTTTCGAACCGTGTTATATCAAAACCGTGTAAAAAAAGACCGTGTAAAAACAGACTTAGGTGTATATGATTAATAGATAATAGAAAATTTGTGTGGCGTTCTCTACTACCCCTGGGTATTTTACAGTTGGGCACTCCCGACTGAATGATAACTCGTTAATCATGATTTTGTATTTTTATTTATTTAAAATTAAAAATATTGGAATTCAAGAGATGGCATTAGTATTTTGGCAAAATGGTGTTTATCAACTTAAAATATGATTATGTTTTATAAATGAAATTTGAGCTAAAAATGAATAAAAAAATATATCATTCAGTCGAGAGATCCCGACAGTAGAATACCCTGAGGTAGTAGAGAACGCCACTCAAATTATTTATTAATTATTTTTGTGTTTCGTATTTGTGTTGTCTGTTTTGTATTTAAAAGTCTTAGCAACAATGAGCACGTTATTTTGAAAACAACTAAATAAAAACTTAAAAAACAATTTTTAAATGTATAACAAAAATTAAAAAAAAAAATTTTGGAATTTGAGCATGATTTTACTGGGACTCGAACCATGATGTCCCGTCCATCAAGGTGACAGCTTTACCACTCTACTTGAAAGAGAGAGGAGAGAGGGCGAAAACTCACTCTAACGCAGCGCGCGCTTTGATTCATATGTATGTATGTATATGTAAATGCTTAAACGAATAAGCAAATAAGAGAGAGGGCGAAAACTCACAACAACAACACATTAAACTAAAGAATTAACTAATTGCGGATATCTTCCGTGTTTATTATCCGATCTTGATCAAATTTACACAATGCATCCTTTCTCAATCAAATATTGTTCGTACCAAAGCTCAAGTCTCTAGCTTGATAATTACCAGGAGTAAGGTATTGTGGTCGAAGGGGGCGTGGCATCCAAAATTTGAAATAAACTTGATCTGCGTGCAAATGTAAGAAGTCTTCACACCAAATTTGGTGCTTCTAGGTCTTACCATCTCTGAGATCCTTTCGTTCATACGGACAGGACAGACGGACAGACGGACATGGCTATATCGACTCAGCTTGTCGCCCTGATCAAGAATATATATACTTTATGGGGTCTGCCACGCCTCCTATTACACACTTTTTTTTTAACAAACTTAATATACCCCACAGGGAATAAAAACTTTTTATTTTTAACAATTGTCCAACGAAACATATTATGTTCGAATATTGTACAAATAATTAATTAATTAAATTTTATTTACTGGTTGACATTATTGAAATAGTCTGAAGGAAAATTGTTTTGTTTTGTGCATTAGAAGTTAATACAACAACAACTATTAGAAGTTGGAAACGCACGCACTGTACAGTGGCTGCCGTCCATTTCTCATCTTTGTTTAAAAACTAGTAAAAAAGATTAGGAAATGTTATGTAAGTATAATATAGGTTTTCCAGCATACCAATGTACGGATCCCATGACGAAAGCACTTTCGGCGATGAACTTTTAATTGTGGATAATATAGCTAGTTGTATGGGGAGAAGTACGGCTTAGCGATATTTTTCACTTTATATTATAAGGTTAATACTATTAATAAATTTATTTTACTAATTTCAATTTTTTAGACCCTGTACTTTAAAAAAGTACAAATGGGTCTATTACGTTTGTGCAAATGTGCGTAACAAGCAGAAGAAGGCGTTGCAGACCCCATAAAGTATATATATTCTTGATCAGCATTAACAGCCGAGTCGATATAGCCATGTCCGTCTGTCTGTCTGTCCGTCTGTCTGTCTGTCCCTTTTTTGAGTTCCTAGATCTCAGAGACTATAAGAGCTAGAGACACCAAATTTGGCACGTATGTACATCTATATCTTGCATTGAACGAGTTTGTTTTAGAATTTTGCCACACCCACCTCCGCCCCCACAAATTAAAATACAAAATTTCCAAGTCGAATTACAAGAGCACCTTTAATGCTAGCGCCTTGATTTTAAAAATGTATAATACAGACTATAGTCCGAACGTATCCTGCAAATTTCATCTAAATCGGATGATAATTGCGGAAGTTGTTCAACTCACAATGTTACGGGCAAATCAACTGATATCTTCGTAGTGGCGCCATCTATGGAAATTTTTTGAAACTGAAACAATCGCTTTGCACTCAAAAAGTACAGGGTCTCCTACTGTCGAGCTTGCTCCACAGTAGCTTAATGCATTTTTTTATTTAATTCGGCATTAATATTATTTTTATGATTTACATATCTTGTCATACTTATATCTATGTATATATATTTCTTTAATATGTTTTATCCCATAAGGACCTGACAAAAGTATTTGCACCCAACGTCACTTAAAATTCTTCATAATTTATTTTTCTTGAATTTTTTATTTTATTACACTTTACTTAGTATTATTTGTGGGCATATTCAGTTTGTACAAAAAAAATTTAACAAGCAGAAGGAGGCGCTGCAGACCCCTTAAAGTATATATTTTTTGATCAGGGCGTCAAGCTGAGTCGATATAGCTACATATATCCGTCTGTCTGTTCGTGTGAACAACAAGATCTCAGAGATGGTAACACCTTGGAACAACAAATTTGGTATGAAGACTTCTTATACTTGCACGCAGAACAAGTTTATCTCAAATTTTGAATGTCCTGCCCCCATTCGCCCACAAATCAAAAAACGATACATCTATAGCTATGTTACAGCTACAGAATTAAAAAAAAACCAAACCGACGCTGAAAATTTCATTAAGATCGGATAAAAAACAATAAAGATATAGGGGTATTTATTACGCCAATATGATCGCAAAAACAAAATGCGCTTGTTTGCCAATACATAAAACAGTCAACAACAAAATACGTCACGCCTTGTACTCACATTTTTACAAACATACGCACAATTGTACGTGTATTGTTATTTAATTCATACATGAATGCATGCACAAATACACATGCATTGTTGCATTTCTCTATTGCTCTCATTTTGCACTTGTTCTCTCTTTCTTCGCTCTCTATAGATGCTCGCGCTCTCATTTTGCCACGTGTCAGTATAAAGGCGTAGCCTGCAATTTTAATTAGAATATATAACCTTCATAGAGAGCTGCATCATATTGATCATTATTGGCTACGCCGACTCTTTAGTTCGTTGAGAGAGTTTCGAATGCGCTGGCGTGTTATTTAATTGTAACGATTTGCTACAATATAAATTATTATATTATATATAAAAATTTTAATTACGGTCTTATAAATTTGTTCTGATTGTGCGTGTGTATATACAATAATTAAAATAATAATATAATCGCAAGCAAGTTCGAACGGCGCACTATATTTATGCTACTGAATGATACATTTTTTTGTTTTCCTAATGGTATATGCATTTACACATACATATATACTCTCCCTTTCTCTTTCAATTTATCTCTGTTAGGATCTTCATACATGCATTGTGATGCCCCATAAATTGAGCGCACAAAATTCGACAGAAAGTCAGCACTGACGCCACAAGCCTGCCATCTCCAACACAACGCAAGCAGCGACGTCACGAGCCGCCAAAGGCAAAGCAAACAAACGGTAAACAAAACGGCTAGATGCTGCCCAGGCGACCAGCTACAATTCTCTCAGAGCGGCGGTGACGCAACGCACAGCATGGAAAAGAAAACGACAAGCCCACGCACACAAACACACTCACACAGCTTAGATCGATGCCTTTTTTTATTCTTTTTAATTCCATTTTTATTTTATCACTAACTATTATACAGAGCATTTTAATCTAACAAATGTACAAAACAGACCTACCAGAAAAGGTACGGTTTTAGGAAAATAGCTGTAGTCTTTCTCTGCGGAACTGAGGTTAATCATTGCGTCGCAGAGAAGGTGATTACTGCTACACCTATCTATTCCGTTCCCCCTCTATCCTTCGAAGTTCCCGCATGACGCAGGCAGCAAAACTGCAGACTTCTTCCCAGACATCAGATGAGTTTAGCATTAGCTCGACCAAGTTTGCTCCCGGCCAGCTATAGCCACGACAACAACAGCATTAACTGAGCCCACACGAAACCAAAGTGTAAACTTACGGTAAAAATGTTTGATAGCGGTAGTCAGTGCCCATTTATGTTGTTGTTATAATTCTGGATGGGTTGGTTCAACGGTATTCGCTTTTGACAACAGCTGCAACTTAATTCAGTCGTGGCCAAAAATATTATCATTAATAAACGTAGCGTACATTTACCTTCAGAGTATTTCAATTATGTCAACCAGTTAACAAAATTTTAATTAATTAATTATTTGTACAATACTCGAACTTAATATGTTTCGTTGGACAATTGTTAAAAATTAAAAGTTTTTTATTCCCTGTGGGGTATATTAAGTTTGTTCAAAAAAAGTATGTAATAGGAAGCGTGGAGACCCCATAATGTAAATATATTCTTGATCAGGTTGACAAGCTGAGTCGACGCAGAACAAGTTTATCTTAAATTTTGGATGCCACGCCCACTTCGCCCACAAATCGAAAAAACGTTATAGTTAAAGCTACAGAATTAAGACTTGGCAAATATTTGATTATTTGCTTAATGCATGCATGCATTCATTTATACATATGCATGTAAGAGCGCGCTGTGTTTTTAGACCCAGTACTTTAAAAAAGTACAAATGGGTCTATTACGTTTGTGCAAAAAATGTGCGTAACAGGCAGAAGGAGGCGTGGCAGACCCCAGTATATATATTCTTGATCAGGGCGAGAAGCTGAGTCGATATAGCCATGTCCGTCTGTCCGTTTGTCCGTGTGAACAACGAGATCTCAGAGATGGTAAGACCTAGAAGCACCAAATTTGGTATGAAGACTTCATATACTTGCACGCAGATCAAGTTTATTTTAAATTTTGGATGCCACGCCCCCTTCGCCCACAAAGTAAAAAAAAGGATACCACTGGCAATTAACAAGCTAGAGATTTGAGCTTCGGCACGAACAATACTTAAATAAATAAAGATGCATTGTGATAATTTGATCAAGATCGGAAAATAAACACGGAAGATATCCGCAATTATTGAATTCTTTGATTTAATGTGTTGTTGTTGTTGATGTTATGAGTTTTCGCCCTCTCTCTTTCTCTCTTTCAAGTTATCAAGTGATAGAGGTGCCGCCAGGTAGTCAAACGGGAGACCTGGGTTCGAGTCCCAGTAAAAGCATGCTTAAATTCTTTAATTTTATTTATATTTTAATATTTGTTATATATTTAGAATTGTTTTTTTTTATGTTTTTAATAAGTTATTTGGAAAATAACGTGCTCATTGTTGCTAAGACTTTTAAATACAAAACAGATAGCACAAACACGAAACACAAATATTATTAATATAAAATTTGAGTGGCGTTCTGTGCTACCTCAGGGTATTCTACTGTCGGGATCTCTCGACTGAATGATATTTGTTTTTGAGTTATTTCAACCAAACTTAAAGATAATGTATTTCTTATTTATTGTTTCATTTTGAGAGTTTGGTTCGATCGGATAGCTTTATCATGTAGATGGCTTGAGACCAGCAGCTCTTGATGCTATAAAAATAAAATAAATTTGCAGCATATGACACTCTTACTCGCTCTTGCTTCAATATTACAATAGCAGTTTTAAGCAGCGAGCAGCGGAAATGTAAATGCTCTTATTATATGCCGATCTTTGTTCAGCCAATTTTTAGTTGATATGTACGCCAAAAATAAAACCGAAAGGCTTAATTACATTCGGCACATTCAAGTACAGTTAAGAGCTGATAGCTATATACATCTAAAGGATGCTATAAGCAAGAAAAATGTGAGCATTGATCATCTCGGTGAGAAAGTAATCCTCCCATCTACCTTGACTGGCTCAGCACGATATATGTATAAAAAAACGCAGGATGCAATGACGTCTTTTCTAAATTACGGTCGTCCTGACACTTACACTTAACTGTAATCCCAAATGACAAGATATAAAAAATGAGTTATTGCCAAGTCAAGCACCTCATTATCATCATGATATTATTGCTCAGGTATTTCACTTGAAAGTTAAAGCTTTAATGTCTTTATTAATAAATATGTATATCATTCAGTCGGGAGAGCCCGACAGTAGAATCCCCTGTGGTAGTAGACAGCGCCAGTTAATTTTCTATTAAATATATTTGTGTTTCGTATATGTGCTGTCTGTTTTATATTCAAAAGTATTAGCAACAATGAGCACGTAAATTTCAAACTAACTAACTGAAAACATAAAAAAAAATTTTAGTGTATAACATCAAATTAAATAAAAGTACAGGGTATAATAAGTGTAACCCGGCACCTCAAATACCTACACCATCCCACTTCTTGAATAATATGAATATACATGTATAAAGATCTAAACAGAGATAACTCGAAAGAGAAAGGGAGAGAGGGCGAAAACTCACTCTAACACATCGTGCACTTACATACATCTTTTTTCTTTAATTCCATTTTTATTTTATCACTAACTATTATACAGAGCATTTTAATCTAACAAATGTACAAAACAGACCTACCTGAAAAGGTACGATTTTAGGAAAATAGCTGTAGTCTTTCTCTGCGGAACTGAGGTGAGTCTATGCGTCGCAGAGAAGGTGATTACTGCTACACCTATCTATTCCGTTCCCGCTCTATCCTTCGAAGTTCCCGCATGACGCAGGCAGCAAAACTGCAGGCTTCTTCCCAGACATCAGACGAGCTTAGCATCAGCTCGACCAAGTTTGCTGCAGTAATCTCCCGGCCAGCTATAGCCACGAGACGCTGCCTTTGGTCGTCAAACCGCCCGCACCTAAAGATGATGTGCTCGGCATCTTCAAGAGACACAGCAACTGTGTCAAGGAAAAATTGACGCTGCCGTGTTTGCGGTCCAACCAACGAGTGATGCACGGTATCAGTTTGTATGTCCATCGTCCTTTGGAAGAGCTTTGCCAGCGCAGCTGCCAGCTAGCCATGCTCGCCGCTCTTGCTTCCGTGCGCGCCGTCTTCCTTGTGTGTCCCTCTCTAGCAGCTGCATCTACACCTTTTTTCTCTGCGGCCAGCAGATCGATTGGTACCATGCCCGCGATAACCATGGCTGCATCGTCTGACACTGTTCGGAATGCGCTACAGACACGCAGCGCACAGAGACGATATGTAGACTGAATACCTCTGGCATAGCTTTTAACTCTCATGGCGTCTGACCAGATCGCCGCGGCGTAAAGGATGATCGACCTTGTCACGCTCGTTAGAAGCATCCTCCGCTCTTGTTTTGGTCCCCCCGTGTTTAGCATTATTCTTGCCAGGGCGCGACTCGAATGGGCTGCCTTGGTTTGCACCGATGCCAAGTGCTCCCGAAAGCTAAGACGGGTGTCTATGATTACTCCCAGGTACCTAAGAGCCCTTTTGGAGGCTATGATGGAACCACCAATTCTGAAGCGAGCTGTCTCCACTTTTTTCCGGCTGCTGACAAGTACCGAGTCCGTCTTGTGTGATGCCAGCTCAAGACCCACCGCTTGGAGCCACTGCATAATTAATAGAGCTGCTGCGCTGCAAAGGTCCTCCACCTGTCCAAGGTGTTTGTCAACGACAAGAAGTGCCACATCAGCCGCGTATCCCACAATCTGGCAACCAGCAGGGAGTGTCAAACGCAGGATTCCGTAATACATCGTCCCAAAACGGAGCCTTGGGGCACGCCTGCCGATATGCTGTATGATGCAGGGCCTTCCGACGTGAAGTATCTCGGCTCTCTGCCGCAAAAATAGTTGCTAACTATTACGCGGAGATACTCCGGGACGCCGAAAGCATGAGGAGCGTCCAGAATGCTTCTCCAATCGGCAGTATTGAAGGCGTTCTTCACATCAAGGGTAGCAATGAGGCAGTATTGCTTGGAGCCGCCTTTCCATCTGGTTCCCTCCTTAGCTTTTGAAGCAATATCAGCCACCTTACGAATTGTGTCCGTGGTGGAGAAACACTTTCTAAAGCCATATTGGTGTGGCGAGAGACCGCCGCCGCTGCTGATTGCTTCCTCCAGCCTGGTGCAAATGAGGCGCTCAAAGACCTTGCCCAGTGCGTCAATTAGACAAATTGGTCTGTAAGAAGAGGCTTCTTCGGACGGTTTGCCAGCCTTCGGGATTAGCACGAGCTTCTGCAACTTCCACATGTCCGGAAAAAAGCCTTCACGGAGACATTGCGAATACATTTCCGCAAATACCTCAGGTCGCAGGGAGATGGCAAGTTTTACGGCACGGTTCGGTACTGCATCTGGACCAGGAGCCTTTCCAGGCTATAACCTCCTTACCGTCGCTGGCTTTCGTGTAGGCTGTACTTTTGGCACACTAAGCGACAAAAGAGAGGCTCGGCTGGCACGCGTCGGCAGAAGTTGCCAAAGAAATAGGCAAATGAAGCGCAAGAAAATGTGCATGCGTTCTATTCGCCGAGAGCCTCAGAACCACGCAGACGTGCACCGGATCAGCAGAAGCCAACGCAAAACTCTTGGATAATTAACTAATAATACAGATTAATAATTAATATATAGTGACATATCTGCCATACAAATCCGTCATAAACACTAACGATCTTTTGCAAAGCTTCACTTTCCAAAAGCTTATTGAAGACACATCACTTCTCAAAGCTTATCAAAGACACATGCAAAATTATTAAGAACTCAAACGTAAACTTTAGAACTCAAATGTAAACTAACAGAATCCAAACGAGTTATCATTCAGTCGGGAGTGCCCGACTGTAGAATACCCAGGGGTAGCAGAGAACGCCACACAAATTTTCTATTATCTATAATTTATA
>JBAMBI010000745.1:0-95131 GCA_037043535.1 Drosophila putrida | reverse complement strand
AAATTCAGAGAAAAAAGGCAGACAGATCGGGGTCAAAGTGGGGGACATAATGTGACCATTAAAGTCACATTCATAGAAAAAAGGCAGACAGATTGGGGTCAAAATGGGGGACATAATGGGACCATTGAAGTCACATTCATAGAAAAACGGCGGACAGATCGGGGTCAAAATGGTGGACATAATGGGACCATTAAAGTCACATTCATAGAAAAAAGGCAGACAGAT
This sequence comes from Drosophila putrida, assembly GCA_037043535.1. Taxonomy (NCBI): domain Eukaryota; kingdom Metazoa; phylum Arthropoda; class Insecta; order Diptera; family Drosophilidae; genus Drosophila; species Drosophila putrida. The sequence goes on along the minus strand of JBAMBI010000745.1, from coordinate 94,906 downwards.
CGGGGTCAAAATGGTGGACATAATGGGACCATTGAAGTCACATTCATAAAAAGAGGCAGACAGATCGGGGTCAAATTGGGTGACTTAAATTAACCATTAAAGTCACATTCATAGAAAAACGGCGGACAGATTGGGGTCAAAATGGGGGACATAATGTGACGATTGAAGTCAAATTCAGAGAAAAAAGGCAGACAGATCGGGGTCAAAGTGGGGGACATAATGTGTCCATTAAAGTCGCATTCATAGAAAAAAAGCAGGCAGATTGCGGTCAAAATGGGGGACGTAAAGGGACTATTGAAGTCACATTCATAGAAAAACGGCGGACAGATTGGGGGCAAAATGGGGGACATAATGGGACCATTGAAGTCATATTCATAGAAAAAAGGCGGACAGATCGGGATGAAAATGGTGGACATAATGGGACCATTAAAGTCACATTCATAGAAATACGACGGACAGATTGGGGTCAAAATAGGGACCATAATGTGACCATTAAAGTCACATTCATTGAGAAACGGCTTACAGATCGGGGTCAAAATGGTGGACATAATGGGACCATTAAAGTCACATTCATAGAAAAAAGGTAGACAGAACGGGGTCAAAATGGGGGACATTATGGGACCATTGAAGTCACATTCATAGAAAAACGTTGGTCAGATCGTGGTGAAAATGGGGCACATAAAGGGACCATTAAAGTCACATTCATAGAAAAACGACGGACACATTGGGGTCAAAATGGGGGCAACAATGTGACCATTAAAGTCACATTTATACAGAAACGGCGGACAGATCGGGGTCAAAATGGGGCACATAATGTGACCATTAAAGTCACATTCATAGAAAAACGGCAGACAGATCGGGGTCGAAATGGGGGACATAATGGGACCATTAAAATCACATTCATAGAAAAAAGTCAGACAGATCGGGGTCAAAATGGGGGACATTATGGGACCATTGAAGTCACATTCATGGAAAAAAGGTAGACAGATTGTGATCAAAATAGTGGACATAATGGGGCCATTGAAGTTACATTCATGGAAAAAAGGCAGACGATCGGGGTCAAAATGGGGGACATAATGTGACCATTAAATTCACATTTATACAGAAACGGCGGACAGATCGATGTCAAAATGGGGCACATAATGTGACCATTAAAGTCACATTCATAGAAAAACGGCAGACAGATCGGGGTCAAAATGGGGGACATTATGGGACCATTAAAGTCACATTCATAGAAAAAAGTCAGACAGATCGGGGTCAAAATGGGGGACGTAATGGGACCATTAAAGTCACATTCATAGAAAAAAGGCAGCAGATTGTGATGAAAATAGTGGACATAATGGGGCCATTGAAGTCACATTCTTGGAAAAAAGGCAGACAGATCGAGTTTAAAATGGGGGACATAAAGGGACCATTAAAGTCACATTCATAGAAAAAAAGCAGGCAGATTGATATCAAAATGGAGGACATAAAGGAACCTTTAAAGCCACATTGATAGACTAAAGGCAGACAGATCGGGGTCAAAATGGGGGACGTAATGGGACCATTAAAGTCACATTCATAGAAAAAAGGCAGACAGATCGGGGTCAAAATGGGGGACATAATGGGACCATTAAAGTCACATTCATAGAGAAACGGCGGACAGATCGGGGTCAAAATGGGGGACATAATGTGACCATTAAAGTCACATTCATAGAAAAACGGCAGACAGATCGGGGTCAAAATGGGGGACATTATGGGACCATTGAAGTCACATTCATGGAAAAAAGGCAGACAGATCGGGGTCAAAGTGGGGGACATAATGTGACCATTAAAGTCACATTCATAGAAAAACGGCAGACAGATCGGGGTCAAAATGGGGGACATAATGGGACCATTGAAGTCACATTCATAGAAAAAAGGCAGACAGATCGGGGTCAAAATGGGGGACATAATGTGACCATTAAAGTCACATTCATAGAAAAACGGCAGACAGATCGGGGTCAAAATGGGGGACATAATGGGACCATTAAAGTCACATTCATAGAAAAACGGCGGACAGATCGGGGTCAAAATGGGGGACATAATGGGACCATTGAAGTCACATTCATAGAAAAAAGGCAGACAGATCGGGGTCAAAATGGTGGACATAATGGGGCCATTGAAGTTACATTCATGGAAAAGGCAGACGATCGGGTCACTGCTGTTCATACCGCTGCTGTCGTCTTAGGCTGCCATTGGTCGTTGTTACCGCTGCTGTTGTTGGGGCTGCGTACCTTAACACTTCGGTCGTCTTGCATCCGCTGGTCCCACGGTCACTGGCCTTAAGGGTGCGTACTCAGCGCACGTGTCTTCGTCTCTGTACCCTCTGCCGTTCGCACCTGCGGAACGTTGCTGATCGAGGGTGTCCAATTGCATTCGCCAGTCCCACGGTGAGCTGCTGATATTGTTTGGTCAGCGCTCGTGGCTTCTTGCGCAACCTGTCCGCGTGATTTGGTAGTTGCTTAAGTTGTTGTTTTGGTTTAGCCGCTAATGTTTGTTGTTGTTGTCTCGTCAGCTAAATTGTTGTTGTTGTCTGTCTGCTTATATTATATTATGTTTGGCCAGGTTGCCTATGTACTCATATTATTGTTGTTGTGTTGGGCCTTTGACATGCAGGGTGTTAACTTATATATATATATATATATATATATATATATATATATATATATATATATATATATATATATATATATATATATATATATATATATATATATATATATATATATATATATATATATATAAATATATATATATCAACATCTAACAAATTTTGTAAAAATCGGACAGCTTATGCAGAGCTCTGCAAGGGTATCCAAGCTTTGGCGCGCCAAAGTTAGCTTGCGCTATATTTTTATTTAAGTTTAGTTACATTTGTCTAATGAATAACAAAAAAACAATAAATAATGATTTTACAATGTGCCAGTGCGAAAATCTGATCCCAAAAAACAGTGGGATATAGGTTACTAGCTTTAAAACATATGTTATATGAAAAATGTTTAGGAAAGAGATAGACTAGGCCGATCGATCTGAGTGATATACTGCTCAAAATGTATTTAAAGCATAATCAATGCGCTTCACATCACTTTGACAAACATTCATTGAATCATTAAAATACCTGTGATAGCCCATCCTGTGTAAAGCGGGCAAAAAGGCTTCAATGTACCTTTGCCCAAGCTTATCATTGAAGCCCATAAGGAAAACGTTTACGGGGATCATTTGAGTATTTAAAATTTTATAATATCAAAATATCAAAAATATATGCAGTAAGCTACGGTGGATCAAGCGCGACAGTAGGAGACCCCTTTTGAGTGTAAATTGTTGTTTAATGTTGCGTACCAGAAATTTTAAATAGATGGCGCCACTATAAAGATCAAGACAGCAAACCGGTCCCGAAACAAACCTCGCGGAACCGGTTCGGTTAGGGTTTTGGGTTACCTGAACCGGACGCTAAGCCGAACCTTTCAAATTTTATACATTTATAAAAATTCGGTTCGTACTTTAAAATTTGTGGAGGTCGGCAAAAATTTCGATACAAATTTTAGGTTTGCGCTTCGGCTTGCTTATTATACCATTGCAGAGGGTATTATTGTTTTGTCACGAAATGTGCAACGCATTGAAGGAGGTCTCACAGACCCCATAAAGTATATATATAATTGATCAGGACAACCAGCTGCGTCGATTTAGTAGTGATGTAAAAAAACATCGAAACATCGATTGATCGATTTTTGGGCAAGCGATTTTAGAGTGTTTTAACTCGATCAATTTTTAGGCGATCAATCAATTTAAATAAATCGATTTTCGTAAAACATCGTACATTTTGCACGTCTTTAGCGAACGCTGCATAAAAGCACGCGGTGTCAAAATTTTATATCGCGCTAAAAGTTAAAGTGAACAAGTATGCCAAAGTAAGTAAGAACTACAATTTTATTAACGTTTTTAAACATACATAGATATAAATAGCATAATTAGATTATGTAACTGTGGCGACTGAAAAAGCTGTCATGTAAGTAACAACAGACTGATTACCAAACATATAATCTGTTGTCACCTTCTGTTTCCTTCAAGGTACCGGGCAATGTGGATATAAAGCACGGAACCAAAGACCCATGATTTTTTATTTGATTAATTAATGTCATATATGTACGTATCTGAAGCATACTATTTTAATAATGCCGGAGATTGAAGCAGGCTTTCTTTTTATACCCTGAGGGCGTATATTAAGTTTATTAAAAAAATATATCTATCAGTCGGGAGAGCCCGCCAGTAGAATACCCTGAGGTATTAGAGAACGTCACTCAAATTTTCTATTAATTTTATTTGTGTTTCGTATTTGTGCTGTCTGTTTTGTATTTAAAAGTCTTAGCAACAATGAGCACGTTATTTTCAAAATAACTAAATAAAAACTTAGAAAACAATTTTTAAATTTTAAGCATGCTTTTACTGGTACTCGAACCAAGATGTCCCGTCTATCAAGGTGGCAGCTCTACCGCTCTGCTTGAAAGAGAGAGGAAGAGAGGGCGAAAATTCACTCCAACACAGCGCGGGCTTTCATGCATATGTATATGTAAATGCTTCAACGAATAAGCAAATAAGAGAGAGCGTAAACTCACAGCAACAACAACACATTAAATTAAAGAATTAAATAATTGCGGATATCTTCCATGTTTATTATCCGATCTTGATCAAATTTTCACGATGCATTCATTTCAGTACAAGTATTGTTCCTTCCGAAGCTCAAATCTCTAGCTTGTTAATTGCCAGTGCTATCCTTTTTTACTTTGTGGGCGAAGGGGGCGTGGCATCCAAAATTTAAAATAAACTTGATTAGCATGCAAGTATAAGAAGTCTTCATACCATATTTGGTGTTCCTAGGTCTTACCATCTCTGAGATCTTGTTACTTACACGGACAGACAGACGGACATGGCTATATCGACTCATCTTCTCGCCCTGATCAATAATATATATACTTTATGGGGTCTGCCCCGCCTCCTTCTGCCTGTTACATACCTTTTTTATACCCTGAGGGGGTATATTAAGTTTGTTAAAAAAAAGTATGTAACAGGCAGAAGTCTGCCACGCCTCCTTACATACTTTTTTTTATACCCTGAGGGGGTATATTAAGTTTGTTAAAAAAAGTATGTAACAGTATATAACATCTACTATGAACAAATTTTTTGTTGTTTAAGATACCTAAACTCACACATTGTGTGGTTGACACAGTTTTATGCATCCTTACCAAATTTGGTTCAAATCGGACAGCTATATCATATAGCTCCCATGAAACGATCGGTTCGGAATCAACATTTAGTAAGAAAAACTTTTTTTTTCTTAAGATATCTTAACCAAACTCGAAGATTGTCTATTTGGTAAGTTTCAAACAGTCTGACTATATTGGTTCAAATCGGACAGCTATATCATATAGCTGCCTTTGGAACGATCGGTTCGAAATCAACATCTTACAAATTTTGTATAAAATGGAAGGCTTATGCATAGCTCTGCAAGGGTATCCATACTTTGGCGTGCCAAAGTTAGCTTGCGCTTTATTTAATTTTATTAGGGTATACAAATTCGGGTTCTGGATAAATTTACAAATTTGGTGTGTAATCAAATTTCATGACAAAATTATAATACCCTCTGCAAGGGTATAAAAGGGCGGTGCCACGCGCTTTTTGCTGGCACAGCTTCTATGGATGTTTAAAGCCTAATTCAAAAAAATAGACCAAAATATCTCGTTTCATTCTTGAGCTATTGATTAATAAAAAAAAATTTAAATATTACCCATAGAAATTTTAAATTCTTGTCTAATTTTTAGGCAAAGTTATTAATACCATTTTTTTAAATACCTACATTTGAATAGTTGGGTTCATGGTGCGAACTATCATATGCATAGCCAGTAATGTCACCGTCGTCGCATTCATTTTCTTCCAAATGGCATTCCAATGTTGATCTCGCAACAGGGTATATTTTTCCTCTCTGATTACGATAATTAAAGACTTTTAATTCCTTACGAGCTTCATTCAACTGATGTCGAATGTCGTCTAGAGTTGTTGTTCTGAAAGATCATATATATTTTGCTAATTTTTTATTTTAGCCGATGGAGGCATAAAAAAATGTTTTTTTTAGTACATATTTTTGATTTATTTGCCAGGTTATTTATATTAAATATAATATACTACATAGGATACATAGGGTCTTATGCGTAGCATATAGCTACATGTGTTAGAATAGTCGCTTATTACTACATTTATACGGACTATTTCACGTATTTCTGAATTCGCGAAATGAAAATTGCCTCTTTTTAATACGGCACACGACCATTTCGCGTAATAAGACAAACAGATCTGCCAGACTTGATAAAATTTTGAAAAGTGCAACGTCCGCTTGTAAACAGCTGTTTAAAGAAGAGTCTAAATACTATAATGAAAGCTGCAAAATTATTTCATCTGGATCGGCAAAAGCGCAATGCGAAATTAATTTCCAATAAAATGGAGAGGAGGCACAGCGGCGGAATGGACCTTGTACAGGCAAACCAAATTTAATGGTGGAATGTCTGAAGCAGTTTTAGCCAGCTGCAGCTGCAATATTAAGTCAAAAGCCAAGATTGCGGAGATTTAAGAGTAGGCCCAGAGGCACGGCGTATTGGACACTGATGAAACACCCCAAAAACGAAAAATTTGTTCTTTGAAAACCTCAGAATGTCAAAGAAATCGTTTTTTGAGTTGGGTCACCTTCTACGGTCACATATTTCAAAGTAATCACACTTTTTAACACTTCCTGTGCTTTTGGAAAAGCAGATAGCAATCTGCATATATAATCTGGCAGCCTGCGAAGAGTACCGGGTAGTAGGAGATGAGTTTGGAGTGCACAAAAGCACAAAAGCATGTAAATGCTGTTGTTGCGTTTTGTTTTTCCATCCAGCTTGCCGAAGACGTCCTCCATGTCCCAGGAGTTCATTCACTTCAGTCCATAACGCTCTTTTATTTTCTAATTCCATTTTTCTATTTAATTAATTAAATGGGCTTTTACTTTTCTCTTTATAGCTGACGCAGCTGGTTTATTATTTTTAGTGTTGCCACACACTTAAAAATTTACCGATAAATTGGCTGCGCCTCATAACACGCATTTTGGCTGAATTCATAGTCAACTTTCGTGTGTAGCTCAAATACATGTAATAGTGTTTATACACGCTTTTTTCAAAGAAATACGTGAAAGGTTTTCACGCTTTTTTCTCCGTTTAAATAGGGTATATGTTTAGTCTTAGCTTTTTACATCAATTGAAAATATCTATAGGTCTAAACCAGGGATGCCCAAAGCTGTCTTATCGCACGCACACATGTAACGATCAGTTTTTTCTATTTCAATGTGTGCACTGAAAAAAACGAAACATTGCAATTCATATTAAAAGTATTCGGCGAAGAAAACACTAGTCACATGATCACATATTTTAACGATCTGTTGGAAAAAATATATCATTCAGTCGGGAGAGCCCGACAGTAGAATACCCTGAGGTAGTAGAGAACGCCACTCAAATTTTCTATTAATTATATTTGTGTTTCGTTTTTGTGCTGTCTGTTTTGTATTTAAAAGTTTTAGCAACAATGAGCACGTTATTTTCAAAACAACTAAATAAAAACTTAAAAAAACAATTTTTAAATGTATAACAAAAATTAAAAAAAAAATTTAAGAATTTAAGCATGATTTTACTGGGACTCGAACCATGATGTCCCGTCTATCAAGGTGGCAGCTTTACCACTCTACTTGAAAGAGAGAGGGAGAGAGGGCGAAAACTCACTCTTACACAGCGCGCGCTTTCATTCATATGTATGTATATGTAAATGCTTCAACGAATAAGCAAATAAGAGAGAGGGCGAAAACTCACAACAACAACACATTAAACTAAAGAATTAAATAATTGCGGATATCTTCCGTGTTTATTATCCGATCTTGATCAAATTTTCACGATGCATCCAAATTTTCACGAGGCGAAAACTCACAACAACAACACATTAAACTAAAGAATTAAATAATTGCGGATATCTTCCGTGTTTATTATCTGATCTTGATCAAATTTTCACGATGCATCCATTTCAGTACAAGTATTGTTCCTGCCGAAGCTCAAATCTCTAGCTGGTTAGTTGCCTGTGCTATCCATTTTTTTTCACTTTGTGGGCGAAGGGGGCGTGGCTTCCAAAATTTAAAATAAACTTGATCTGCGTGCAAGTATAAGAAGTCTTCATACCAAATTTGGTGTTCCTAGGTCTTACCATCTCTGAGATCTTGTTACTTACACGGACAGACGGACAGAAGGACAGACAGACGGACAGCGGCACATATCGACTCAGCTTGTCGCCCTGATCAAGAATTTATATACTTTATATAGTATAGTATATATATAAATAAAGTATATGTATATATTCTTCATCAATGCGACAAGCTGAATCGATATAACCATATCCGTCTGTTTGTCTGTCTGTCTTTCCGCCCGTATGAACGAAAGGATCTCAATGCTCACTTTCGCGTTGCCAATTTATTAACTAATTATTTTTAATATTTTTTCATTAACGCTTTTTCTAATTTTTACCGAACATTCACTTAATTGTTCTTGTTTAGGGCCAAGGTATTCCTGTCTTAATAGATATCGTAAGATTATCTTACTCCCGTTGGGCGCCAGTAAATGTTTTATGTTGATTAGGGTGGAGGACTTGACTTCGTCCCCTTAATTGAAATGTTGGCCTTGTGGCCAAACAATGCGTTATTAATAAATCGAATATAACGGCAATGTGCCGAAGAAAAATGCAATTGTACTTTATTTCTAAACGTCTCACATAGAACTGATTATAAGAATGGAATGAATAAAAGACTAAGGCTAAGTACATAAATGGAAATATGAATCTAAACCTAAATACATAATAAGTATATAAAAGATCATGCCATGGGTTCGTGGTCAGTAAAACCGACTCAGCATATTTCCTATAAGAATTCAACGCTTGCGACACAACGGAAACGTCTGGCCGTTGCTCCGACTAACACTATTTTGGCTACGTTGCATATGTGGTTGGATACAGTAACGTTGTAAGCGCGCGGGTTGCTTATGAATTCATTGCGAGGGTCGTTCGTTGACTTGTCTCTTAACTTGTATGTAAATAACAGGTAAATATTTGGAGGAAAACAGAGAAAGTGTACAAAAGTCTCTTTGATTAACATTTGCACGAATTAAGCCTAAATGGATTAAAACAAATCGAGCCTTTCAGAAATTCAACTCTAAACATAAGGACTAGCTTAATGCGGACACCATCCTGAATACATTGGAAAAAACCCACCACATCAAATACAAGAGTAACAGGAAGGCCAAAAAGTAGTATGGAGGAGTGCTCAAATTTTACAAGAAAGAGGAAACATTCCGATGCTATCAAAGATTTGGCCACGTCACATTTATCGAAAGCGCTGTCTATAAAATATTCAAAGGATAATGATAATGTAAGGTCGAAGATTATTAAATCTGTTGCTGATGCAAACTGCGACTAAAAAGGATTAGGGAAAGCATTTCATGATTAGTCTTTTGGAAATAATTTCTACTACCAATTGTAACGTCCATTTTAAAATAAATTTAAATTTAAAAAATTTAAATTTTCAAATTTATAATAATTTTTAAATACGTAAACCATCAAATAAAATTAAAAAAATAAATTTTAAAACATATTTTTTTAGTTATTAGACCCAGTACTTTAAAAAGTACAAATGGGTCTATTACGTTTGTGCAAAAAAAAATGTGCGTAACAGGCAGAAGGAGGCGTGGCAGACCCCATAAAGTATATATATTCTTGATCAGCATCAACAGCCGAGTCGATATAGCCATGTCCGTCTGTCCGTCTGTCCCTTTTTTGAGTAACTAGATCTCAGAGACTATAAGAGCTAGAGACACCAAATTTGGCACGTAGGTACATCTATATCTTGCATTGAACGAGTTTGTTTTAGATTTTTGCCACGCCCCCCTCCGCCCCCGCAAATCAAAATACAAAATTTCCAAGTCGAATTACAAGAGCACCTTTAATTGGTTTTTGGTATGTATAATACAGACTATAGTTTTAACCTATCCAGCAAATTTCGTCCAAATCGGATGATAAACGCGGAGGTTATTCAACTAACAATGTTACGGGCAAAATCAATCTCTGAAGTGGCGCCATCTATGGAAATTTTTTGAAACTGAAATAATCTGTAGTAATCGCATTACACTCAAAAAGTACTGGGTCTCCTACTGTCGAGCTTGCTCCACCGTAGCTTAATGAATTTTTTTTTTAATTTTTCCACATCACCCGACTTCAGAGTCCCATAAGTAAGCACCTAGAAGGAGTAGCACCCTTTTTAAACATTGAAACATTCATTTTATAGGTAAAACAATTTTCTGTCATATGGGCAATTCTCCAGAAATGTCAACCGCACCCAAAAAATTTAAAGTCTATAAAAGTATGTTGATCAAACAAATTTTTAGGAGGAATGTATTTAAATTAACTAATATAAGCAAATTTTGCGATGGAAAGCAGGTTATGTCAGCTAGAACAGCATATTCTTTAAGAAAAACTATATTTTAAATAAATACTTAATTTTTCTTATATAAGTTGAATACACTTTGATTTACTCTATTGAAGATATTTTGTTAAGTTTGTTATTAATCTTAAAAAATAAAAAAATATATCATTCAGTCCGGAGAGCCCAACAGTAGAATATCCTGAGGTAGTAGAGAACGCCACTCAAATTTTCTATTAATTATATTTGTGTTTCGTATTTGTGCTGTCTGTTTTGTATTTAAAAGTCTTAGCAACAATGAGCACGTTATTTTCAAAACAACTAAATAAAAACTTAAAAAAACAATTTTTAAATGTATAACAAAAATTAAGAAAAAAAAATTTAAGAATTTAAGCATGATTTTACTGGGACTCGAACCATGATGTCCCGTCTATCAAGGTGGCAGCTTTACCACTCTACTTGAAAGAGAGAGGGAGAGAGGGTGAAAACTCACTCTAACACAGCGCGCGCTTTCATTCATATGTATGTATATGTAAATGCTTCAACGAATAAGCAAATAAAAGAGAGGGCGAAAACTCACAACAACAACACATTAAACTAAAGAATTAAATAATTGCGGATATCTTCCATGTTTATTATCCGATCTTGATCAAATTTTCACGATGCATCCATTTCAGTACAAGTATTGTTCCTGCCGAAGCTCAAATCTCTAGCTGGTTAGTTGCCTGTGCTATCCATTTTTTTTCACTTTGTGGGCGAAGGGGGCGTGGCTTCCAAAATTTAAAATAAACTTGATCTGCGTGCAAGTATAAGAAGTCTTCATACCAAATTTGGTGTTCCTAGGTCTTACCATCTCTGAGATCTTGTTACTTACACGGACAGACGGACAGAAGGACAGACGGACCGACGGACATGGCTATATCGACTCAGCTTCTCTCCCTAATCAAGAATATATATACTTTATGGGGTCTGCCACGCCTCCTTCTGCCTGTTACATACTTTTATTTTTTTAACAAACTTAATATACCCCCTCAGGGTATAAAAATGCATTAAGCTACGGTGGAGCAAGCTCGACAGTAAGAGACCCTGTACTTTTTGAGTGCACAGATTGTTTCAGTTTCAAAAAATTTCCATAGATGGCGCCACTACGAAGATATCAGTTGATTTTGCCCGTAACATTGTGAGTTGAACAACTTCCGCGTTTATTATCCGATTTAAATGAAATTTGCAGGATAGATTTGGACCATAGTCATTAATATATTAAATATCAAGGCGCTAGCATCAAAGGTGCTCTTGTAATGCGACTTGAAAATTTTGTATTTTAATTTGCGGGGGCGGAGGTGGGCGTGGCAAAAATCTAAAACAAACTCGTTCAATGCAAGATATAGATGTACCTACATGACAAATTTGGTGTCTCTAGCTCTTATAGTCTCTGAGATCTAGTTACTCAAAAAAGGGACAGACGGACAGACAGACAGACGGACATGGCTATATCGACTCGGCTGTTGATGCTGATCAAGAATATATATACTTTATAGGGTCTGCCACGTCTCCTTCTGCCTGTTACACACATTTTTTTTTTGCACAAACGTAATAGACCCACTTGTACTTTTTTAAAGTACAGGGTCTAAATATATGAGTTTCGTATTTGTGCTATCTGTTTTGTATTTTAAAGTCTTAGCTCATTGTTGAGCACGGTATTTTCAAACTAACTAAATAAATATATCATTCAGTCGGGAGGGCCCGACAGTAAAATATCCTGTGGAAGTATAGTGCGCCGCCCGCATTTGTTTGCGATTATATTATTATTTTTATTATATACACACGCACAATCCGAATAATTTTATGAGATCGTAATGAAAATAACGTTTTATATTAATTTCTATTGTAGCAAATCGTTACATTTAAAATAACACTAAAGAGTTACAAAGAGACGTGGGAAGACGTGGAACCTAGAAGCATCAAAATTTGGTATGAAGACTTCTTATACTTGCACGCAGATCAAGCTTATTTCAAAATTTGGATGGCACGCCCCCTTCGCCCACACTGGTAATTATCAAGCTAGAGACTGAGCTTTGGCACGAACAATACTTGAATGAAAAAGGATACATTGTGAAAATTTGATCAAAATCGGATAATAAACACGGAAGATATCCGCAATTATTTAATTCTTTAGTTTAATGTGTTGTTGTTGTGAGTTTTCGCCCTCTCTCTTTCAAGTTATCAAGTGATAGAGGTGCCGCCACGTAGTCAAACAGGAAACCTGGGTTCGAAGCCCAGTAAAGCATGCTTAAATTCTTTAATTTTTTTTTTAATTTTTGTTTGTTATACATTTAGAATTGTTTTTTTATGTTTTTATGTTTTTTTATAATTTTAGGTTTGCGCTTCGGCGGGCTTATTATACCCTTGCAGAGGGTATTATAGTTTTGTCACTAAATGTGCAGCGCATGGAAAGAGGCCTTACAGACCCCATAAAGTATATATATAATTGATCAGGGCGACGAGCTGAGTTGATATAGCCATGTCCGTCTGTCTGTTTGTCTGTTTCTATTCAAACTCTTCAGTCTCTTAGTTTTGAAGCTATCTGGATGAAATTTGCTACAGTTCCGTCTTTTTGCTGAACGCAGTACATATGTCGGAACCGGCCGTATCGGATCACTTAATCATATAGCTTCCATATGAACGATCGGTTCGAAATCAACATTAAAGAAATTTTGTAAAGCAACTGACGGCTTATGCAGGGCAGGCAGCCCTAGTTGATAATATGATATAATTTGTAGAAAAATCAATAAATATTTTTTTGTAATAATATATTTTTGCTTGATATTTTTTGTGGTACTATCGTCAATATGGATAATTTTGGACGATATTTGTATTATTTACCGATACTTTAAACGGAACTGACCATTTTTCTGTAAAATGGATTTTAAAGAGAACTAAAAATTTGACGAACTACATCAAAGTTCAAATTATGCAATAAAATCATTAGAACGAGTGGTAATATAACAAATCTAAAGACGCACCTGAAAAATAAACACAGCAATGCATATTTAGAATGCACTGCCTTAGTTTCAAGAAAGCGCAAAGCTGTAAGTCTCCCATTACTCATTTTGCTTGCAAGCAAACAAAACATAATACACTTTGGTATGTTGCAGGGCCCAAATACGTCAGAGGAAAGCGTAGTGGAAATGCGAGCAACGGTACAACAATGTTTAAAACAATTGAATTTGTGGAAAGGTATTAATGATGACTACAAATGTTTGTTGCGTTACAAAACTTACTTGTAAATAAACTTACATTTTCAGAAGGTGGATCAACACACAAAGATATATCTGAGATAATTGTGTTCATGGTCTGCAAGGACATTATTCCTGTTCGTTTCGTTGGAAAAGAAGGCTTCAACACAATGATGATAAAAGTTGCACCTATTTAGATACAAGGTAATACTTATATTGTTTGTGTGGACATATAAACTTATAAATCCAAGTCCCTTTCTATTTTAAGTTATCGCGTCTGATGAAGCTAAGATATGTTAATTCCAAGGAAAAGTTGAAGCTGATATTAAAAAAGATTCAACACGAATCTTTTACATGTGATATTGTGACCGAACAAACTTAACCAGAGCTTTCCTTACAATCACAGCACATTTTTTTATGGATAACAAACTTCAAGCCATAAGCCTGAAAGCAGCGAGAATAGAATCGGTAAGATTAACAATCATTTAAAAAGATGTGCCTTTTAAATAATATTTTAAATGATTTTTTATTCTTATACCGCTGAGCTTATGAGCCGCATGCTAATAAAATGCACATCTGACTTTAATATAAGTCAACATAAGTTGAAGTCCTTAACTAACGACAGTGCTGCAAATATGATGGCGGGTGCACGTCTGTTTGTTGGCAGTCATCGCCAAATTTCATGTTTGGCTTACACCATAAATTTAGTAGTTGATGATGCCTTACGCCAAATTGAAGTTATCGTTTCAATTGTCGAACGCATAAGGAACATAGTAAAGTACTTCAGTAGAAGTACCACTGCAATGGCCGATCTTCGCCAACACCAAATTTTAAATGGCTGAAGGCAATGTGAAGACGTTGCAACTAAACGTTGACACGCGTTTTAATTCCTGCTTGGACATGATGGATTAATTTTGAAAACTGGCTGGTGTGGTGTCATCGGTTCTTCTAAGTCAATCGACAAAGTCAAGGTCTAAGCTCAAACGCTGCCCTGAAATGCTTACAGCAAATGAAATGGACATTACAAGTGACATGATATATATTTTAAAGCCTTTTAAAGAGGCTAACGAAAATATTAGTGGAGAAACGTTCGTCACGGTGAGCCTAACAATACCATTGGCAAACCTTATCAGACAAAAATTGGAAAAAATGGAGGTCAACACAAAAGAAGGCCAGACTGCCAAGAATATTATTATTTTATGTGCCACAGATCGTCTTAATCCACAAGAAAAGTCGAAGTTTTTCGCCAAGTCCACAGTATTGGACCCCCGGTTCAAAAAATTTTAAATAGGGAACAGTGAAATCCAGGTATGTGAAATTGATAAGCCCTTACGCTTAATACATACATCGCAATAACTGAATAGATTTTTGCAAAGCCCCAAAAAAGAGCATCACAACGTACCGATCAGTTCAATGATGCTCTAAAATCGATTTGGTGTGCACATGAAGCTGCACGGAAAACTCAAGGCTCTCCAGAAAATCTTGAAACCAAGGAACTGAAACTTTACTTAAGTTTGCCAACAAATTGTCGGAAAACAGACGTAAATTGTTATTGGCAAGGTCTATCAGACACGATGCCAAATCTGGCAAAGTTAGCATCGGAGCGTGTGGCTTTAGCTTTAAAAGTTGTAGTATGCGACTCAAGGAGTAGAATGACTGACGACCACAAAAAACAGTGGGTATATCTAATATCCTTAAAAACGGAGCTATGGGATATAAAGATAAAGCCCTAATTCGCTTTTTTGATTGTTTGAAGTGTTGAATTTTTATTTAATTTTTAACCTGTGGGTATATTAAGTTTGTTCAAAAAAAAAAAAAAGAATTTGAAAGAGGCAGTAAGAGTCGTCGCAGTCCCCATAAAGTATATATATTCTTGATCAATGCGACAAGCTGAATCGATGTAACCATGTCCGTCTGTTTTTCTGTATGTCTGTCTTGCCGTCCGTATGAGCGAAAGGATCTCAGAGATGGTAAGAGCTGGGAACATTAAATTTGGTATAAAGACTTCTTATACTTGCCACAATTACAAAGCACTGGTAATTATCAAGCAAGAGACTTGAGCTTTAGCGCGAACAATAATTGAGCTCATAAGGATGCATCGTGAAAATTTGATCAAGATCGGATAATACACACAGAAGATATCCGCAAGTATTTAATTCTTTAATTCAATGAGTTTTTGTTGATGTGAGTTTTCGGCCTCTCCCCTCCCTCTTTTCTTGTTCGTTTAAGCATACAAGTTAACAAGCAAGTTAACTAGCGGCCCTCGCTAGAACTTCTCGAGTAACCCGCGCGCCTGGAATGCTGACGCTTCAGATTCGCGCATTTAACATTCGTAGCTTTGACGATTGGGTGCAGTAGCCAGACAACAGTTATGTCGCAATCGCTTTGCTTATATTATGTTTATGCTAAGTCGGCTTGCCGACCACGCGCCCATGGCATGTTCAGTAATTTTCCATTCGATGTATTTAGCTTTAGTTTCATATTCTTTCATTTCACAAGTACAGTCTTGCATCTAGCTTTAAACAAAGCACATCTATTATAAATGCACTACTCCGGCATTGGCCGAACTGAACATTAAGTGTTTTATTGCTAAGCCCTAAGGCTAGCGACAGGAGAACTTTACAGTTATCCCACCATTAGCTTCATTGCTAACACCACTGGACTTAGCTGCAACCGGCGGAGTCACTGGATCAACATACCCGAGTGGAGCCACAGACACTGGACCTACGCTGCAACCGGCAGGTGCCACTGGACTCGACTAGGGAAAATTAAAATTGGCGCCCAACGGAATAGAGATTACTTTAAGTAGAATCCACGTCCCCTACAACATGTAAGTGACTGTTCAAAAAATAGTGATTTCAAAAACCTAAAAATAAAAAATTGTTAAAAGAAAAAAAGAAAGTGTTATAAAAACTGCAGCGCCAGAGTGAGCGTTGAGATACGGTATAAATATTTTTATTTCCATTCGTAATTGGATTGATTTGTGTTTGGTTGTCGATATTTTAATATATTTGATATTCTCACATATTTAATATTTGATACTTTGCGTTGTTTGACGAGTGTTTTCAGTGCGTTAAATTAACTGAATTTTTCGGCGTTTATAATCAGATAAAATTACATAAACTTTTGTTTGGCCATTTGTTGCACAATTTATCGAATCTCTCAGTGACTGACTGCTCATGAGTTGGCAGTATAGAGAACTGAAGGTAGAATACAACAGCGAAAAGGAAGATAACGACCAAGATA
The DNA here is from genome assembly GCA_037043535.1 of Drosophila putrida. NCBI lineage: Eukaryota > Metazoa > Arthropoda > Insecta > Diptera > Drosophilidae > Drosophila > Drosophila putrida. Next base: position 77,875 of record JBAMBI010000745.1, on the reverse strand, counting down.
GTGACGAAAGTGATCAGATAGGGTATCGTCCCCGGGAAAACAATCAATCAGAAATGGAAGCGGCGAATTTAAAAGCCTTAATTGAAGGCGCGGTTAACAGCGCCCTTGTGCAACAAGAGCGGCGGTTAAAAGATGAGTTTCGCGCAGAAATTGCTGCCGTAAGAAACCAGGTTGAAACCCTCAGAGTTGAGGACCCCCAAGTAGAAAGATATGAAAGGGTAACTTGTGACCCTAACATAAAATGCGAAGTGAGGTTAGATATCGTAAAGTCGGTACCGACTTTCAATGGGAGCCACGAAGAATATGTTTCTTGGAGGCAGGCAGCTGTTGACGCTTATGAAATTTTTAAACGTTACATAGGCAGTGAAGCCCATTACGAGGCAGTTGTCATACTGAAAAACAAAGTTTGTGGTGCAGCACGAGCAGTACTGACATCACATAATACAGTCCTCAATTTTGACGCAATCTTAGCTAGACTTGATTGCACATACGCGGACAAAACGTCCCTACGAGTACTCCGACAACAACTAGAAATGGTTAGACAGGGTGACTTGGACTTGATGGACTACTATGACGAAGTCGAGAAAAAATTGACTCTCGTCACGAACAAAATCGTCATGACACATGACGAACAGGCAGCGACTATACTCAATACAGAGATTAGGAGTGATGCCCTACATGCATTCATGGCAGGCCTTAAGAGGTCCCTGAAGTCGTATGTCATCCCAGCGCAGCCCAAAGATTTGCCATCCGCTTTAGCGTTGGCTCGCGAGGCTGAAAGTAGCATTGAAAGGAGCGCTTTTGCTGCTTCGTATGCCAAGGCAATTGAAGACAAAGGCCATACAGGAGAAAGCAATAGGCAGGGTAGAAATGCCCAACCTAGACAGGGAAAGGGCTTTGAGAAAAATCCACACTTCGTTGTGAAACAGAATCAAAGCAGGCCACATACTGAGCCTGGAACAAAGCCTAATGATAGAGAAAGCCCGGTGCTAAACCAGGTTCAGCCTATGGAGGTCGATCCGTCGGTTTCTAAATTTAGGCAGCCCACCAATTGGAGACAGCCAAATAACGCCACACATGGCGAAACTCAGAAAAGGCAGAATACGTCAGAGCGAATCTCAGGTCAGAGACGCCAGCGGGTGAATAATATTGCCCAGCAGACTGGTAGCAAAGAAGAACAGGAATATGCAAGCATAGCCGAGGCAGCGACTAATGATATTGACGAGGAAAGTGATTCATCAGAAATCAACGATGCACTGAATTTTTTAGGGAACGCTCCCAGTTGCCGTTCGTCGAGCGACAATTGGATGGCAGAACACTAAGAATTTTAATCGACACTGGGGCGGCAAAAAATTACGTCAGACCCGTAAAGGAGTTAAAAAACGTAACGACCGTCGATGCCCCATTTACTGTGAATTCAATACATGGATCCAGTAAAATTAAACAAAAATGTTCAATGAAAATTTTTGGGAAAGTTGCCCCTTTCTTCATCTTAGACACCCTCGACACATTCGACGCTATAATAGGTTTCGATCTGCTAACGCAGGCAGGTGTAACTTTGAATCTGCTAGGTAACAACATAACCTACGGCAACAAGTCAGAAATGTTGAAACACCACCTTTGCGACAACGTGAACTTCACACGTGTCGATGACATAATAGTCCCTGACATTGTTAGGGGCGAATTCAAAAAAATGATATTGAAGCGGATTAAGGCCTTTTCGACCTCTAACGAGGCACTGCCCTTTAACACTTCTGTCATTGCCACAATTCGTACCGAGGACAACGAGCCGGTATACTCAAGGCTATATCCATACCCTACAGGTGTAGCAGATTTCGTTAACAACGAGATCGCACAATTGTTGAAGGATGGCATCATAAGACCATCAAGATCTGCTTACAACAGCCCGGCTTGGGTTGTTGATAAGAAGGGACTAGATGCCAGTGGTAATAAGAACCGGCGGCTCGTCATTGACTTCAGGAAGCTAAATGAGCGAACTGTTGCGGACCGTTACCCAATGCCAAGCATTCCGATGATTTTAGCGAATCTGGGAAAGGCAAAATTTTTCACCACGTTAGATTTGAAATCTGGGTATCACCAGATTTATCTAGCTGAAAGAGATCGTGAGAAAACTTCTTTCTCAGTGAACGGAGGGAAATACGAGTTTTGTCGATTGCCTTTTGGTTTGAAGAATGCTGGTAGCATCTTTCAAAGAGCAATTGACGATGTTCTTCGAGAACAAATTGGTAAAATATGTTACGTCTATGTTGATGACGTAATAATATTTTCCGAGACCGAAGCCGATCACGTCCGACACATTGATATAGTACTTCAGCGTCTTTGCGATGCTAACATGAGAGTCTCTAAGGAGAAGACAAAGTTTTTTAAAGAAAGTGTAGAATACTTAGGTTTCGTAGTTACCAGCGAAGGAGCAAAGACAGACCCCGAAAAGGTTAAGGCGATTCAAGAATACGCTGAACCAAAAACTTGTTTGCTCTAAGGTCTTTTTTGGGCCTGGCCAGCTATTACAGGGTGTTTGTTAAAGATTTCGCCTCCATAGCGAGACCTTTGACAAATATACTGAAAGGCGAAAATGGCTCAGTCAGTAAGCACATGTCCAAAAAGATGCTGATGAAATTCGATGCACTCGCAACTCAGAATCGGTTGAGAAACATACTGGCATCAGAAGATGTCATGCTCATGTACCCGGATTTAAAAAGCCCTTCGATTTAACCACTGACGCTTCCGCAAGTGGTATCGGAGCAGTCTTATCACAGGGGGAAGACCCATTACAATGATTTCACGTACATTAAAACCACGTGAATCCCATTATGCTACCAATGAAAGGGAGCTATTGGCTATTGTATGGGCCCTCGGGAAACTTCAGAATTACCTATATGGTACCCGAGAAATACACATTTTCACTGACCATCAACCGCTCACGTTTGCAGTATCCGAAAAGAATACTAATGCAAAAATAAAAAGGTGGAAGGCTTTTATTGAAGAGTATAACACAAAGATCCACTACAAGCCGGGCAAAGAAAACTTCGTGGCTGACGCCCTTTCCCGGCAGGATATTAATGCTTTACAAGATGAGCCGCAATCAGATGCGGCTACCATCCACAGTGAGCTTTCCCTGACGTACACAGTTGAAACGACTGACAAGCCCTTAAACTGCTTTAGAAATCAGGTAGTTTTAGAAGAGGCACGTTATTCGTTGCATCGAAGACTGATCATGTTCGGCAACAAGACCCGCCACGTCATACATTTCACAGACAGAAGTGGTCTCATGGAGACGCTAAAACTCGTTGTGAATCCTGACGTTGTAAACGCGTTCCATTGTGATTTCCCAACTTTGGCCGCCTTTCAACATGAGTTAGTGTCAATGTTCCCGACAACCAAATTCTGGCATTGTAAGAATATGGTGTCGGATATTACCAACAAGGACGAACAAATCGAAATAATTAATACTGAGCATAATCGTGCACACAGAGCAGCACAGGAAAATGTAAAACAAATCCTTCGTGATTACTATTTTCCGAAAATGACTAAGTTGGCTAACGAGGTCGTTTTAAATTGCAAAGTATGTATTTCGGCTAAATATGACCGTCACCCAAAAAAGCAGGAGCTCGGGGAAACACCAATACCGTCTTATGCCGGAGAAATGTTGCACATTGACATCTTCTCCACCGATCAGAAACTCTTCTTGACCTGTGTTGATAAATTTTCTAAATTTGCAGTTGTTCAGCCATTAGCATCTCGTGCAATTACGGATATAACAACGCCCATATTGCAATTAATTAACATTTTTCCGAAAACCAAGACCATTTATTGCGACAACGAAGCTTCATTCAATTCAGAAACGATCACTACGTTATTAAAAAATCAGTTCAACATAGATATTGTCAACGCCCCCCACTCCATAGCTGCTCAAATGGTCAAGTGGAACGATTCCACAGCACGTTAATTGAGATAGCTAGGTGCCTGAAAATTGATAGGAAATTTAACGAAACTGTCCAAGCAATAATACGAGCAACAATAGAATATAATAGATCTACCCATTCGGTTACAGGGCACAGGCCAATAGACGTAATACACGCAGCATTTAGGGAATTGCAGCAAACGATTAAGGACAAGATAACAAAAGCCCAACAAGATCAACTTACCAGACTTAATCCAGATAGGCAAAACAGGGTGTTCGAGGTAGGTGAAAAAGTATTCCTTAAAAACAACAAAAGGTTAGGCAACAAGTTGTCCCCATTATGTTCTGAAGGGATCGTACAAGCAGACCTGGGAACGTCTGTACTTATTAGGGGGAGGGTGGTCCACAAGGACAATCTAAGGTAACTGCAAAAATTATTATTATTCCCAAATTATTCCCAAAATCGCATATGCGAAAATTGTTAGAAGTAGATATAGATCATGTTCAAAATTTATTATCCGCATTAATGATACACCATAGGATAGCTAGAAGCCTGGAGTTCTTGGGGACAGCATTGAAAGTCGTGACAGGTACTCATGACGCGTCAGACCTTGAGAGAATCAAGATAACCGAGTCTCAGCTGATAGCATCAAACAATAGACAGATACAAATTAATACAGAAACACAAAGGCAAATCAATTTACTTACCGATACAGTCAATAAGATACTTAAAGAAAAAAAGGGTGATTTAGTCGACACTGCGCATTTGTATGAAACGCTACTAGCGAGAAACAGAATGTTGATTACAGAAACACAAAATCTCATGCTCACTATAACGCTTGCCAAATCAAACATTATAAATCCCACAATTTTTGATCACAATGATTGGAAATCCATTTTTACACTGAACAGCTCACAGAAGTCCCTATAGGTAGCCTAATGGGAGTATCAAACATAAAGATTTTTCAGTCCGATAGCATCATTCACATACTAATTGAATATCCTAAAGTTAAAATTATTTGCAAAAAGGTCATAATCTTTCCTGTGGCACACAACAACACCGTACTACAACTACATGACAACATAGTAGCGGAATGCGCCGATGAGACCCTAGCTGCGACAGAGTGCGCCACAACAAGCTATGCGACGTTCTGCAAACTGGCAACGCATGATACCTGCGCACGCGGGATACACTCAGGCGGCTCAGCTATATGCCGCACGCAGCCCAGCCACCTGGAACCGGTCACCATAATGGATGAAGGAATAATAATCATCAACGAGCAGGTTGCTAGAGTCATCGTAGACGACGGGCCCATGATAACAACAAAAGGAGCTCATCTTGTAACATTCGAACACGCAGCCCTAATAAATAATACTAAATATCTAAATCGTAACAGAGCTCTAAGCAAAGCCCCAGGCATCGCAGCATCGCCCCTACTAAACATCATGGGACACGATCATGTATTAAGCCTACCACTACTACAACGTATGAATGAGCACAATCTACATATCATCCAGGAACTCAAAGACGATGTTACATCTGGCGGATCTCCCAAATTCTGGTTCGCAATTGGAGTTGCAGTCAGCCTTGTTCTCTGCGTTCTCATCCTCGTACATCAACGGTGGATCCGGCGGAGCTCTTCAATCAAGCTACAGAAGGTGATCAGCGAATTAAACATCACCGAGGACGGCAATGATCTTGAGGGGGGAATAGTTAACAAGCAAGTTAACTAGCGGCCCTCGCTAGAACTTCTCGAGTAACCCGCGCGCCTGGAATGCTGACGCTTCAGATTCGCGCATTTAACATTCGTAGCTTTGACGATTGGGTGCAGTAGCCAGACAACAGTTATGTCGCAATCGCTTTGCTTATATTATGTTTATGCTAAGTCGGCTTGCCGACCACGCGCCCATGGCATGTTCAGTAATTTTCCATTCGATGTATTTAGCTTTAGTTTCATATTCTTTCATTTCACAAGTACAGTCTTGCATCTAGCTTTAAACAAAGCACATCTATTATAAATGCACTACTCCGGCATTGGCCGAACTGAACATTAAGTGTTTTATTGCTAAGCCCTAAGGCTAGCGACAGGAGAACTTTACAGTTATCCCACCATTAGCTTCATTGCTAACACCACTGGACTTAGCTGCAACCGGCGGAGTCACTGGATCAACATACCCGAGTGGAGCCACAGACACTGGACCTACGCTGCAACCGGCAGGTGCCACTGGACTCGACTAGGGAAAATTATAATTTACATATATACATATGCATGTAAGTGCACGCTGTGTGAGAGTGAGTTTTCGCCCGATATAGCCATGTCCGTCTGTCCGTGTGAACAACGAGAACTGAGAGATGGTAAGACCTAGAAGCACCAAATTTGGTATGAAGACTTCTTATACTTGCACGCAGATCAAGTTTATTGCAAATTTTGGATGCCACGTCACCTTCGCCCACTTTGGTAATTATCAATCTAGAGACATGAGCTTCGACAGGAACAATAATTGAGTTCATAAGGATGCATTGTGAAAATTTGATCAAGATCCGATAATAAACACGGAAGATATCCGCAATTATTTAATTCTTTAATTTAATGTGTTGTTGTTGTGAGTTTTCGCCCTTTCTCTTTCTCTCTTTCAAGGTATCAAGTGATAGAGGTGCCGCCACGTAGTCAAACAGGAAACCTGGGTTCGAATCCCAGTAAAGCATGCTTAAATTCTTTATTTTTGTTTTTTAATTTTTGTTATACATTTAAAAATTGTTTTTTTTATACCCTGAGGGGGTATATTAAGTTTGTTAAAAAAATAAAAGTATGTAACAGGCAGAAGGAGGCGGGGCAGACCCCATAAAGTATATATATTCTTGATCAGGGCGAGAAGCTGAGTCGATATGGACATGTCCGTCTGTCCGTGTAAGTAACAAGATCTCAGAGATGGTAATCTTATACTTGCACGCAGATCAAGTTTATTTTAAATTTTGGATGCCACGCCCCCTTCGCCCACAAAGTGAAAAAAAGGATAGCACTGGCAATTAAAAAGCTAGAGATTTAAGCTTCGGCAGGAACAATACTTGTACTGAAATGGATGCATCGTGAAAATTTGATCAAGATCGGATAATAAACACGGAAGATATCCGCAATTATTTTATTCTTTAATTTAATGTGTTGTTGTTGCTGTAAGTTTACGCTCTTTCTTATGTGCTCATTCGTTGAAGCATTTACATATATATATATATATATATATATATATACTTAACTTAGAAACTGGCGCTCCCTATCTCAGTTTCTTTCGATCGCTTAATCTCTGGTTTTGCTCCAAATGAACAGAGTAATGGGTACAAATTTAAAAATAAATTTAATAAGCTACGGTGGAGCAAGCGCGACAGTAGGAGACCCCCTACTTTTTGAGTGCAAAGCGTTCACGATAGATTGTTCTTTAATGTTGCGTACCAGAAATTTTAAATAGATGGCGCCACTATAAAGATCAAGGCTACAAACCGGTCCCGAAACAAACCTCGCGGAACCGGTTCGGTTAGGGTTTTGGGTTACCCTTCAAACTTTATACACTTATTAAAATGCATTAAGCTACGGTGGAGCAAGCTCGACAGTAGAAGACCCTGTACTTTTGAGTGCAAAGCGATCACTACAGACTGTTTCAGTTTCAAAAAATTCACATAGATGGCGCCACTATAAAGATATCAGCTGATTTTGTCCGTAACATTGTTAGTTGAATAACTTCCGCGTTTATCATTCGATTTGGATGAAATTTGCAGGATAGGTTCGGATCATAGTCTGTATTATACATACTAAAAATTAAGTCGCTAGCATTAAAGGTGCTCTTGTAATTCGAATAGGAAATTTTGTATTTTTATTTGCGGGGGCGGAGGGGGGCGTGCCAAAAATCTAAAACAAACTCGTTCAATGCAAGATATGGATGTACCTACATGCCAAATTTGGTGTCTCTTGCTCTTGTAGTCTCTGAGATCTAGTTAGTCAAAAAAGGGACAGACAGACAGACAGACGGACATGGCTATATCGACTCGGCTGTTGATATATACTTTATGGGGTCTGCCACGCCTCCTTCTGCCTATTACGCACATTTGCACAAACGTAATAGACCCATTTGTACTAAAAATAATGGTTCGGTTCGTACTTTAAAGCTTGTGGAGGCCGGCAAAAATTTCGATAAAAATTTTAGGTTTGCGCTTCGGCGGGCTTATTATACCCTTGCAGAGGGTATTATATTTTTGTCACGAAATGTGCAACGCATTGAAGGAGGCCTTAGAGACCCCATAAAGTATATATTTAATTGATCAGGACGACGAGCTGAGTTGATATAGCCATGTCCGTCTGTCTGTCTGTTTCTATTCAAACTCTTCAGTTTCTTAGTTTTAAAGCTATCTGGATGAAATTTGCTACAGTTCCGTCTTTTTGCTGAACGCAGTACATATGTCGGAACCGGCCGTATCGGATCACTTAATCATACAGCTTCCATATGAACGATCGGTTCGAAATCAACATTAAAGACATTTTGTAAAACAGCTGACGGCTTATCCAGGGCAGGCAGCCCTAGTTGATAATATGATATAATATATAGAAAAATCAATAAATATTTTTTTGTAATATTATATTTTTGCTTGATATTTTTTCTGGTACTATCGTCAATATGGATAATTTTGGACGATATTTGTATTATTTACCGATACTTTAAACGGAACTGACCATTTTTCTGTAAAATGGATTTTAAAGAGAACTAAAAATTTGACGAACTACATCAAAGTTCAAATTATGCAATAAAATCATTAGAACGAGTGGTAATATAACAAATCTAAAGACGCACCTGAAAAATAAACACAGCAATGCATATTTAGAATGCACTGCCTTAGTTTCAAGAAAGCGCAAAGCTGTAAGTCTCCCATTACTCATTTTGCTTGCAAGCATACAAAACATAATACACTTTGGTATGTTGCAGGGCCCAAATACGTCAGAGGAAAGCGTAGTGGAAATGCGAGCAACGGTACAACAATGTTTAAAACAATTGAATTTGTGGAAAGGTATTAATGATGACTACAAATGTTTGTTGCGTTACAAAACTTACTTGTAAATAAACTTACATTTTCAGAAGGTGGATCAACACACAAAGATATATCTGAGATAATTGTGTTCATGGTCTGCAAGGACATTATTCCTGTTCGTTTCGTTGGAAAAGAAGGCTTCAACACATTGATGATAAAAGTTGCACCTATTTAGATACAAGGTAATACTTATATTGTTTGTGTGGACATATAAACTTATAAATCCAAGTCCCTTTCTATTTTAAGTTATCGCGTCTGATGAAGCTAAGATATGTTAATTCCAAGGAAAAGTTGAAGCTGATATTAAAAAAGATTGAACACGAATCTTTTACATGTGATATTGTGACCGAACAAACTTAACCAGAGCTTTCCTTACAATCACAGCACATTTTTTTATGGATAACAAACTTCAAGCCATAAGCCTGAAAGCAGCGAGAATAGAATCGGTAAGATAAACAATCATTTAAAAAGATGTGCCTTTTAAATAATATTTTAAATGATTTTTTATTCTTATACCGCTGAGCTTATGAGCCGCATGCTAATAAAATGCACATCTGACTTTAATATAAGTCAACATAAGTTGAACTCCTTAACAAACGACAGTGCTGCAAATATGCTGGCGGGTTCACGTCTGTTTGTTGGCAGTCATCGCCAAATTTCATGTTTGGCTTACACCATAAATTTAGTAGTTGATGATGCCTTACGCCAAATTGAAGTTATCGTTCCAATTGTCGAACGCATAAAGAACATAGTAAAGTACTTCAGTAGAAGTACCACTGCAATGGCCGATCTTCGCCAACATCAAATTTTAAATGGCTGAAGGCAATGTGAAGACGTTGCAACTAAACGTTGACACGCGTTTTAATTCCTGCTTGGACATGATGGATTAATTTTGAAAACTGGCTGGTGTGGTGTCATCGGTTCTTCTAAGTCAATCGACAAAGTCAAGGTCTAAGCTCAAACGCTGCCCTGAAATGCTTACAGCAAATGAAATGGACATTACAAGTGACATGATATATATTTTAAAGCCTATTAAAGAGGCTAACGAAAATATTAGTGGAGAAACGTTCGTCACGGTGAGCCTAACAATACCATTGGCAAATCTTATCAGACAAAAATTGGAAAAAATGGAGGTCAACACAAAAGAAGTCCTGACTGCCAAGAATTTTATTATTTTATGTGCCACCGATCGTCTTAATCCACTAGAAAAGTCGAAGTTTTTCGCCAAGTCCACAGTATTGGACCCCCGGTTCAAAAAATTTTAAATAGGGAACAGTGAAATCCAGGTATGTGAAATTAATTAGCCCTTACGCTTGATACATACATCGCAATAACTGAATAGATTTTTGCAAAGCCCCAAAAAAGAGCATCACAACGTACCGATCAGTTCAATGATGCTCTAAAATCGATTTGATGTGCACATGAAGCTGCACGAAAAGCTCAAGGCTCTCCAGAAAATCTTGAGACCAAGGAACTGAAACTTTACTTAAGTTTGCCAACAAATTGTCAGAAAACAGACGTAATTTGTTATTGGCAAGGTCTATCAGACACGATGCCAAATCTGGCAAAGTTAGCATCGGAGCGTGTGGCTTCAGCTATAAAAGTTGTAGTATGCGACTCAAGGAGTAGAATGACTGACGACCACAAAAAACAGTGGGTATTTCTAATATCCTTGAAAAAAGAGCTATTGGATATAAAGATAAAGCCCTAATTCGCTTTTTTGATTGTTTGAAGTGTTTATTTATTTATTTATTTACAAAATTATGTTTAATAGTAATACTTAAACATAATACTTATTAACGAGTGCTAACCTAGGCCTTCGACTCGAGTTGACTAATATATAATTAGATTTTGAATTCAAATTTCTTTAGAAACTTATTTAGCGCTTTAATGTTTTGTGAGGAGCAGTCGTTGAGTAGAGGGGAAAGGGTAGTTGTTTTGAATATTGATATTTTGTAGCTTGCCGTTGGGAAGCATTCGTTTAATATGTGGTTCATCGTACATGGCTCTGAGCACTGATGGCATATCGGAGGTGGTTTCCCGGCGAGTAGATGACCATGGGTTTGCTGGCTGTGTCCTATGCGGAGACGGGTGAATGTAGTGGCGATCTTCCTGGTAGCTAAAGTTGGCAGTTGGGTTTTGGTGCAATTCGGGTTTAAAGCGAGATATCTGTGATTGAAGTTACTCCAGTGGGTTAACTTCGAAGTGTTGTGCTTGCTCAATACTAGATTGACTAGATCCTTTTTGTTCTGGGGCGAAAAAAGGTGACTTGGAGCTGATTGCACATTCCGGGCTTCGCTGTCAGCGGTTTCGTTGCCAGTTATACCCCTGTGTCCTGGGACCCAGAGAATGGTGATTTTTGGGTGCCTTACCATTATGCAGCATATTTTCCTGATGGTTTGGTCGACGGGGTAGGGGTTTGATAGTGCTGCGATCGATGACATGCTGTCGGTACAAATAATAGTTTTTCCTTTGATTTTTATTGCTAATGAGCAGGCCTCCGAAATAGCCAATGCTTCAGCAGTGAATACTGAGCAGAATTGGGGGAGGTGACCGCAGGAAAGTGTCACATTGTTTTCGTTCACGACTGCAAACGACGTCATATCCTGAGTTTTTGACCCGTCAGTGTAGAGCCATGTTGTGGCGGGGCCCATTTTTTCTTTTTCCATCCGAAATAGTTGCTGGAATGTTTGGCTGCTGGTACTTTTTTTGCTAAACTTGTGCAAGGAAGTGTTTATTCCTGGTTGTACTTCGCTCCAAGATGGGGCCAGATGCATACGAGATAATACCCTAGGAGGGAGTAAATCTAGCTCTTGGCTGTATAGTGCGCAGCGTCGGATAGTGGAGATGCATTTGTATGTTTTCTTTTGTTTCAAGGAGCTGGTAAAGTCCTTAACTAATAACGGGTTGGGGAGCAGTAGATTTTTGGTATCAGCTTTAAAGTGTTTTCCTTTATCCTTTCTTCAATGCTGGGTAATTCAGCCTCCGCCAAAATGCACCTGGTTGGAGATGTAGGGAACGCATTGATTGCTCGACGAACCGCTGCATGATATATGGGAGCTATTTGTTTGAGGTGGGTGGCCGCCGCCAGGCCATAGATTGGCAGCCCGTAATCAATTTTCGATAGTAGGAGTGAGAGGGTAATGTTTATGAGGGTGGTGGTGTGGGTGTGATTAAACTTAGAACTAAGAAATTTGATAATGTTTAATCTGTTGCTTAATTGCTTTTTCAAAATTTGGCAATGCTCTTTATATGTAAATTTTGAGTCGAAGGTGATGCCTAGTATCTTTAAATAGTTTTCTTGTTTAACTTTGCGGTTTTTATAAGTTACATTAAGTGGGTTACAATTATGTTTCCGGCATATGTGCAGAAGCTTACATTTTTCAATTGCTAGGGTGGCGCCAGATGTGGTGCTCCATACCTCTAAGGCAGATAGAAGTCTATTAAAAATGTTGTTAACAGTGTTAATGTTTTTTTCTTTAGTAAAAATAATGGCGTCATCGGCATATAGTGAGGAGTTAATATTTTTAAATCTACGCAATATTGAGTTTACTTCGTCGAATGCAATAATGAATAGGACTACCGAAAGAGGTGAGCCCTGGGGTATGCCGTTGTGCAATTTGTAAGTGGCCGATGTGTTGTTGTTGACCCGGACTTTGAAAGTACGTTGAGTCATGAAGGCTTTAATTAGCTTATAAAGCCTGGGACCTACACCCCATTGCTCGAGTCGGCATAATACTGCATGCAATCCGACGCGATCAAACGCCCTTTCAAAATCTGTTGCCAGTATGGTAACATGATTTTTTGTAGAAAGGGCGTTTGACACGAAGTGTTGGATGCGCAGGAGCGCATCGGTGGTGTTCTGTTGTTGCTTAAAAGCGACTTGATTTTGGGAAAGTAGGTTGTGTCTATCGATAAACCACATCAGACGGCGAGCAATCATTTTCTCAATAGTTTTTGATGGACATGAAAGCAGAGAGATTGGGCGGTAACTATCTAATTTATGAGGAGGTTTATTGGGTTTAGGTATGGGGATAATAGTCGCTAAACGCCACATATGCGGATATGTGCCGGTTTCGAGCATAGTGTTGTATATCTCTATAAGTTTACGCTTGGCTATAACGGGGAGGTTTTTTAACATAGGATAAGAAATCCGGTCTGACCCAGGAGTCCGGCCTTTGGTGTACTGAAGAGCTGTTTCTAGTTCGAGTAAGGTGAAGTCTAGCTCTAATAATTTTGCTGTGGTGGACAGTGCGCGAGGACATAGGATTTGGGAGAGACAGGAATTTTTAGACCCAGTACTTTAAAAAAGTACAAATGGGTCTATTACGTTTGTGCAAAAAAAAAAATGTGCGTAACAGGCAGAAGGAGGCGTGGCAGACCCCATAAAGTATATATATTCTTGATCAGCGTCAACAGCCGAGTCGATATAGCCATGTCCGTCTGTCTGTCTGTCCGTCTGTCCGTCTGTCTGTCCCTTTTTGTGTCACCTAGATCTCAGAGACTATAAGAGCTAGAGACACCAAATTTGGCATGTAGGTTCATCTATATCTCAAGTTGAACGAGTTTGTTTCAGATTTTTGCCACGCCCCCTTCCGCCCCACAAATTAAAATACAAAATTTCCAAGTCGAATTACAAGAGCACCTTTGATGCTAGCGGGTTGATTTTTGGTATGTAAAATACAGACTATGGTCTGAACCTATCCTTAATGCATTTTTCTTTTCGATGTATGTGGGCGAGAAATTGGAGTCAGCGGAATAGTCGGACCATGTGCGATCAAAGGACTCTGCGATATCGCCCTCAGTGCTCAACACTTTATTTCCGTGTTGTAAGAATTTAATTTGGGTAGGTGGAACACCCGTAAGAGTCTTTATATCGGCCCATACTTTTTTGGTGGAGGAAGATGGAGATATACGGGAGGTAAATGCTTCGAATGCGTCTCTTTTTGCAGCAAGTACCGACTTTTTAAAGACTGCGTTAGCATTCTTATACCTAAGCAGGTTATCAGTTGACATGCAACGCCTATAATTATGCCAGTACTGTTGTTTTTCAGTGCGGAGTTTTTGGAGATCGGCATTCCACCAAGGGACTGACGATCTGTGAAGGACAATTTTTGTTTGGGGGATGCTGCCGTTGGCTGCCCCACGAATGGATTTGGTTAATCGGGCAACTGCTTGGTTTAGGCTGTCTTGATTATGCTCTCCCAAGAGTGATTCGCATTTTGTCGCGAAAATGGGCCAGTTTGCCAAGTCAGTTTTGTATTTTGGGATAGGTTTAGTTTTGTTAAGTCTATTTTCGGAAATAATTTGAATTGTGATAGGGAAGTGGTCACTGCCGTGAAGACTATTTGAAATAGTCCAAGAGCATTTGTGGTATAATTGTGGAGAAACTAAAGATAGGTCGACGTGCGTGAGGGAATTGTGGGACGAAAAATGGGTGGGTGAGCCATTATTGAGTATCATCCAGGATGTCATGGAGAGGGTGTGTTCAATTTTTTTGCCACGAGAGTTGGACTGAGGTGAACCCCATAGAGGACTCCAAGAGTTGAAATCGCCTAAAATCAACATCGGAGTGTTGATATTGCTGGATAATTGGACTAAATCGGACGACGAGAACTGTTGGTTTGGGTGTATATAAAGGTTCAAAATTGTTATTGGGTTTTGGACCTTGAGTTCGAGGAATGAACAAAGCAGATTTGAGGATACTGTTTTGTATTCATGTGGAATGTGTATTTTTAATTAGCACACCGATCCCTTGTTTAGCTTGTGTGTTATGTTGGAAATTGTAAAAATAACCAACATAAGCTTTTGGACAGATGAAATTGAAGTTTTGGGGCAAGTGAGTCTCTTGCAAACATAAAACATCGGGCGAGTGGTCTTTTATTAATAGAGCGAGTTCGTTATAGTTATTGAAAATGCCGTTTATGTTCCATTGTAAAATTTTAATAGACATTGTAAAAGTTAAGAGATATGTGTTATGTTTGCAATATAAGAGGAATATCAATGGTAAGAGGTCTGACTATGAGTCAAGTTCTTCCATTGATGTATCCGAATCATCGGATATATTTTGCACGGGGGAATTGGATTCTTGTGAGTATGTGATTTCGTTGGGTTTAATCGTGTTGGTTTGATTTAGGTTTTCTATTAGATCTTGTGCTGCTAATCTAAGCGCGCGAGTTTCTTCGATATGCTTTTGAGTGTTTTCGTCAAAGAGAGATGTTTGTGCAGTGGTGTTAGAGGCAGAGAGGTCCGCCGGGGGGATGTGAGAGTACGTATTAACGGGCTCTCGGAGAGTTTCTTGCTTATCGCAATTTACAGTTGTTTTGTTGTTTGTTGTGATCGCCGTAGCGGCTGTGATTGTTTGGTTTGCTGCGGTAGCAGCATATGAAGATAACGGAATTACGCTAAGTTTTGGTTGTTGCTGTTTTAGTATTATGCGTGCTTCTCGCATACTGCATTTTTTTGTTGTTTTTATTCTGAGGAGGTCTCTCTGATTTTGATATTGTGGGCATGAAGGGGAGGAAGCGGGGTGATCGCCGTTACAGTTAGCACAGAAAGTGCGAGTGCAGGGTTCTGGGTGATGGGGAGCTAGATTACATGATACACATGTAGCTGGGTTTTTGCAGTGTTTTGCTGTATGTCCCAATAGTTGGCATGTCTTGCACCTCATGGGGTTGGGAATATATTCCCTAACCTTGACAGAATGCCAAGAGATGTCCAGTTTACTTGGTAAACTATAAAGATCAAAAGTGATCAATATTACTCCGGTAGGTTTTGCTTTGCCATCTGTTGTTCTGGAGAACTTGAAAACAGAATGAACATTCTGTGACTTGAGCTCTTCAACGATTTCTTCATCGGGAATATTAATGAGATAAGGTGCATATATGGTGCCTTTAACAAAATTGAGAGAATCATGTGGTTTGCACACGATATCGCATATGCCAGGCAAATGAGTAACTTTTGTAAATTTATCAGCGACCTGCTTGGACTTTACCAGCATCAGCAGGTTGCCATCACGTAGTGTGGATATAGAGATGATTTCTTTACTGATAATGTTCAGAGCGCGGTGTACTGCGAAGCACGAGAAATCGGAGATGGGCTTGTCGGGGTTTTTAGAGGCTAGTATTAGGAATCTTGGGTTTTGTTGGGTAGTTTCGGGCAGTTCGGGGAATTGCTCTGGAAACTTTTGATAGGACCATTTTTTTTTGGCTCTGGGGCTAACGCTAAGGCTGGCGAAGCGGTTATCCCCAAGTTTGGGAGGCCCAGGGGCCATCGCTGAGAATTGGAGTTTTCTGTCGTTTGTTATAGGCACAAGTGCGCGAATGCGAAAACGAGTGGAAAATAGAATAGCAAAAAAACACTGACCGTATATAAGACACTGACGTCCGCACTCGAAGAGAGATAGTCGGTGACTGTTGAAGTGTTTAATTTTTATAACCTGTGGGTATATTAAGTTTGTTAAAAAAAAAAAAAAGAATTTGAAAGAGGTAGTAAGAGTCGTCGCAGTCCCCATAAAGTATAGATATTCTTGATCAATGCGACAAGCTGAATCGATTTAACCATGTCCGTCTGTTTGTCTGTACGTCTGTCTTTCCGTCCGTATGAGCGAAAGGATTTTAGAGATGGTAAGAGCTAGGAACATCAAATTTGGTATAGAGACTTCTTATACTTGCACGCAGATCAAGTTTGTTTTAAATTTTGGATGCCACGCCCCCTTCGCCCACAATTACATAGCACTGGTAATTATCAAGCAAGAGACTTGAGCTTCAGCGCGAACCATAATTGAATGAATAAGGATGCATCGTAAAAATTTGATCAAGATCGGATAATAAACACAGAAGATACCCGCAAGTATTTAATTCTTTAATTCAACGTGTTTTTGTGTTGTGAGTTTTCGGCCTCTCTCCCTCTCTCTTGTTCGTTTAAGCATACATATATACATATGCATGTAAGTGCACGCTGTGTTAGAGTGAGTTTTCGCCCTCTCTCCCTCTCCTTTTATACCCTGGGGGGTATATTAAGTTTGTTTTAAAGAAAAAGTATGCAACAGGCAGAAGGAGGCGTGGCAGTCCCCATAAAGTATATATATTCTTGAACAGCATCAACAACCGAGCCAAATTTGGTTTGAAGACTTCTTATACTTGCACGCAGATCAAGTTTATTCAAAATTTTAGATGCCACGCCCCCTTCGCCCACAATGCCTAACTGTGGTAATAAGTTTGTTAAAAAAAAAAAAGAATTTGAAAGAGGTAGTAAGAGTCGTCGCAGTCCCCATAAAGTATAGATATTCTTGATCAATGCGACAAGCTGAATCGATTTAACCATGTCCGTCTGTTTGTCTGTACGTCTGTCTTTCCGTCCGTATGAGCGAAAGGATTTTAGAGATGGTAAGAGCTAGGAACATCAAATTTGGTATAGAGACTTCTTATACTTGCACGCAGATCAAGTTTGTTTTAAATTTTGGATGTCACGCCCCCTTCGCCCACAATTACATAGCACTGGTAATTATCAAGCAAGAGACTTGAGCTTCAGCGCGAACCATAATTGAATGAATAAGGATGCATCGTAAAAATTTGATCAAGATCGGATAATAAACACAGAAGATACCCGCAAGTATTTAATTCTTTAATTCAACGTGTTTTTGTTGTTGTGAGTTTTCGGCCTCTCTCCCTCTCTCTTGTTCGTTTAAGCATACATATATACATATGCATGTAGGTGCACGCTGTGTTAGAGTGAGTTTTCGCCCTCTGTCCCTCTCTTTTTATACCCTGGGGGGTATATTAAGTTTGTTCAAAAAAAGTATGTAACAGGCAGAAGGAGGCGTGGCAGACCCCATAAAGTATATATATTCTTGATCCGGGCGACAAGCTGAGTCGATATAGCCATGTCCGTCTGTCCGCTCGTATGAACGAAAGGATCTCAGAGATGGTAAGACCTAGAAGCACCAAATTTGGCGTGAAGACTTCTTATATTTGCACGCAGATCAAGTTTATTTAAAATTTGGGATGCCACGCCCCCTTTACCCGCAATATGAGAAAAACCATAACTCTGGTAATTATCAAGCTAGAGACTTGAGCTTTGGGACGAACAATACTTGAGTGAAAAAGGATGCATTATGCAAATTTGATCAAGATCGGATAATAAACACGGAAGGTATCCGCAATTATTTAATTCTTTAATTTAATGTGTTGTTGTGAGTTTTCGCCCTCTCTCTTCCTCTCTTTTAAGGTATCAAGTGGTAGAGCTTCCACGTAGTCAAACGGTAGACCTGGGTTCGAATCCCAGTAAAAGCATGCTTAAATTTTTAGACCCTGTACTTTAAAAAAGTACAAATGGGTCTATTACGTTTGTGCAAAAAAAATGTGCGTAACAGGCAGAAGGAGGCGTGGCAGACCCCATAAAGTATATATATTCTTCATCAGCATCAACTGCCGAGTCGATATAGCCATGTCCGTCTGTCTGTCCGTCTGTCTGTCCCTTTTTTGAGTTCCTAGATCTCAGAGACTATAAGAGCTAGAGACACCAAAATTGGCATGTATGTACATCTATATCTTGCATTGAACGAGTTTGTTTTAGATTTTTGCCACGCCCCCCTCCGCCCCTGCAAATTAAAATACAAAATTTCCAAGTCGAATTACAAGAGCACCTTTAATACTAGCGCCTTCACGTACGTATAATACAGACTATAGTCCAAACCTATCCCGCAAATTTCGTCTAAATCGGATGATAAACGCGGAAGTTGTTCAACCAACAATGTTATGGGCAAAATCAACTGATATCTTTGTAGTAGCGCCATCTAGGGCAATGTTTTGAAACTGAAGCAATCTGTAGTGATCGCATTGCATTCAAAAAGTACAGGGTCTCCTACTGTCGAGCTTGCTCCACCGTAGCTTAATGCATTTTTTTAATTTTTGTTTTACATTTAAAATTTTTTTATGTTTAGAAGAAAATTTGTGTGGCGCTCTCTACTACCCCAGGGTATGCTACTGTTGGGATCTCCGACCTGAATGATATATTTAGACCCTGTACTTTAAAAAAGTACAAATGGGTCTATTACGTTTGTGCAAATGTGCGTTACAGGCAGAAGGAGGCGTGGCAGACCCCATAAAGTATATATATTGTTCATCAGCATCAACAGCCGAGTCGATATAGCCGTGTCCGTCTGTCTGTCCGTCTGTCTGTCTGTCCGTCTGTCCCTTTTTTGAGTAACTAGATCTCAGAGACTATAAGAGCTAGAGGCACCAAATTTGGCATGGAGGTGCATCTATATCTTGCATAGAACGAGTTTGTTTTAGATTTTTGCCACGCCCCCCTCCGCCCCCGCAAATCAAAATACAAAATTTTTAAGTCGAATAACAAGAGCACCTTTGATGCTAGCGCCTTGATTTTTAGTATGTATAATACAGACTATGGTCTTAGCCTATCCTGCAAATTTCATCCAAATCGGATGATAAAGGCGGAAGTTATTCAACTAACAAAGTTACGGACAAAATCAACTGAGTGGCGCCATCTATGTGAATTTTTTGAAACTGAAACAATTTGTAGTGATCGCTTTGCGCTCAAAAGTACAAGGTCTCCTACTGTCGAGCTTGCTCCACCGTAACTTAATGCATTTTTTATTTAAGTTTAGTTACATTTGTGCAGGTCTAATGAACACCAACAAAACAATAAATAATGATTTTACAATTATTTAGTATGGGACTCAATGTGCTAGTGAGAAAATCTGATCCCAAAAACAGTGCTCTTTCCCGGGATACAGGTTACTAGCTTTAAAACATATGTTATATAAAAAATGTTTGGGAAAGAGATAGACTAGGTCGATCGATCTGAGTGATATACTGCTCAAAATGTATTTAAAGCAGTATATTTCAGTCCGAATGAAAACAAGAACGTAATACATACTTGTTTCTGTTTCTCTTACCTCTTTAGCCAATCATTATAGCTTGAAGAACCGGTGTCGAAAAGAAGCAATTTTGCTGTATTATCTGGAGAATCTTCGGATCCAAAATTTATTTTTTTTTGCAATTTACCAGCACGATTCCTGATTATCGATACGTTGGTTTCTACCTTCCAATTTAATATCTGCTTTGACAAGTAATCTGATGCCATGAATTGTTGCATCATTTTTCTAAAAGCAAAATCAATGCGCTTCACATCACTTTGACAAACATTCAATCAATCATTAAAATACCTGTGATAGCCCATCGTGTGTAAAGCGGGCAAAAAGTCTTCAATGTACCTTTGCCCAAGCTTATCATTGAAGCCCATTAGGAAAACGTTTAAGGGCATCATTTGAGTATTTAAAATATCATTCAAATTAAATAAGTTGCCGTCTACAACCATACTATAATACTGGAACAGGGGGATTAAAAAGGAACTGCACTGAAAAGCACGATGCAATATTTAAAATATTTTGTTTCTTTTTGGAAGCTACAAGCGCCATATTATAAAAGCTTTCTGAGACAGGCTTAACTTACAAACTGGCGCTCCAAAATATAATAATTTAGTCAATCCCTATCTCAGATTCTTTCGATCGCTTAATCTCTGGTTCTGCTCCAAATGCACAGAGTAATCGGAGCGTAAATGCATGTACATATTTCTACAGCTATGCCCATAATAATAGGAGCCCTAACCTACGTCTACTTATATGGGTGCATACAATAAAGTCCAGTGTAATAAAGCCAATGGGTACAAATTTAAAAATAAATGCAGTAAGCTACGGTGGAGCGACAGTAGGACCCCCTCTACTTTTTGAGTGCAAAGCGTTCACGATAGATTGTTGTTTAATGTTGCGTACCAGAAATTTTAAATAGATGGCGCCACTATAAAGATCAAGGCTACAAACCGGTCCCGAAACAAACCTCGCGGAACCGGTTCGGTTGGGGTTTTGGGTAACTCTTCAAATTTTATACACTTATAAAAATAAAGGTTCGGTTCGTACTTTATAACTTGTTATAAAAATTTCGATAAAAATTTTAGGTTTGCGCTTCGGCGGGCTTATTATACCCTTGCAGAGGGTATTATAGTTTTGTCACGAAATGTGCAGCGCATTGAAAGAGGCCTCACAGACCCCATAAAGTATATATATAATTGATTAGGACGACGAGCTGAGTTGATATAGCCATGTCCGTCCGTCCGTCTGTCTGTCTGTCTGTCTGTCTGTCTGTTTCTATTCAAACTCTTCAGTCTCTTAGTTTTGAAGCTATCTGGATGAAATTTGCTACAGTTCCGTCTTTTTGCTGAACGTAGTACATATGTCGGAACCGGCCGTATCGGATCACTTAATCATATAGCTTCCATATGAACGATCGGCTCGAAATCAACATTAAAGACATTTTGTAAAACAGCTGACGGCTTATCCAGGGCAGGCACCCCTTGTTGATAATATGATATAATATATAGAAAAATCAATAAATATTTTTTGTAATAATATATTTTTGCTTGATATTTTTTCTGGTTCTATCGTCAATATGGATAATTTTGGACGATATTTGTATTATTTACCGATACTTTAAACGGGACTTGCCATTTTTCTGTAAAATGGATTTTAAAAAAATGCATTAAGCTACGGTGGAGCAAGCTCGACAGTAGGAGACCCAGTACTTTTTGAGTGTTATGCGATTACTACAGATTATTTCAGTTTAAAAAAATTTCCATAGATGGCGCCACTTCAGAGATTGATTTTGCCCCTAACATTGTTAGTTGAATAACTTCCGCGTTTATCATCCGATTTGGACGAAATTTGCTGGATAGGTTGGAACTATAGTCTGTATTATACATACCAAAAATCAGCATTAAAGGTGCTCTAGTGATTCGACTTGAAAATTTTGTATTTTGATTTGCGGGGGCGGAAGGGGGCGTGGCAAAAATCTAAAACAAACTCGTTCAACTTGAGATATAGATGAACCTACATGCCAAATTTGGTGTCTCTAGCTCTCATAGTCTCTGAGATCTAGGTGACACAAAAAGGGACAGACAGACAGACGGACAGACAGACAGACGGACATGGCTATATCGACTCGGCTGTTGATGCTGATCAAGAATATATATACTTTATGGGGTCTGCCACGCCTCCTTCTGCCTGTTACGCACATTTGCACAAACGTAATAGACCCTTTGTACTTTTTTAAAGTACTGGGTCTAAAAAGCTAAAAATTTGATGAACCTTATCAAAGTTCAAGTTATGCAATAAAATCATTAGAACGAGTGGTAATACAACAAATCTAAGGACACACCTGAAAAATAAACACAGCAATGCATATTTAGAATGCACCGCCGTAGTTTCAAGAAAGCACAAAGCTGTAAGTCTCTCATTACTCATTTTGCTTGCAAGCATACAAAACATAATACACTTTGGTATGTTGCAGGGCCCAAATACGTCAGAGGAAAGCGTAGTGGAAATGCGAGCAACGGTACAACAATGTTTAAATCAATTGAATTTGTGGAAAGGTATTAATGATGATTACAAATGTTTGTTGCGTTACAAAACTTGTAACATACTTGTAAATATATTTACATTTTCAGAAGGTGGATCAACACACAAAGATATATCTGAGATAATTGTGTTCATGGTCTGCAAGGACATTATTCCTGTTCGTTTCGTTGGAAAAGAAGGCTTCAACACATTGATGATAAAAGTTGCACCTATGTAGATACAAGGTAAGACTTATATTGTTTGTGTGGACATATAAACTTATAAATCCAAGTCCCTTTCTATTTTAAGTAAACGCGTCTGATGAAGCTAAGATATGTTAATTCCAAGGAAAAGTTGAAGCTGATATTAAAAAAGATTGAACACGAATCTTTTACATGTGATATTGTGACCGAACAAACTCAACCAGAGCTTTCCTTACAATAACAGCACATTTTTTTTATGGATAACAAACTTCAAGCCATAAGCCTGAAAGCAGCGAGAATAGAATCGGTAAGATTAACAATCATTTATAAAGATGTGCCTTTTAAATCATATTTTAAATGATTTTTTATTCTCATACCGCTGAGCTTTTGAGCAGCATGCTAATAAATTGCACATCTGACTTTAATATAAGTCAACATAAGTTGGCGTCTGCAGGTCTGTTTGTTGGCAATCATCGCCAAATTTCATGTTTGGCTCATACCATAAATTTAGTAGTTGATGATGCCTTATCGTTCCAATTGTCGAACGCATAAAGAACATAGTAAAGTGCTTCAGTAGAAGTACCACTGCACTATCTTGGCCAACACCAAATTTTAAATGGTATGGTTGAAGGCAATGTGAAGACGTTGCAACTAAACGTTGACACGCGTTTTAATTCCTGCTTGAATATGATGGATTAATTTTGAAAACTGGCTGGTGTGGTGTCATTGGTTCTTCTAAGTCAATCGACAAAGTCAAGGTCTAAGCTCAAACGCTGCCCTGAAATGCTTACAGCAAATGAAATGGACATTACAAGTGACATGATATATATTTTAAAGCCTTTTAAAGAGGCTAACGAAAATATTAGTGGAGAAACGTTCGTCACGGTGAGCCTAAGTATTGGACCCCCGGTTCAAAAAATTTTAAATAGGGATCAGTGAAATCCAGGTATGTGAAATTGATTAGCCCTTACGCTTGATACATACATCGCAATAACTGAATAGATCTTTGCAAAGCCCCAAAAAAGAGCATCACAACGTACCGATCAGTTCAATGATGCTCTAAAATCGATTTGGTGTGCACAAGAAGCGTGCACGGAAAGCTCAAGGCTCTCCAGAAAATCTTGAAACCAAGGAACTGAAACTTTATTTAAGTTTGCCAACAAATTGTCAGAAAACAGACGTAATTTGTTATTGGCAAGGTCTATCAGCCACGATGCCAAATCTGGCAAAGTTAGCATCGGAGCGTGTGGCTTCAGCTATAAAAGTTGTAGTATGCGACTCAAGGAGTAGAATGACTGACGACCACAAAAAACAGTGGGTATTTCTAATATCCTTAAAAACGGAGCTATGGGATATAAAGATAAAGCCCTAATTCGCTTTTTTGATTGTTTGAAGTGCTGAATTTGTATTTAATTTTATAGCTTGTGGGTATATTAAGTTTGTTCAAAAAAAAAAAAAAAAGAATTTGAAAGAGGCAGTAAGAGTCGTCGCAGTCCCCATAAAGTATATATATTCTTGATCAATACGACAAGCTGAATCGATATAACCATGTCCGTCTGTTTTTCTGTATGTCTGTCTTTCCGTCCGTATTAGCGAAAGGATCTCAGAGATAGTAAGAGCTAGGAACATCAAATTTGGTATAAAGACTTCTTATACTTGCACGCAGATCAAGTTTATTTTAAATTTTGGATGCCACGCCCCTTCGCCCACAATTACATAGCACTGGTAATTATCAAGCAAGAGACTTGAGCTTCAGCGCGAACAATAATTGAATGAATAAGGATGCATCGGGAAAATTTGATCAAGATCGGATAATAAACACAGAAGATACCCGCAAGTATTTAATTCTTTAATTCAACGTGTTTTTGTTGTTGTGAGTTTTCGGCCTCTCTCCCTCTCTCTTGTTCGTTTAAGCATACATATATACATATGCATGTAGGTGCACGCTGTGTTAGAGTGAGTTTTCGCCCTCTGTCCCTCTCTTTTTATACCCTGGGGGGTATATTAAGTTTGTTAAAAAAAGTATGTAACAGGCAGAAGGAGGCGTGGCAGACCCCATAAAGTATATATATTCTTGATCCGGGCGACAAGCTGAGTCGATATAGCCATGTCCGTCTGTCCGCTCGTATGAACGAAAGGATCTCAGAGATGGTAAGACCTAGAAGCACCAAATTTGGTGTGAAGACTTCTTATATTTGCACGCAGATCAAGTTTATTTAAAATTTGGGATGCCACGGCCCCTTTACCCACAATATGAGAAAAACCATAACTCTGGTAATTATCAAGCTAGAGACATGAGCTTTGGGACAAACAATACTTGAATGAAAAAGGATGCATTATGCAAATTTGATCAAGATCGGATAATAATCACGGAAGGTATCCGCAATCATTTAATTCTTTAATTTAATGTGTTGTTGTGAGTTTTCGCCCTCTCTCTTCCTCTCTTTTAAGGTATCAAGTGGTAGAGCTTCCACGTAGTCAAACGGTAGACCTGGATTCGAATCCCAGTAAAAGCAAGCTTAAATTCTTTAATTTTTTTTCTTATTAACTTTAGTTAACATTTAAACATTTTTTTCTGTTTAGAAGAAAATTTGTGTGGCGTTCTCTACTACCCCAAGGTATGCTACTGTTGGGATCTGCCAACTGAATGATATATTTATTCAAGATACCAAGTGGTAGAGGTGCCACGTAGGCAGACGAGCGATCGTGGTTCAAATCCCAGTAAAAGCATGCTTAAATTCTTTAATTTTTTTTTTGGACACTCTACGTTAAAATATATCATTCAGTCGGGAGAGCCCGACAGTAGAATACCCTGAGGTAGCAGAGAGCGCCACTCAAATTTTCTAATAATTATATTTGTGTTGTGTATTTGTGCTGTCTGTTTTGTATTTAAAAGTCTTAGCAACAATGAGTACGTTATTTTCAAAATAACTAAATAAAAACTTAAAAAACAATTTTTAAATGTATAACAAAAATTAAAAAAAAATTTAAGAATTTAAGCATGCTTTTACTGGGACTCGAACCATGATGTCCCGTCAATCAAGGTGGCAGCTCTATCACTCTACTTGAAAGAGAGAGGGAGAGAGGGCGAAAACTCACTCTAACACAGCACGCGCTTTCATGCATATGTATATGTATATACTAGCTCGGCTGAAAAGTTCGTATCGTTTCTATTAGAGGGCGCCAGTAGAATAAAATCTATATCATTTTTGAAGAGTACCAACCTTCAAAAGATATATGTTGAAGTTTCATAGGTTTCAAACTTATAGTTTTTGGGATATAGCATTTTAGATGAAGCTACTTTTGGTATTTTGAAAAAAATGGATAGTAAGGAATTTCGTGTGTTGATGAAACATTGTTTTTTCATGAAAAAAAATGCTGCTCTGCTCCAGGAGAAGCTACTATTCGCAAGTGGTTTGCTAAATTCCGTACAGGCCATATGAGCACCGAAGACGATGAACGTTCTGGACGTCCAAAAGAGGCAGTTACGGACGAAAATATCAAAAAAATCCACAAAATGATTTTGGAAGACCGCAAAGTGAAGTTAATGGTGATAGCTGACACTCTAAAGATATCAAAGGAATGCGTTGGACTTATCACTCGTGAATATTTGGGTATGCGAAAGCTCTGTGCAAAGTGGGTGCCGCGCGAGCTCACAGTTGACCAAAAGCAACAACGAGTGGATGATTCTGAGCAGTGCTTAAAGCTGTTCAATCGTCAAAAGTCAGAGTTTTTGCATCGATATGTGACAATGGATGAAACGTGGCTTCATTATTTCACTCCGGAGTCCAATCGACAGTCAGCCGAGTGGACTGCACGCGATGAACCGACTCCAAAGCGTGGAAAGACGCAACAGTCAGCTGGCAAGGTTATGGCGTCAGTATTTTGGGATGCGCATGGTATAATTTTCATTGACTACCTCAAAAAAGGAAAAACCATCAATAGTGACTATTATATAGCATTATTGGAGCGCTTAAAGGAAGAAATCTTGGAAAAACGGCCCCATTTGCAAAAGAAAAAAGTGCTCTTTCACCAGGACAATGCACCGTGCCACAAATCCATGAAAACGATGGCAAAATTAAATGAAATGGGCTTCGAATTGCTTCCGCATCCTCTATATTCTCCTGATCTGGCCCCCAGCGACTTTTTCCTGTTTTCAGATCTCAAGAGAATGCTCGCTGGAAAGAAATTTAACGCCGATGAAGAAATCATCTCCGAAACTGAGGCCTATTTTGAGGACAAAGACGAACGGTACTACAAAAATGGTATCCAGAAGTTGGAAGATCGGTATACTCGCTGTATCGCCCTCAATGGAAACTGCGTTGAATAAAAAAATCGAATTTTGACAAAAAAGTTAGTTTTACTATTAAACGATACGGACTTTTCAGCCCAACTGTTATATGTAAATGCTTCAACGAATGAGCACATAAGAAAGAGCGTAAACTTACAGCAACAACAACACATTAAATTAAAGAATAAAATAATTGCGGATATCTTCCGTGTTTATTATCCGATCTTGATCAAATTTTCACGATGCATTCATTTCAGTACAAGTATTGTTCCTGCCGAAGCTTAAATCTCTAGTTTTTTAATTGCCAGTGCTATCCTTTTTTTCACTTTGTCGGCGAAGGGGGCGTGGCATCCAAAATTTAAAATAAACTTGATCTGCGTGCAAGTATAAGAAGTCTTCATACCAAATTTGGTGTTCCTAGGTCTTACCATCTCTGAGATCTTGTTACTTACACGGACAGACGGACATACGTTAAAATAACGACGCATTGCATGGTCTCGCTGCTTTAATTCTTGAACAAGCTGGATCTTGTAAGGTCGTATGAAAAGCGCAAAATCTTTCATAAAGTTGATGGACAAAGCTGATGAACTGCACTGAAAAGCACGATGCAATATTTAAAATATTTTGTTTCTTTCTGGAAGCTACAAGCGCCATATTATAAAAGCATTCTGAGACAGGCTTAACTTACAAACTGGCGCTCCCTATCTCAGTTTCTTTCGATCGCTTAATCTCTGGTTCTGCTCCAAATGAACAGAGTAATGGGTACAAATTTAAAAATAAATTTAATAAGCTACGGTGGAGCAAGCGCGACAGTAGGAGACCCTCTACTTTTTGAGTGCAAAGCGTTCACGATAGATTGTTCTTTAATGTTGCGTACCAGAAATTTTAAATAGATGGCGCCACTATAAAGATCAAGGCTACAAACCGGTCCCGAAACAAACCTCGCGGAACCGGTTCGGTTAGGGTTTTGGGTTACCCTTCAAACTTTATACACTTATAAAAATGCATTAAGCTACGGTGGAGCAAGCTCGACAGTAGAAGACCCTGTACTTTTGAGTGCAAAGCGATCACTACAGACTGTTTCAGTTTCAAAAAATTCACATAGATGGCGCCACTATAAAGATATCAGCTGATTTTGTCCGTAACATTGTTAGTTGAATAACTTCCGCGTTTATCATTCGATTTGGATGAAATTTGCAGGATAGGTTCGGATCATAGTCTGTATTATACATACTAAAAATTAAGTCGCTAGCATTAAAGGTGCTCTTGTAATTCGAATAGGAAATTTTGTATTTTTATTTGCGGGGGCGGAGGGGGGCGTGCCAAAAATCTAAAACAAACTCGTTCAATGCAAGATATGGATGTACCTACATGCCAAATTTGGTGTCTCTTGCTCTTGTAGTCTCTGAGATCTAGTTACTCAAAAAAGGGACAGACAGACAGACAGACAGGCGGACATGGCTATATCGACTCGGCTGTTGATATATACTTTATGGGGTCTGCCACGCCTCCTTCTGCCTATTACGCACATTTGCACAAACGTAATAGACCCATTTGTACTAAAAATAATGGTTCGGTTCGTACTTTAAAGCTTGTGGAGGCCGGCAAAAATTTCGATAAAAATTTTAGGTTTGCGCTTCGGCGGGCTTATTATACCCTTGCAGAGGGTATTATATTTTTGTCACGAAATGTGCAACGCATTGAAGGAGGCCTTAGAGACCCCATAAAGTATATATTTAATTGATCAGGACGACGAGCTGAGTTGATATAGCCATGTCCGTCTGTCTGTCTGTTTCTATTCAAACTCTTCAGTTTCTTAGTTTTAAAGCTATATGGATGAAATTTGCTACAGTTCCGTCTTTTTGCTGAACGTAGTACATATGTCGGAACCGGCCGTATCGGATCACTTAATCATATTGCTTCCATATGAACGATCGGTTCGAAATCAACATTAAAGACATTTTGTAAAACAGCTGACGGCTTATCCAGGGCAGGCAGCCCTAGTTGATAATATGATATAATATATAGAAAAATCAATAAATATTTTTTTGTAATAATATATTTTTGCTTGATATTTTTCTGGTACTATCGTCAATATGGATAATTTTGGACGATATTTGTATTATTTACCGATACTTTAAACGGAACTGACCATTTTTCTGTAAAATGGATTTTAAAGAGAACTAAAAATTTGACGAACTACATCAAAGTTCAAATTATGCAATAAAATCATTAGAACGAGTGGTAATATAACAAATCTAAAGACGCACCTGAAAAATAAACACAGCAATGCATATTTAGAATGCACCGCCGTAGTTTCAAGAAAGCACAAAGCTGTAAGTCTCTCATTACTCATTTTGCTTGCAAGCATACAAAACATAATACACTTTGGTATGTTGCAGGGCCCAAATACGTCAGAGGAAAGCGTAGTGGAAATGCGAGCAACGGTACAACAATGTTTAAAACAATTGAATTTGTGGAAAGGTATTAATGATGACTACAAATGTTTGTTGCGTTACAAAACTTGTAACATACTTGTAAATAAACTTACATTTTCAGAAGGTGGATCAACACACAAAGATATATCTGAGATAATTGTGTTCATGGTCTGCAAGGACATTATTCCTGTTCGTTTCGTTGGAAAAGAAGGCTTCAACACAATGATGATAAAAGTTGCACCTATTTAGATACAAGGTAATACTTATATTGTTTGTGTGGACATATAAACTTATAAATCCAAGTCCCTTTCTATTTTAAGTAAACGCGTCTGATGAAGCTAAGATATGTTAATTCCAAGGAAAAGTTGAAGCTGATATTAAAAAAGATTGAACACGAATCTTTTACATGTGATATTGTGACCGAACAAACTTAACCAGAGCCTTCCTTACAATCACAGCACATTTTTTTATGGATAACAAACTTCAAGCCATAAGCCTGAAAGCAGCGAGAATAGAATCGGTAAGATTAACAATCATTTAAAAAGATGTGCCTTTTAAATAATATTTTAAATGATTTTTTATTCTTATACCGCTGAGCTTATGAGCCGCATGCTAATAAAATGCACATCTGACTTTAATATAAGTCAACATAAGTTGAAGTCCTTAACTAACGACAGTGCTGCAAATATGATGGCGGGTGCACGTCTGTTTGTTGGCAGTCATCGCCAAATTTCATGTTTGGCTTACACCATAAATTTAGTAGTTGATGATGCCTTACGCCAAATTGAAGTTATCGTTTCAATTGTCGAACGCATAAGGAACATAGTAAAGTACTTCAGTAGAAGTACCACTGCAATGGCCGATCTTCGCCAACACCAAATTTTAAATGGCTGAAGGCAATGTGAAGACGTTGCAACTAAACGTTGACACGCGTTTTAATTCCTGCTTGGACATGATGGATTAATTTTGAAAACTGGCTGGTGTGGTGTCATCGGTTCTTCTAAGTCAATCGACAAAGTCAAGGTCTAAGCTCAAACGCTGCCCTGAAATGCTTACAGCAAATGAAATGGACATTACAAGTGACATGATATATATTTTAAAGCCTTTTAAAGAGGCTAACGAAAATATTAGTGGAGAAACGTTCGTCACGGTGAGCCTAACAATACCATTGGCAAACCTTATCAGACAAAAATTGGAAATAATGGAGGTCAACACAAAAGAAGTCCTGACTGCCAAGAATATTATTATTTTATGTGCCACCGATCGTCTTAATCCACTAGAAAAGTCGAAGTTTTTCGCCAAGTCCACAGTATTGGACCCCCGGTTCAAAAAATTTTAAATAGGGAACAGTGAAATCCAGGTATGTGAAATTAATTAGCCCTTACGCTTGATACATACATCGCAATAACTGAATAGATTTTTGCAAAGCCCCAAAAAAGAGCATCACAACGTACCGATCAGTTCAATGATGCTCTAAAATCGATTTGATGTGCACATGAAGCTGCACGAAAAGCTCAAGGCTCTCCAGAAAATCTTGAGACCAAGGAACTGAAACTTTACTTAAGTTTGCCAACAAATTGTCAGAAAACAGACGTAATTTGTTATTGGCAAGGTCTATCAGACACGATGCCAAATCTGGCAAAGTTAGCATCGGAGCGTGTGGCTTCAGCTATAAAAGTTGTAGTATGCGACTCAAGGAGTAGAATGACTGACGACCACAAAAAACAGTGGGTATTTCTAATATCCTTGAAAAAGGAGCTATTGGATATAAAGATAAAGCCCTAATTCGCTTTTTTGATTGTTTGAAGTGTTTAATTTTTATAACCTGTGGGTATATTAAGTTTGTTCAAAAAAAAAAAAAAAGAATTTGAAAGAGGTAGTAAGAGTCGTCGCAGTCCCCATAAAGTATAGATATTCTTGATCAATGCGACAAGCTGAATCGATTTAACCATGTCCGTCTGTTTGTCTGTACGTCTGTCTTTCCGTCCGTATGAGCGAAAGGATTTTAGAGATGGTAAGAGCTAGGAACATCAAATTTGGTATAGAGACTTCTTATACTTGCACGCAGATCAAGTTTGTTTTAAATTTTGGATGCCACGCCCCCTTCGCCCACAATTACATAGCACTGGTAATTATCAAGCAAGAGACTTGAGCTTCAGCGCGAACCATAATTGAATGAATAAGGATGCATCGTAAAAATTTGATCAAGATCGGATAATAAACACAGAAGATACCCGCAAGTATTTAATTCTTTAATTCAACGTGTTTTTGTTGTTGTGAGTTTTCGGCCTCTCTCCCTCTCTCTTGTTCGTTTAAGCATACATATATACATATGCATGTAAGTGCACGCTGTGTTAGAGTGAGTTTTCGCCCTCTCTCCCTCTCCTTTTATACCCTGGGGGGTATATTAAGTTTGTTTTAAAGAAAAAGTATGCAACAGGCAGAAGGAGGCGTGGCAGTCCCCATAAAGTATATATATTCTTGAACAGCATCAACAACCGAGCCAAATTTGTTTTGAAGACTTCTTATACTTGCACGCAGATCAAGTTTATTCAAAATTTTAGATGCCACGCCCCCTTCGCCCACAATGCCTAACTGTGGTAATAAGTTTGTTCAAAAAAAAAAAAGAATTTGAAAGAGGTAGTAAGAGTCGTCGCAGTCCCCATAAAGTATAGATATTCTTGATCAATGCGACAAGCTGAATCGATTTAACCATGTCCGTCTGTTTGTCTGTATGTCTGTCTCTCCGTCCGTATGAGCGAAAGGATCTCAGAGATGGTAAGAGCTAGGAACATCAAATTTGGTATAAAGACTTCTTATACTTGCACGCAGATCAAGTTTGTTTTAAATTTTGGATGCCACGCCCCCTTCGCCCACAATTACATAGCACTGGTAATTATCAAGCAAGAGACTTGAGCTTCAGCGCGAACCATAATTGAATGAATAAGGATGCATCGTAAAAATTTGATCAAGATCGGAAAATAAACACAGAAGATATCCGCAAGTATTTAATTCTTTAATTCAATGAGTTTTTGTGTTGTGAGTTTTCGGCCTCTCTCCCTCTCTCTTGTTCGTTTAAGCATACATATATACATATGCATGTAAGTGCACGCTGTGTTAGAGTGAGTTTTCGCCCTCTGTCCCTCTCTTTTTATACCCTGGGGGGTATATTAAGTTTGTTCAAAAAAAGTATGTAACAGGCAGAAGGAGGCGTGGCAGACCCCATAAAGTATATATATTCTTGATCGGGACGACAAGCTGAGTCGATATAGCCATGTCCGTCTGTCCGTTCGTATAAACGAAAGGATCTCAGAGATGGTAAGACCTAGAAGCACCAAATTTGGTGTGAAGACTTCTTATATTTGCACGCAGATCAAGTTTATTTCAAATTTTGGATGCCACGCCCCCTTTACCCGCAATATGAGAAAAACCATAACTCTGGTAATTTTCAAGCTAGAGACTTGAGCTTTGGGACGAACAATACTTGAGTGAAAAAGGATGCATTATGCAAATTTGATCAAGATCGGATAATAAACACGGAAGGTATCCGCAATTATTTAATTCTTTGGTTAAATGTGTTGTTGTTGTGAGTTTTGCCCTCTCTCTTTCTCTCTTTCAAGTTATCAAGTGATAGAGATGACCGTAGTCAAACCGGGGACCACGGTTCGAATCCCAGTAAAAGCATGCTTAAATTTTTTAATTTTTTTGTTACACATTTAAAAATTTTTTTTATGGTTAGAAGAAAATTTGTGTGGCGTTCTCTACTTCCCCAGGGTATGCTACTGTTGGGATCTCCCAACTGAATGATATATTTTTATTTAAGTTTAGTTACATTTGTGCAGGTCTAATGAACACCAACAAAACAATAAATAATGATTTTACAATTATTTAGTATGGGACTCAATGTGCTAGTGAGAAAATCTGATCCCAAAAACAGTGCTCTTTCCCGGGATACAGGTTACTAGCTTTAAAACATATGTTATATAAAAAATGTTCGGGAAAGAGATAGACTAGGTCGATCGATCTGAGTGATATACTGCTCAAAATGTATTTAAAGCAGTATATTTCAGTCCGAATGAAAACAAGAACGTAATACATACTTGTTTCTGTTTCTCTTACCTCTTTAGCCAATCATTATAGCTTGAAGAACCGGTGTCGAAAAGAAGCAATTTTGCTGTATTATCTGGAGAATCTTCGGATCCAAAATTTATTTTTTTTTGCAATTTACCAGCACGATTCCTGATTATCGATACGTTGGTTTCTACCTTCCAATTTAATATCTGCTTTGACAAGTAATCTGATGCCATGAATTGTTGCATCATTTTTCTAAAAGCAAAATCAATGCGCTTCACATCACTTTGACAAACATTCAATCAATCATTAAAATACCTGTGATAGCCCATCGTGTGTAAAGCGGGCAAAAAGTCTTCAATGTACCTTTGCCCAAGCTTATCATTGAAGCCCATTAGGAAAACGTTTAAGGGCATCATTTGAGTATTTAAAATATCATTCAAATTAAATAAGTTGCCGTCTACAACCATACTATAATACTGGAACAGGGAGATAAAAAGGAACTGCACTGAAAAGCACGATGCAATATTTAAAATATTTTGTTTCTTTTTGGAAGCTACAAGCGCCATATTATAAAAGCTTTCTGAGACAGGCTTAACTTACAAACTGGCGCTCCAAAATATAATAATTTAGTCAATCCCTATCTCAGTTTCTTTCGATCGCTTAATCTCTGGTTCTGCTCCAAATGCATAGAGTAATGTGAGCGTAAATGCATGTACATATTTCTACAGCTATGCCCATAATAATAGGAGCCCTAACCTACGTCTACTTATATGGGTGCATACAATAAAGTCCAGTGTAATAAAGCCAATGGGTACAAATTTAAAAATAAATGCAGTAAGCTACGGTGGAGCGACAGTAGGACCCCCTCTCCTTTTTGAGTGCAAAGCGTTCACGATAGATTGTTGTTTAATGTTGCGTACCAGAAATTTTAAATAGATGGCGCCACTATAAAGATCAAGGCTACAAACCGGTCCCGAAACAAACCTCGCGGAACCGGTTCGGTTGGGGTTTTGGGTAACTCTTCAAATTTTATACACTTATAAAAATAAAGGTTCGGTACGTACTTTATAACTTGTTATAAAAATTTCGATAAAAATTTTAGGTTTGCGCTTCGGCGGGCTTATTATACCCTTGCAGAGGGTATTACAGTTTTGTCACGAAATGTGCAGCGCATTGAAAGAGGCCTCACAGACCCCATTAAGTATATATATAATTGATGAGGACGACGAGCTGAGTTGATATAGCCATGTCCGTCTGTCTGTCTGTCTGTCTGTCTGTCTGTTTCTATTCAAACTCTTCAGTCTCTTAGTTTTGAAGCTATCTGGATGAAATTTGCTACAGTTCCGTCTTTTTGCTGAACGCAGTACATACGTCGGAACCGGCCGTATCGGATCACTAAATCATATAGCTTCCATATGAACGATCGGTTCGAAATCAACATTAAAGACATTTTGTAAAACAGCTGACGACTTATTCAGGGCAGGCAGCCCTAGTTGATTATATGATATAATATATAGAAAAATCAATAAAAATTTTTTTGTAATAATATATTTTTGCTTGATATTTTTTCTGGTGCTATCGTCAATATGGATAATTTTGGACGATATTTGTATTATTTACCGATACTTTAAACGAGACTTGCCATTTTTCTGTAAAATGGATTTTAAAAAAAAGCTAAAAATTTGATGAACCATATCAAAGTTCAAATTATGCAATAAAATCATTAGAACGAGTGGTAATACAACAAATCTAAGGACACACCTGAAAAATAAACACAGCAATGCATATTTAGAATGCACCGCCGTAGTTTCAAGAAAGCACAAAGCTGTAACTCTCTCATTACTCATTTTGCTTGCAAGCATACAAAACATAATACACTTTGGTATGTTGCAGGGCCCAAATACGTCAGAGGAAAGCGTAGTGGAAATGCGAGCAACGGTACAACAATGTTTAAAACAATTGAATTTGTGGAAAGGTATTAATGATGACTACAAATGTTTGTTGCGTTACAAAACTTGTAACATACTTGTAAATAAACTTACATTTTCAGAAGGTGGATCAACACACAAAGATATATCTGAGATAATTGTGTTCATGGTCTGCAAGGACATTATTCCTGTTCGTTTCGTTGGAAAAGAAGGCTTCAACACATTGATGATAAAAGTTGCACCTATGTAGATACAAGGTAAGACTTATATTGTTTGTGTGGACATATAAACTTATAAATCCAAGTCCCTTTCTATTTTAAGTAAACGCGTCTGATGAAGCTAAGATATGTTAATTCCAAGGAAAAGTTGAAGCTGATATTTAAAAAGATTGAACACGAATCGTTTACTTGTGATATTGTGACCGAACAAACTCAACCAGAGCTTTCCTTACAATCATAGCACATTTTCTTATGGATAACAAACTTCAAGCCATAAGCCTGAAAGCAGCGAGAATAGAATCGGTAAGATTAACAATCATTTAAAAAGATGTGCCTTTTAAATCATATTTTAATTGATTTTTTATTCTTATACCGCTGAGCTTATGAGCCGCATGCTAATAAATTGCACATCTAACTTTAATATAAGTCAACATAAGTTGGCGTCTGCAGGTCTGTTTGTTGGCAATCATCGCCAAATTTCATGTTTGGCTCATACCATAAATTTAGTAGTTGATGATGCCTTACGCCAAATTGAAGTTATCGTTCCAATTGTCGAACGCATAAAGAACATAGTAAAGTGCTTCAGTAATAGTACCACTGCAATGGACTATCTTGGCCAACACCAAATATTAAATGGTATGGTTGAAGGCAATGTGATGACGTTGCAACTAAACGTTGACACGCGTTTTAATTCCTGCTTGAATATGATGGATTAATTTTGAAAACTGGCTGGTGTGGTGTCATCGGTTCTTCTAAGTCAATCGACAAAGTCAAGGTCTAAGCTCAAACGCTGCCCTGAAATGCTTACAGCAAATGAAATGGACATTACAAGTGACATGATATATATTTTAAAGCCTTTTAAAGAGGCTAACGAAAATATTTGTGGAGAAACGTTCGTCACGGTGAGCCTAACAATACCATTGGCAAACCTTATCAGACAAAAATTGGAAAAAATGGAGGTCAACAAAAAAGAAGGCCTGACTGCCAAGAATTTTATTATTTTATGTGCCACCGATCGCCTTAATCCACTAGAAAAGTCGAAGTTTTTCGCCAAGTCCACAGTATTGGACCCCCGGTTCAAAAAATTTTAAATAGGGAACAGTGAAATCCAGGTATGTGAAATTGATTAGCCCTTACGCTTGATACATACATCGCAATAACTGAATAGATTTTTGCAAAGCCCCAAAAAAGAGCATCACAACGTACCGATCAGTTCAATGATGCTCTAAAATCGATTTGGTGTGCACATGAAGCTGCACGGAAAGCTCAAGGCTCTCCAGAAAATCTTGAAACCAAGGAACTGAAACTTTACTTAAGTTTGCCAACAAATTGTCAGAAAACAGACGTAATTTGTTATTGGCAAGGTCTATCAGCCACGATGCCAAATCTGGCAAAGTTAGCATCGGAGCGTGTGACTTCAGCTATAAAAGTTGTAGTATGCGACTCAAGGAGTAGAATGACTGACGACCACAAAAAACAGTGGGTATTTCTAATATCCTTGAAAAAGGAGCTATTGGATATAAAGATAAAGCCCTAATTCGCTTTTTTGATTGTTTGAAGTGTTTAATTTTTATTTAATTTTTATAACCTGTGGGTATATTAAGTTTGTTAAAAAAAAAAAAGAATTTGAAAGAGGCAGTAAGAGTCGTCGCAGTCCCCATAAAGTATATATATTCTTGATCAATGCGATAAGCTGAAGCGATATAACCATGTCCGTCTGTTTGTCTGTATGTCTGTCTTTCCGTCCGTATGAGCGAAAGGATCTCAGAGATAGCAAGAGCTAGAAACATCAAATTTGGTATAAAGACTTCTTATACTTGCACGCAGATTAAGTTTATTTTAAATTTTGAATGCCACGCCCCCTTCGCCCACAATTACATAGCACTGGTAACTATCAAGCAGGAGACTTGAGCTTCAGCGCGAACCATAATTGAATGAATAAGGATGCATCGTGAAAATTTGATCAAGATCGGAAAATAAACACAGAAGATATCCGCAAGTATTTAATTCTTTAATTCAATGTGTTTTTGTTGTTGTGAGTTTTCGGCCTCTCTCCCTCTCTCTTGTTCGTTTAAGCATACATATATACATATGCATGTAAGTGCACGCTGTGTTAGAGTGAGTTTTCGCCCTCTGTCCCTCTCTTTTTATACCCTGGGGGGTATATTAAGTTTGTTCAAAAAAAGTATGTAACAGGCAGAAGGAGGCGTGGCAGACCCCATAAAGTATATATATTCTTGATCGGGACGACAAGCTGAGTCGATATAGCCATGTCCGTCTGTCCGCTCGTATGAACGAAAGGATCTCAGAGATGGTAAGACCTAGAAGCACCAAATTTGGTGTGAAGACTTCTTATATTTGCACGCAGATCAAGTTTATTTCAAATTTTGGATGCCACGCCCCCTTTACCCGCAATATGAGAAAAACCATAACTCTGGTAATTATCAAGCTAGAGACTTGAGCTTTGGGACGAACAATACTTGAGTGAAAAAGGATGCATTATGCAAATTTGATCAAGATCGGATAATAAACACGGAAGGTATCCGCAATTATTTAATTCTTTAATTTAATGTGTTGTTGTGAGTTTTCGCCCTCTCTCTTCCTCTCTTTTAAGGTATCAAGTGGTAGAGCTTCCACGTAGTCAAACGGTAGACCAAGGTTCGAATCCCAGTAAAAGCATGCTTAATTTTTTTTTTTAATTTTTGTTATACATTTCAAAATTTTTTTCTGTTTAGAAGAAAATTTGTGTTGCGTTCTCTACTACCCTAGGGTATGCTACTGTTGGGATCTCCCAACTGAATGATATATTTTTATTTAAGTTTAGTTACATTTGTGCAGGTCTAATGAACACCAACAAAACAATAAGTAATGATTTTACAATTATTTAGTATGGGACTCAATGTGCTAGTGAGAAAATCTGATCCCAAAAACAGTGCTCTTTCCCGGGATACAGGTTACTAGCTTTAAAACATATGTTATATAAAAAATGTTCGGGAAAGAGATAGACTAGGTCGATCGATCTGAGTGATATACTGCTCAAAATGTATTTAAAGCAGTATATTTCAGTCCGAATGAAAACAAGAACGTAATACATACTTGTTTCTGTTTCTCTTACCTCTTTAGCCAATCATTATAGCTTGAAGAACCGGTGTCGAAAAGAAGCAATTTTGCTGTATTATCTGGAGAATCTTCGGATCCAAAATTTATTTCTTTTTGCAATTTACCAGCACGATTCCTGATTATCGATACGTTGGTTTCTACCTTCCAATTTAATATCTGCTTTGACAAGTAATCTGATGCCATAAATTGTTGCATCATTTTTCTAAAAGCAAAATCAATGCGCTTCACATCACTTTGACAAACATTCAATCAATCATTAAAATACCTGTGATAGCCCATCGTGTGTAAAGCGGGCAAAAAGTCTTCAATGTACCTTTGCCCAAGCTTATCATTGAAGCCCATTAGGAAAACGTTTAAGGGCATCATTTGAGTATTTAAAATATCATTCAAATTAAATAAGTTGCCGTCTACAACCATACTATAATACTGGATCAGGGAGATAAAAAGGAACTGCACTGAAAAGCACGATGCAATATTTAAAATATTTTGTTTCTTTTTGGAAGCTACAAGCGCCATATTATAAAAGCTTTCTGAGACAGGCTTAACTTACAAACTGGCGCTCCAAAATATAATAATTTAGTCAATCCCTATCTCAGATTCTTTCGATCGCTTAATCTCTGGTTCTGCTCCAAATGCACAGAGTAATCGGAGCGTAAATGCATGTACATATTTCTACAGCTATGCCCATAATAATAGGAGCCCTAACCTACGTCTACTTATATGGGTGCATACAATAAAGTCCAGTGTAATAAAGCCAATGGGTACAAATTTAAAAATAAATGCAGTAAGCTACGGTGGAGCGACAGTAGGACCCCCTCTACTTTTTGAGTGCAAAGCGTTCACGATAGATTGTTGTTTAATGTTGCGTACCAGAAATTTTAAATAGATGGCGCCACTATAAAGATCAAGGCTACAAACCGGTCCCGAAACAAACCTCGCGGAACCGGTTCGGTTGGGGTTTTGGGTAACTCTTCAAATTTTATACACTTATAAAAATAAAGGTTCGGTTCGTACTTTATAACTTGTTATAAAAATTTCGATAAAAATTTTAGGTTTGCGCTTCGGCGGGCTTATTATACCCTTGCAGAGGGTATTATAGTTTTGTCACGAAATGTGCAGCGCATTGAAAGAGGCCTCACAGACCCCATAAAGTATATATATAATTGATTAGGACGACGAGCTGAGTTGATATAGCCATGTCCGTCCGTCCGTCTGTCTGTCTGTCTGTCTGTCTGTTTCTATTCAAACTCTTCAGTCTCTTAGTTTTGAAGCTATCTGGATGAAATTTGCTACAGTTCCGTCTTTTTGCTGAACGCAGTACATATGTCGGAACCGGCCGTATCGGATCACTTAATCATATAGCTTCCATATGAACGATCGGTTCGAAATCAACATTAAAGACATTTTGTAAAACAGCTGAGGGCTTATCCAGGGCAGGCACCCCTTGTTGATAATATGATATAATATATAGAAAAATCAATAAATATTTTTTGTAATAATATATTTTTGCTTGATATTTTTTCTGGTTCTATCGTCAATATGGATAATTTTGGACGATATTTGTATTATTTACCGATACTTTAAACGGGACTTGCCATTTTTCTGTAAAATGGATTTTAAAAAAATGCATTAAGCTACGGTGGAGCAAGCTCGACAGTAGGAGACCCAGTACTTTTTGAGTGTAATGCGATTACTACAGATTATTTCAGTTTCAAAAAATTTCCATAGATGGCGCCACTTCAGAGATTGATTTTGCCCGTAACATTGTTAGTTGATTAACTTCCGCGTTTATCATCCGATTTGGACGAAATTTGCTGGATAGGTAGGAACTATAGTCTGTATTATACATACCAAAAATCAAGGTGCTAGCATTAAAGGTGCTCTTGTAATTCGATTTTTGTATTTTGATTTGCGGGGGCGGCAGGGGGTGTGGCAAAAATCTAAAACAAACTCGTTCAACCTGAGATATAGATGAACCTACATGCCAAATTTGGTGTCTCTAGCTCTTACAGTCTCTGAGATCTAGGTGACACAAAAAGGGACAGACAGACGGACAGACAGACGGACAGACAGACAGACGGCTGTTGATGCTGATCAAGAATATATATACTTTATGGGGTCTGCCACGCCTCCTTCTGCCTGTTACGCACATTTGCACAAACGCAATAGATCCATTTGTACTTTTTTAAAGTACTGGGTCTAAAAAGCTAAAAATTTGATGAACCATATTAAAGTTCAAATTATGCAAAAAAATCATTAGAACGAGTGGTAATACAACAAATCTAAGGACACACCTGAAAAATAAACACAGCAATGCATATTTAGAATGCACCGCCGTAGTTTCAAGAAAACATACAAAACATAATACACTTTGGTATGTTGCAGGGCCCAAATACGTCAAAGGAAAGCGTAGTGGAAATGCGAGCAACGGTACAACAATGTTTAAATCAATTGAATTTGTGGAAAGGTATTAGTGATGATTACAAATGTTTGTTGCGTTACAAAACTTGTAACATACTTGTAAATATATTTACATTTTCAGAAGGTGGATCAACACACAAAGATATATCTGAGATTATTGTGTTCATGGTCTGCAAGGACATTATTCCTGTTCGTTTCGTTGGAAAAGAAGGCTTCAACACATTGATGATAAAAGTTGCACCTATGTAGATACAAGGTATTGTTTGTGTGGACATATAAACTTATAAATCCAAGTCCCTTTCTATTTTAACTAAACGCGTCTGATGAAGCTAAGATATGTTAATTCCAAGGAAAAGTTGAAGCTGATATTTAATAAGATTGAACACGTATCTTTTACATGTGATATTGTGACCGAGCAAACTCAACCAGAGCTTTCCTTACAATCATAGCACATTTTCTTATGGATAACAAACTTCAAGCCATAAGACTGAAAGCAGCGAGAATAGAATCGGTAAGATTAACAATCATTTAAAAAGATGTGCCTTTTAAATCAAATTTTGAATGATTTTTTATTTTCATACCGCTGAGCTTATGAGCAGCATGCTAATAAAGTGCACATCTGACTTTAATATAAGTCAACATAAGTTGAACTCCTTAACAACCGACAGTGCTGCAAATATGCTGGCGGCAAAAGAAGGCGTGGCAAACCCCATAAAGTATATATATTCTTGATCATCATCAACAGCCGAGTCGATATAGCCATGTCCGTCTGTCTGTCTGTCTGTGTCTTTTTGTGTCACCTAGATCTCAGAGACTATAAGAGATAGAGACACCAGATTTGACATGTAGATTCATCTATATCTCAAGTTGAACGAGTTTGTTTTAGGTTTTGCCACGCCCCTCTTCGCCCCCGGAAATCGAAATACAAAATTTCGAAGTCAAATTCAAAGAGCACCTTTAATGATAGCGTTTTGATTCTTTGTACAATTGATATACACTATGGTCCAAGCCTATCCTGAAAATTTCATTCAAATCGGATGGTAAACGCGAAAGCTTTTCAACTAACAATGTTACGGGCAAAAGGAAGAAGAAGAGACGCTAGCGCTCTCTGTGCTTATCATATGAACCATTTTCGTAGTGGCGCCATCTATTAAAATTTATTGAAATTAAAACAATCTACAGTGAACGTTTTGCAGTCAAAAAGTACAGGGTCTCCTGCTGTCGAGCTTGCTCCACCGTAGCTTACTGAATTTTTTTTTTAATTTTTGTCATACATGTAAAAAAAAAATTTTATGTTTAGAAAAATTTGTGTGACGTTCTCTACTACCCCAGGGTATTTTACTGTCGGGCCCTCCCGACTAAATGATATATTTTACATTTTTATTTATATCAAATAACACTAATCTCTAACAAAAGCTGAACATTTCTGCAAGGAGCCGTTCTCCGAAATGTGTGCTTTTATACAGTTTTCACACTGCCGCATTATTGTCGATGGTGCGGAAGATGCGAGCTGTTCACGTTGAAGCCGCATTTTTTGTCGCATCATTTAGTCAGCTGTTAAGAGTTTGAAGCTTGTCTTTTGTGTTTCTATTTGAAATAATTATTTTTTAAGTGGCTTATTTATATTGCTATCGATATTCGATGAAAAACAGCGGATTGCTATAAATACCCCAAAAAAGAAACTGTAATATTAAAATAATACTAACAGAATACGGCAACACTTGCCAATAATGAGCCGCATTATACAACATGGGACCGCATCATTGTCTTCTTCTCTCCAAAGGGTTCTTATAATCATCATTGCCGCATAAATCCAATGATGCGGCCCAGTGTAAGCACATATACAGCAACACATGCGGATGATGTTATTGTGCCCACAGTGAGCGTCGTAGTGGAAACCGAATCTAACCAACTTGGCAGTTGGTGCTCCGTCAACTCTAGTGTCCAGTTATTTGTAATAACCTACAGAAAGATAATTCCTCGAGATTTGAGATTAGCAAATTTCGTTTCAAAGAGAAATGTAAAATTTCTTCTTTTAAATTTCTTGTCCCTGATCAACATGTTCCCGCCCTGTTAAAGCCTTTTTTTGGCCCTAGCAAACAGTTTGCCATGTATTTTTAAATCGCCCCTCAAAAATTAGCCCTCAAGTCGTCATCACACTTCGTAGGTTACTAATAATCCCACTGGTGCTTCTACCTCAAAAAAAAAACTAACCAGTCTTCTCATATTCTATCAAAATGTTACAGGATTGAAAACTAAACTTTCAAAAATGTATGTAGATAATTTCTCTTTACTGAAACTTGGTTAAAGCCTGACATTCCTGACTCTTCGATATTTCTGTTATAAGATATAAACTATACATTTAATACCAATTTAAATGCCGGTTTATAGATGAATATTTCCCATAGAATCCTCCACAGAAACGGAGTTGTCACACCATGTGCATTAGGCCGAGGCGAAAAACATTTTTTATACCCTTGCAGAGGGTATTATGGGAGAGTATATTGATCAGGACGACGAGCTGAGTCGATAGAGTCATGTCCGTCTGTCTGTTCAAAATCAACATTTATTACGAAAAACTTTTAAGTTTCTTAAGATATCTGAACCTAGCTCACTTTTGTGTTTGACATAGTTTCAAGCTTCTTTACCAAATTTTGCCCAAATCAGACTAAAGCTTCCATAGGAACGATCGGTTTGAATCAACATTTTGAAAAAAAAATCTGACGCCTTATACACGTCACTACAAGGTTATCCAAGCTTTGGCACGCCAAAGTTAGCTTGCGCTATATTTTTAATTTCAAATTGATATACTCCCAGAATTCGATTTAGATTTTAATTTAACTTTAACTTAAACATTTTGTTTTGAATTTTTTATACCCTTGCAGAGGGTATAATAATTTTGTCAAGAAGTTTGTAACGCATTGAAGGAGGCCTCACAGACCCCATAAAGTATATATATTCTTGATCAGGGC
Organism: Drosophila putrida; assembly: GCA_037043535.1. NCBI lineage: Eukaryota > Metazoa > Arthropoda > Insecta > Diptera > Drosophilidae > Drosophila > Drosophila putrida. Next base: position 33,803 of record JBAMBI010000745.1, on the reverse strand, counting down.
GACGAGCTGAGTCGATATAGCCATGTCCGCCTGTCTGTCCGTCTGTTTCTATGCAAAGTAGTCTCTTAGTTTTGAAGCTATCTTGATGAAACTTGGTACAGGTCTGTCTTTTTGCTACATATGTCGGAACTGGTCGGGTCGGATCACTATATCAAATAGCTGCCATAGGAACTATCTGTTCGGAATCAAAATTTGGTATGAAAACTTTTGGTTTCTTAGGATATCTTAACCAAACGCACACACTGTGTGTTTGACACAGTTTTAAGCAGTCTTACCAAATTTGGTTTACTATATAATACAATATCATATAGCTGCTATGGGAACGATCAGTTCAATATCAATATTTAGTATGAAAAACTTTTTTGTTTCTTAAAATATCTTAACCAATTTCGCAGATTATATATTTGGTATAGTTTCAAGCAGCCTGACCAAATTAGGATTACTTTGGCGCGCCAAACTTAGCTTGCGCTATATAGTTTTTTATACCCGGGGGGTATACTAAGTTTGTTAAAAAAAATGTATGTAACAGGCAGAAGGAGGCGTGGCAGACCCCATAAAGTATATATATTCTTGATCAGGGCGAGAAGCTGAGTAATTATAGCCATGTCCGTCAGTCCGTGTAAGTAACAAGGTCTCAGAGATGGTAAGACCCAGAAGCACCAAATTTGGTATGAAGACTTCTTATACTTGGATGCCACGCCCCCTTCGGCCACAAAGTAAAAAAAAGGATACCACAGGCAATTAACAAGCTAGAGACATGAGCTTCGGCAGGAACAATACTTGAGTTCATAAGGATGCATTGTGAATATTTGATCAAGATCGGATATTAAACACGGAAGATATCCGAAATTATTTAATTCTTTAATTTAATGTGTTGTTGTTTCTGTAAGTTTACGCTCTCTCTTATGTGCTCATTCGGTGAAGCATTTACTTACATATACCTAACATATATAAATAATTGTCCTTCCAGTCCTGTGGTGGCTGAAGATTAGGTTGGGAGATAACTGTACCTCCTATTGCTGGCCTCGGGCTCAGACAATAAAACAAATTGTTTAACGGCAAAGTGCCGGAGTGAATGTTTATTTAAGCGACTTATTGGAAGAGCGCTGAATTCATAACTGATTTCTTAATACACAGAATATTTCAATTAAGCTAAACCAAAACTCGCATCACGCCACAATCTCATGGTCGGCAAGCCGACTCAGCAAAGTCTTAGGCAATAACGGAAACTCTTGCAGCAAGACAAAAGTGTCCGATTACCGCCGCTGACCATTGCAGCTATAGCGCGCTGATACAAAGTATGCAGTGTCGCAATTGCGAGGGCTGTTCCTTAACTTATCAAGCACGCGATAGCGAGGGTTGATTATAAACTTATGACAAGTGTTATGTGTTAACTTATACATATGCATGAAAGCGCGCGATTTGTTAGAGTGAGTTTTCGTCCTCTCTCCCTCTCTCTTTCAAGTAGAGTGGTAGAGGTGCAACGTAGGTGCAACATGCTTAAATTCTTAAAATTTTTTTTTTTTAATTTTTCTTATATATTTAAAAACTGTTTTTGTTTTTATTTAGTTATTTTGAAAATACAGTGCTCAATGTTGCTTAGACTTTTAAATACAAAACAGATAGCACAAATCTGAAAAACAAAAATATAATTAATAGAAAATTTGAGTGGCGTTCTCTACTACCCCAGGGTATTCTACTTTCGGGCTCTCCCGACTGAATGATATATTTTTTTAATTTAAAATGTTTAGTCCCGCACTCCAAAATTGGATTTGATTGCCGCTCACCTCGTTGTTGGTTTGGTTGTTCTAAGTATATCAGGGGTGCGCATATAGTACGTTTTTGCATATAGTAGGGTGTGAGAGTGCACTCTGGTAAGGCTATTTTGCACATTGACAAATTACACAAACAATTTTGCACATTTGCTTTGTCCCAATTCACGATTGCAACGGAAAAACTCAAACGGCGCCACTGTGCGTCGCAGCGACCGACACCATTTCTGCTGTGGGCGTATGTATGTGTGAGAGCTCGCTCGTGGTCGATCGGTGCTTTGTCGTGGGGAGTGTGCTATACTGTTCGCTGGCGCCGTCTCTCTTCGTTTCTCTCGTTGCCCTAGTGTGCGTGTGCCAATAGACACGCGTTACAGTTGTCGACTCTTTCTCTGCAGTCGAAATATCAGTTGATAAACGTAAGGGGCGCTAGCGTCTCTTCTTCTTCCTTCTGCCCGTTACACTGTTAGTTGATAAACTTCCGCACTTATCATTCGATTTGAATGAAATTTGCAGGATCGGCTCGGGCGATAGTGTATATTATATATTCCAAAAGCAAAGGTGCTCCTGTAACTCGAAATTTTGTATTTCGATTTCCGGGGGCGCTGGGGGGTGGCAAAAATCTAAAAAAACTTGATCAATGGGAGATATAAATGAGCCTACATGCCAAACTTGGTGTCTCTAGCTCTTATAGTCTCTGACATCTTTCCTTTTGTGTCAGCTAGATGTCAGAGACCATTTTGTACTTTTTTAAAGTACAGGGTCTAGAAAAGCTTTTCATGCTAAATATTGGTTCCAAAACCGATCGTATCCTATATAGTGATCCGATTCTGCATAGATGCAGACGGACAGACATACGGACATGGCTATATCGACTCAGCTCTTCGCGCGGATCAAGAATAAATACACTTTATGGAGTCTGCGATGCCTAGTTCAATGCGTTACAAAATTTCGTGACAAAATTATAATACCCTCTGCAAAGATACAATGAGTAAGTTGTGAAGTAATAATTTTTGACGAAAAGTTTAAGTGTAGCAGACGTTTTGGAAGTTGGCCTTTGGTTGTTAACACATGATAAAAGCTTCTCTTTTAATTCGACCCCAAAATTTGTATTTAAATTTCCGAAGGCGGAGGGGGGGCGTGGCAGTAATATCAAACAAACTCGTTCAATGCAAGATATAGTAAGGAAGTTTCCAGCCGGGGTACAGATCTCAGTCTAACTGTATCTTACAAGAAATTTATGAGATATCACTGGACGCTGTTACTACGGGTGGGAAACGTTTAGTAGCTAGAGGTAAAATAATCTACTTCTAATTAACGCCGACACACGAGGGATATTGCATTTCTCCGGCCTTCTTTGCCTTCACATGCGGCGTCACTTTGCCGGCCATGTGGACTCCGTCTTTGTCGCGGTGACGTCCCCGGTAGCGCTGATGGTGACCGTGAAGGCTTCGTCCTTGACTAGCATCTAGAACCGAGTGCGTCGGTGTCTAACGGCTATGCGCTCCACCTCCGCTCTTAACAGGGAAATCTTGCCCTCGTCTACGGAAACACCCCTGGGGAAGATACGCCACCCACGCGGCACTAAAAGCAAACCCTCGGGTCCTAGATCCGTCAACTCCTCGGCTCCCACCCAATTCGACCTGCAGCTCGCTGATGATCGGCGTCCGGGATGCCTGGACCAGACTCATCGTTCCGGTAACGGGAAATCGCCTGTCTCTGAGTGCAGTAGCGCCAATGACACCGAAGGCTCAGCCGGGTCAACACCACGGGCGTGCCCTCTTGGCGGTGAATGGCCCGTTTGTTGTCAGACGCAGAGCTCGGGAACGCGCTGGTGCTGTGGATTGTTATATTCCTGGGTCACTCTTCTGGCCCTCCAGTTGCGACCACGTCTGCCGCGCCGACGCCTCCTTCGGGCTCCCTCCTCCACGTGCCCCTGGTGATGCGGGCGGTAGCGAACGCCAACCCTGGGGAAGCTCCTGATATCGATCGGGTCGTAGATCCTGCGTGCGGAACGCTGCTCCTGGGACGGTGGTAGACGCCCATGCATAGGCTCCTCGACTGGGCTCAAGAGCCCGCGACGGAACAATAGCCCTTCCCTCTCCTCGTCGCTCTCCGTCTCTACCGCGTCGTATGCCACGCCTTATCCGGTTACAGACGACCCGGTAGCTGCCACCTCCTCTCGTCCGTGCGTGGCTCTATCGGGGTCTATCCGGGGCGACCCCGAAACTCGCGACGGACAGCCGACCACCCGACTGTCTGCAATGTACTCACTCGCCCCCCAGCAGGTCGACAGCTTCCACCTCGCTCCTTCAGACTTCCACGATGGCATATTGCTCGTTGCTGAGAAGGGGCCCAGCGCTCCCCCACGTAGAAATTGGGGTTCACCGACCCCTGGGCCCCGATTAAGACCATCGTGACCTCCACCGCCATCAACATCACATCGGCACGGGGTTCCCGACTTGTTAGCTGCTAGAGTCCCTGCCCAGAGTGCGGTCTCGTCTAAAACGTCTATCTAACATGGCCGCGAGGCGCCTAGAGTATCGTATTAGAAGAAGACGCAGACGATCTTCTGTGGTCTTCCTTGGATTCGCGTGGTCGCCCGATCCATCCGGTCTTCTGGTCGATACTTGTGTCATCTGCGTGTTTGCTGCTTCTAGCGTTTGAGTTGGTATACTCGCCGAGTTCAATCCCCTTGCGCCTGCTGCTGCGGAAGTTGAAACTTGTAGTCACAAAGTTCCGTCTTCTGGTGTAAGTTGCTAGTGGTGGGACTTATGTAATTAGAAAGTTCCGTCATCTGGTGTAGGTTGCTAGTGGTGGGACTTTGTAACATATAACGAAAATATGCTAACACCCCGAGCTGATTTTAGTGTAGCGACTAGGGGAGCATGCGCTAGTTCCGGTTTCTATTATTGTCGGCTGGGGTGGGTAGAAATTTTAACACTGTGCTACCTGCTCGCATTTTATATGTTTAATTACATTAAAATTCGCGTGCTGATTTAACACAAACACAAGAACAGACAGATTCAGATAACGGAAGTAGAAATTAGAGTAAAGAAAGCAAAATCGGACGTACAGATGTTAATTCTGCAGCTGACGTGGTTACTGTAAAGCTACGTTGATGTTATCGCGACAGCTGTTTGCCCACCCTACCTTGATCACCATGGCCGCCTGACCAATTGTTGGCCGGTGGTCCCCAAACAAAAAACCACACCATGATAGAAATAAAAATTATAGTTGATGAGTATAATAAAGAATAAGATATAATATATGAAATAGAGAATATAAAACCATTTAAAAACTTAAAGCATAAAAAAGTAATTTCTTCTAACCAAACTATTGACAAAGGTATTGAAAATATTCAAGAAAATTCAGTAAAAATATAAAAATATTCCCATAATAAGCTAAACTTGTAAAAATTACATTAATAAATAGTTACACTTTCTAAAATGTTCAATCTAAAAGTAGCTGTTTAATTTTCTATTCTATTAAGTCTATTAGACTTAATTGTTCTTTCCTTCTTATCACTTTTTCCTTCTTCCATATTTTCTCTGCCATTTTTCTCTTAATTACCTTTCTCTCTTCATTATGCTATAAACATTTATTCTGTCTCTGATGACTTTTCCTTTTTAATATATTCCACACCCTTTATGCTTTACTTAATTTTTAATAAAAAATATAAGTTGTAAACTTACATTACATATCATCCATCTCCAAAAGTGCTTTTGATGAGTTGATGCTGCAATTACTGGAATAGCTAGTCACCCAAAAAAAGAAAAGGCACAAAGACAAAATCAAAAAAAAAAAGAGAAACACTTTTTTTTCAGATTGAGCGAATTTGTTCTTTTTGTTACGGCTGTCGCCGTAACGGCATAAGCAAAAAGGAAAGATCACAGAACGAAAGAATATGCAAAAATGGAAAAAAAAATTCCAGTCGTTATGCAACGCACAAAGTTCAACAAATTTCAATTAACACTATTTTAAATTGAACACTTTAAAACGCGAACCCACTTTTGCTTATTACCTTACGAACAATTAGCAAATTTTTTCCCCAACTCATTTGGGGTTCTTTTTGGTTTTTTTTAACAAACAAAAATCAATTTCTGGTTACTAAACTACTTATGAAACTAATCACTATTATTAAGTAATGTTCTTACGCTGCAGCGCAGCGATACTTCGCTCTCTTCTTTGGGTAAGCCCGCGGCGAATTCCCGTTTGCTAAGAGCGCAATAGTTGTAGTTGGAGAGGACAATGCCTTGCCAGCTGTTCGTTGCTGTCTAGCATCGCGAAAATGATCCCCCAAAAAGAAATAAACAACAGCTCCTGAGTGATAATAAGCCCAACAATTAAATTGGCCTTAAATATTGCACTAAGTGCCAATCCTGCAATTACACAAGAAACAAAAAAAAAATGTCCTAAAAATCTAAAATTCTTTCGAAACAGTAAAACTATCCCCAGCTTACCGCTTTTTTGCGTTTGGCACTGTACAATAATTTAAAGCGGCCAAGCGGCTGCTGTTTTTATTGCTCAAAAATTTTCTTCACTTAGGAAATAATTTACACGAAGAAAGTAAAGTTATTAACACTCCATTTCCACTTATTACCAACTTGCACTGCCGAACCTGACCAACAGCGGGCGTTAGCTTTCTATTGCCTACTTTCGTCCGTTCACAAATATAATTTGAGAGTTATACTATTTCAAGCTTCACTATTATTTCCCCCCACCAAAATTACACTTTGTGGGGAAGCATACACCAAAAGTGCGAAAAATGCTAGTAAAAAAACAAGATTTTTCAAAAAATAAAACATGCTATTGTTTCAAGTCCTTTTGTGGTATTTGCCTATTGATTTACCCAGCAAATCTTTAACCTCATAATAGCACTTTCCCAGCTTACTTCTTATTCGACATTTTATGAAAGCTGGCGCTAGTTTCGCACTGTAGCCTTTGTCGAAGTTGCTTTGTTGAAAGTTTCGACGATATATCTCTTTCGACTTCATCACCTTTTTCATTGTTTTGCATTAAAACTGCTCCTACACCAGTATTACTTGCATCACAATGAATACTAAAAGGTGTGTGGAAATTCGGGCCATGTAGCAAGGGAGCTGTACTCATATGTGTTTTCAGCTACTCAAATGACTTTTGTGCTTCTTCACTCCAGTTAAAACTACGCTTATGTTTTAGAGTATCAGTTAACGGAGCGGGTAGTGCAGCGGATAAATTTATGATACCAACCAGTTAAGCCAAGAAAACGACGAACTTGTTTAATAGAACCAATCACGTGAACCTAATTTTTTTTAATTTCTTTAAGACAAAAATGAGTCTTCTCTACATTTATGGTCAGATTGGTTTGCCTACAATTTTTAGCACTATCAGATGCCGTTCAAACGTATCAGACACAATCAAAAGATCATCAAGATAAAAAAAAACTTCATTGCGCAAGTTTGAGGGAATAATCTTATCCATGAGCCTTGACATGGTGTGAGGTGAGTTAGTTAACCCAAATGGCATTACTGTAAACTGGTTAAGAGGCCTACCAGGAATCGTGAAGGCTGTTTTGTCACGCGATTTTAAATCGAGGAGTATCTGCCAAAAGGGGTCATTAAGGTCTAAGCTCGTAATAAATTCGGCTTTGGGCAATCTAGCTAGAATACCATCAATAAGTCGCATAGGATATGCGTCTTTTACCGTGACGTCATAAACTTTTCTGTTATCATTGCATAATCGAACTTTGCCAGGCTTACAGACTAGTACTACTAGTGAGGACCAACTGCTGTTCGATTCTTCAATTACGCCCAGTTTACGCCCATACGATCTAGTTCGTCGTACATTAGCTTTTCTGTTGGTTTCGCGACTGCAACGTCAATCGAGTAGGATATTAATGTCGTTCGGCCTAATCCTTTTTATAGCGAAAGAGGGAAAATGATGTTTGGTATTTGTTAGTAATTGTTGTTGCGGTTCCGATAAGTGGATCGATCAACGCAGAAATCGAAAACTGCTCTTTTAAAAGAGAAATGGGAAGTAAATGAAATGCAGTCCAAAAGTCTATACCCAGATACAAATCTCCTGACAAAGATGGAACTAGAAAACGGTTAACTTTTTGAATTCACCTCGATATTCTACATCAGTAGTTATTCGACCAACAATGACCTGTGATTTACCATCGGCAGTTCGCACTGAGGCTGATTAACGTTTATAAGCGGTGGTTTTTATTAAATCTTAAGCAAGACTACCGCCAATGCAACACACAGAGGCACCCGTATCTAATAAACCCACAACAGTTTTACCTAACAATATTACGTGAGCATATGGACGTAAATCATGAAGTTTTCCAATTACCGTTTCTATTAGCATTTTCCGTTCTAACCTAATTTGACGTCCAATTGATACTGCTGGAAGCGTCGACTGGCGTACACAATGACCCGTTCGGTGCCCTCGAGTCGTTGCGTTAATGTGGCGCCCTGGCATGCCAGGTCTTCAGCTTCTTAAACGCTTGTTGTTGCGGGGCACCCCATAAACATTTCCGGTCTTGTGGTGACAACATGGATACCGGTTGGACTATGTTGGTCAAGTTGGGCACGAATCTCCTATACTACGACGCGATTCCTAAGCATCGGCGTAATTCCTCAACGTTTGTCGGTGGTGCTAACTCCTTGATGGGGTCGATCTTCCCGAGATCGGTGTGGATCCCAGCTTCGCTGACCACGGGTCCTAAGTAAACTAAGCTCTTCTAGAAGAAACGGCATTTGTCCTTGTTGAGCCTAAGGTTAGCTCTATACAGTCGGTTAAGAACCTCTCGTAGATTCTTGTTATGCCCCTTCAGTGACGCTTTTATGACAATAATGTCGCAAGGTGGCGAATGCGTGTGGCTCCATGTCTGGTTCATTTACTCTGTCCAGCGCTCGTTAAAATGTCGCCGGTGTAGAATGCAGCCCAGACGGCATAACTTTTCAATAGTACAGTCCATGGCCCGGAACTGTAAATGCCGTGCACTCTAAACTGTCTTTGACCACCGGTTTTGCCAATAACCACCTTTGAGATCCAACGTCGCACAGTGGGGAAATTAGGGCGTGTCGCGTTGCAAAAATCATTTTTTCGATGCCTGCGATCAGAAAAAAAATGAATGCATCCGACAGAGAACTCTCCACAGATGAAGAATCCAAAAGGATTTTAAAATCAGGTAAAAATTGTGGGCGGTACAGCCCCTCAAAGTTGACCTATTTTCGAGATCGTGCACAAATATGAACATTTCTACTAAAACTACCTACTTTGAAAGCAAATTGTAGACAAAGTATGCAACCGATGTAAACAATTTTGGTGTCATCTGAAAAGTAGGTATATTTTTAGGTAAATAAAAGAAAAATTAAGTTCTTCGCCAATCTACTTTTCGTACTAGAGAAGTCTGAAAAGTACACTAAAATAGGGCTATTTTTGACCTTTGGTAGCATATAACTTGCAAGCTTTTACGAGCTTTTATACCAAACTTTGTAAACTGGTAGAGGGAATATTCCTCTAACTAATCTATATAACTTCGTCTGCCCGATCTTGCCCGATTGCAAGTTAAATGAATAAAACTGACGCAACATCGCAAAAAAAGCGGGCGGCAGGCTGATGGAAGAAGAAGAACGCAATTCAATGAACGTGCGTTCTCGCTGTGGTTTTTTGTCAATATTGCGATATAATGAGTTATTTTAACCCGCACTTGTTTTATAACCTTAAAAAAGGTTATTATTAATAAGTTTTCTACCACTTTAGGGTACTATGGCAGGTAAAAGTACATATAATATGAATGCACTTGGTATGAACTTGTAATTTGTCTTTGAATTGAAGTTACTACCTGCATACATGGAAAAAACTACCTATATTAGTTAGTTGTTGTGTTTTTTACCTAGATAGAAAAAGGATCTTTATAATGGCTTACATTCTATGTTAGCTGTCAGTTGATTTTTGACTTAGCCATTACAAATCGAAAGCCGCTTTTTTAGTGAACTGTATTTCTACATATATACTTATAATTCAGAAGAGTAAATTGTTCCTATGGCTTTAAAAAATTTAACATGTGTGGAGCTATTCAATAGCAGTGATAACACTGACAAATTTACGTTGAAAATGTTAAATAAATTAGATGTTTAGATGAATTAGATAATTGAAATGTATCCCATGAAGAAACTTACTCCTACGCTAGACAGGATTTTGGCTCATGTCAAAGAATTAATTGAGTATCAGTGTTTACGAATTGGAGAGCTGTCTAAAGAAGCCCAGGAATGCAAAAACAAAGACTACAAAAAGTTTAGATACTCAAATACTTGCAAAATATCCCGGATTAGACAGAATGAAGACCTCTTTAATATGCTGGCAGCCTCTTCAGATCCACTTGTTTCAGAGTTTTGACACGTAAGATCGCGAAAGGATTTGGAAGAAAGAAATTATAGTTCCGAAATGTTAAGTTTATTGGATATTACTCTCAATATTGACGATTATTTTGAAGAAAATCAAAAATAAAAAAAAAAGCACCAAAAAAAAATTTTTTTTAAAAGTATAATTTTGTTAATAAAACTATTTTAGAAATATAAAATAAATGTTAATTAGAATAAAAAAACATATTTTGCACAAAAATAGTAATTTTATTAATGTTTAAAAGCGTTAAATACGCCAAGCAAAAGGTACTCCACTTTGACCACCTAGCAAAAAGCACCCTGTAGGGCTAGCACCCTGTATGGGTATTCATTTTAAAGCTAAAGTCCTCTTCTATTAAAGGCTTTTTAAATTTTGGAAATATCTAAAGTGGTTCAAAAGATATGATTTTTGCAATCCTAGCCGTCCTAATTTCCCCACTGTGCGTCGTGATGTGATGGCCTTGCATACTCCAGCTCGTGCGGCGACGTCTGTATCGTCGTGGTTATCCCAGAGGGTCTGGTTGTTGTTGGCTGCAGTTGGCTGCGCCTGAGTTCGGCTACCACTCCACAGAGGAAATCTACACAACCGTAGCAACCAAGGATGTGTCCTCGATGATGATGCTGGCTATGATGCTGTCTCCTTCGTAGCGCAGTAACGTTGTTTATACGGGGTATGCCGCGCTGTCTCCACCATCTTAATTGGCGTGTGTCTAGTTAGGCAACAGTCCACAGTGCGGATAACTCGTCTTCCGCAATCCCAGCAGAAGAAGACACAAGGGTTTCGGCACCACTGCTCCGTAGTCCTGACCGACGGCGATTATCTCTATTAGTGGAGACACTTGCGAGCGTGGGTGGAGACGACTTGGGTAACGAGCGGCCAACGCTCCGTTTCTGTGTATCCTCGTACGTGGTGATCATCCTTGTAAGCTGGGCCAGCGTTGTAAACTCATGCCGCCTTACGAACAGCTGGTATTCTGGCAGAAGATTCTCGTAGACCCCAGTTAATTCCTGCTCCGCGTTGTAGGATGCTCGCTTCATCATGACCCGCAAGCTCACCAAGTACGTTTAATACGCTGCGTCCGGTCATTGCTTACGGCTCCGGATTTGGTCCTTCAGTTGTTGGAAGTATCTGGGAGGCAGTAAAAACTACAGAAATTCCTTTCTGAATTCCCTCCAGGTGACTTTATATAGATTACCGACGCATAACCAATCTGCGGCAGGTCCGGTCACTAATCACATTATAGCCGGCATCACCTGTTGGTTTATGTTCAACTGGTATACGGCCTCCAAGTCTTCTATGAAACTTAATGGGTCCGCTGAGCCTCTGTTGAAGAAGACACCACACTTCTGCAACCGGTCTGCAATGATGAGTTGTGCAAATCGCTCGTTGGGCGGATCGTCACGGGAGCAAGTGAAACACCTCGGAAACGTGACTTGGAGCGCTTCCCGATGTCACCTCAAATTTAGCCAATCTATGGGCAATAGCTGTCGGCAAGGCGGGCTGATTCGCAACTGTGCCCTCCGTATCCTGGCCAAACTCCTTTGAAATCTAGTCAAAATGTGTTGCGGGCGTGGTCGCAGACGTGCTTTGGCTTCAGTGAAACTTCGTTGCCGTTCTGGTTTGCAAAAATGAAGGTAATCTGTACCTATTCCTCAAGCACTGATGGCACTGATGGGGCTTTAAGCCGTGAAAGTTGGAAATGCCCCTTAACTACAATTTGTTAGCTACCAGAGTCCCTGCTCGAGCGCCATCTGTAAGGAAGTTTATCAGGCTGGGGAATGTCTCTGTCCAGCCAGGGTCACTTAACAGAAAATTTCTTAAAGTTGCTGGAATAACTGATAACACACTTCTATGTGGGCGCTTTACTATGTTCGGCAATGGGTCCTCTGGTAATTAATTGATTTTCTTATTATTTTTTTCTAGACCCTGTACTTTAAAAAATACAAGTGGATCTATTACGTTTGTGCAAAAAAAAAATGTGCGTAACAGGCAGAAGGAGGCGTGGCAGACCCCATAAAGTATATATATTCTTGATCAGCATCAACAGCCGAGTCGATATAGCCATGTCCGTCTGTCTGTCTGTCCCTTTCTTGAGTTCCTAGATCTTAGAGACTATAAGAGCTAGAGACACCAAATTTGGCATGTATGTACATCTATATCTTGCATTGAACGAGTTTGTTTTATATTTTTGCCACCCCCCCTCCGCCCCCGCAAATTAAAATACAAAATTTCCAAGTCGAATTACAAGAGCACCTTTGATGCTAGCGCCTTGATTTTGAGTATGTATAATACAGACTATGGTCTGAATCTATCCTGCGAATTTTATCCAAATCGGATGATTAACGCGGAAGTTATTCAACTAACAATGTTACGGGCAAAATCAACTGATATCTCCGTAGTGGCGCCGTCTATGGGAATTTTTTTAAACTGAAACAATCTGTAGTGATCGCTTTGCACTAAAAAAGTACAGGGTCTCCTACTGTCGAGCTTGCTCCACCGTAGCTTAACGCATTTTTTATTTTATAATCTTTAGCCTCGCACTCCAAACTTGGTTTTGCTTGCTCAAGTTGAACGAGTTTGTTTTAGATTTTTGCCACGCCCCCCTCCGCCCCCACAAATTAAAATACAAAATTTCCAAGTCGAATTACGAGTTATCATTCAGTCGGGAGTGCCCGACTGTAGAATACCCAGGGGTAGTAGAGAGCGCCACACAAATTTTCTATTATCTATTAATTATATTTCTGTTTCGTATTTGTGCTATCTGTTTTGTATTTAAAAACAAATTTTTAAATGTATTACAAAAATTAATAAATTATTTTTAGGAAAACTCACAGATTTAGATATTAATTGTAATTGGTGTGAGTCGCAAAAAACGCGAGCGACTTGGAAAACGCTACCAAAACAAACGATCACGATTTCGCAGCCAACGTACGAGTCGCAAAAGACGCGAGCGACTTGGAAAACGCTTCCAAAACTGACGCACGCGATTTCGCAGCCAACGTACGCAAACAAGTCCTAAATGAGAGCAAAAGAGCAATGCATTGTGTTTCAGTGCTGCCTTGTTTGCTATTTTGTAGGTAGATCTAGCTAATTTGAAATTGCAATAGCTATAACATCTAATGAAATGCTATAAGCTAAAATTCTAAAATTCTATGGTTAAGCCTATGGGTGTTTAGCCAAATGCACAGCACTGTGCTTTGCATGCCTTCATATGTGAAATAGATACCAAACATGTAAGATTGTGCGTATGTATGTAAATATGTGCGTGTAAAGCGTAACGTATTTTTGTTGTCTGCTTTGACTCTTTGCAAACCAACAACAACAAGCGCCCCAACAACAACAATAATATTGGCGTAATAAATATCTTTATATCTTCCGTGTTTATTATCCGATCTTGATGAAACTTTCACGATGCATCCATTTATATCCAAGTATTGTTCATACCGAAGCTCAAATCTCTAGCTTGATAATAACTAGTGTTATGGATTTGTGATAATTGTGGGCGAAGGGGGCGTGGCATCCAAAATTTAAAATAAACTTGATCTGCGTGCAAGTATAAGAAGTCTTCACACCAAATTTGGGGCTTCTAGGTCTTACCATCTCTGAGATCTCGTTGTTCATACGGACAGACAGACAGACGGACAGACGGACATGGCTATATCGACTCAGCTTGTCGCCCTGATCAAGAATATATATACTTTATGGGGTCTGCCACGCCTCCTTCTGCCTGTTACAAACTTTTATTTTTTTAACAAACTTAATATACCCCCCTGGGTATAACAAGAGCACCTTTGATGCTAGCGGGTTGATTTTTAGTATGTAAAATACAGACTATGGTCTGAACATATCCTGCAAATTTTATCCAAATCGGATGATAAACGCGGAAGTTATTCAACTAAGAATGTTACGGGCAAAATCAATCTCCGAAGTGGCGCCATCTATGGAAATTTTTTGAAACTGAAATAATCTGTAGTAATCGCATTACACTCAAAAAGTACTGGGTCTCCTACTGCGAGCTTGCTCCACCGTAGCTTAACGCATTTTTTATTTTATAATCTTTAGCCTCCAAACTTGGTTTTGCTTGCCGCTCACCTCGTTGTTGGTTTGGTTGTTCTGAATATTCGCTGTTTACTTGGTTAAATATCTTTATTTATTTAATTAATTACTGTAGTAAAACTATTTCACCAAGTGACGTTGTGTTTTTTTTCTTATGGCGATGCGATGTACGTCCGTCGCGTTTGGCACTTCATTAACCCATTTCTTTTGTGCCGGTAGAGCCACTCTTTTGTCACCTAGGTCAGGCATACAGCGTAGCTCCTCACACTTAGGGGTTTAAATTGCCTGGCTGACGTCGCAGCGACCGACACCTATTCTGCTGTGGGCGTATGTATGTGTGAGAGCTCGCTCGTGGCCGATCGATGCTTTGTCGGGGTGAGTGTGCTATACTGTTCGCTGGCGTCGTCTCTCTTCGTTTCTCTCGTTGCATTTGTGTGCGTGTCTATTGGCGCGTTAAAGTTGTCGACTCCTTCTCTGCAGTCGAAATATCAGTTGACAAACGCAAGGGGCGCTAGCGTCTCTTCTTCTTCCTTTTGCCCGTTACACTGTTAGTTGATAAGTTGCTCCTGTAACTCGAAATTTTGTATTTCGATTTCCTTGGGAGGTGGGGGGCGTGGCAAAAATCTAAAAAAAACTTGATCAATGGGAGATATAAATGAGCCTACTTGCCAAATTTGGTGTCTCAGGGTAGCATTATCATAAATCAAGGGTATAACAGTCCGTTAATACATTGTGACACTTTGTCATAATGAATACAAATATACAAATGCCCAAAGTACATTAAAAGACCGCTTAGAATTACATAAACATTCCAGCGCACAAGCAATACGATTCATCGCTTATACATAAGCCGATCGCGGCGTGTGGGAATGCTGAGCAGCTCAAGTGCTCAAACCATACACAACATCCCAGCCAGCAAAGTTAGGAGCGCTCTAAATTATGTGTCTGAAAGGAGCCGATTTTAAGAGTGTTTTCTGAGTAGACACATAAAAAGGAGCATTTTCTGAGCAAATTTGGGGATTGCTTCACATAGGCTCAAAAAGAGCTCATATGTGTGAGCATATTCGGAGCTGCGGTAAGTAAGTACAAAGTAAAAACCTCGCTTAAAATAACGGTGTGCAGATCGCTTATCGCAAAATGTTCTAAAATTGACAATTTTATTTAGTTTGAACATTGAAGAAGTGTAAGTTGGACGTGCTGAAAAAAGTGTAACAAAGTGTTTAGAATTAAGTAAAAGAAAGTGTTTCAACTGAAATTTAAATTTTTAAAGCCAAAATGAGTGTCCAGATATCAAGCCGGTCTGAGTGTAAAAAAATAATTAATGCCCTGAAGGCAAAGAAAGAAAATTAATGGTTTATATATGGGTTAAAATTTAAGATTTAGTTTGAAAGATTTCCATATTTAGACCCTGTACTTTAAAAAAGTACAAATGGGTCTATTACGTTTGTGCAAATGTGCGTAACAGGCAGAAGGAGGCGGGGCAGACCCCATAAAGTATATATATTCTTGATCAGCATCAACAGCCGAGTCGATTTAGCCATGTCCGTCTGTCTGTCTGTCTGTCCGTCTGTCCCTTTTTTGAGTTCCTAGATCTCAGAGACTGTAAGAGCTAGAGACACCAAATTTGGCATGTATGTACATCTATATCTTGCATTGAACGAGTTTGTTTTAGATTTTTGCCACGCCCAGCTCCGCTCCCACAAATTAAAATACAAAATTTCCAAGTCGAATTACAGGAGCACCTTTAATGCAAGCACCTTGATTTTTAGTATGTATAATACAGACTATGGTCCAAACCTATCCTGCAAATTTCATCTAAATCGGATGATAAACGCGGAAGTTGTTCAACTCACAATGTTACGGGCAAAATCAATCTCTGAAGTGGCGCCATCTATGGAAATTTTTTGAAACTGAAATAATCTGTAGTGATCGCTTTGCACTCAAAAAAGTACTGCATTAAACTACGGTGGAGCAAGCTCGACAGTAGGAGACCCAGTACTTTTTTGAGTGTAACATTGTTAGTTGAATAACTTCCGCGTTTATCATCCGATTTGGACGAAATTTGCTGGATAGGTTGGAACTATAGTCTGTATTATACATACCAAAAATCAAGGCGCTAGTATTAAAGGTGATCTTGTAATTCGACTTGAAAATTTTGCATTTTGATTTGCGGGGGCGGAGGGGGGCGTGGCAAAACTCTAAAACAAACTCGTTCAACTTGAGATATAGATGAACCTACATGCCAAATTTGGTGTCTCTAGCTCTTATAGTCTCTGAGATCTAGGTGACACAAAAACAGACAGACAGACGGACATGGCTATATCGACTCGGCTGTTGATGCTGATCAAGAATATATATACTTTATGGGGTCTGCCACACCTCCTTCTGCCTGTTACGCACATTTGCACAAACGTAATAGACCCATTTGTACTTTTTTAAAGTACTGGGTCTAAAAATGTGCGTAACAGGCAGAAGGAGGCGTGGCAGACCCCATAAAGTATATATATTCTTGATCAGCATCAACAGCCGAGTCGATATAGCCATGTCCGTCTGTCTGTCTGTTTTTGTGTCACCTAGATCTCAGAGACTATAAGAGCTAGAGACACCAAATTTGGCATGTAGGTTCATCTATATCTCAAGTTGAACAAGTTTGTTTTAGATTTTTGCCACGCCCCCCTCCGCCGCCGCAAATCAAAATGCAAAATTTTCAAGTCGAATTACAAGAGCACCTTTAATACTAGCGCCTTGATTTTTAGTATGTATAATACAGACTATGGTTCAAACCTATCCTGCGTAACAGGCAGAAGGAGGCGTGGCAGACCCCATAAAGTATATAAATTCTTGATCAGCATCAACAGCCGAGTCGATATAGCCATGTCCGTCTGTCTGTCTGTTTTTGTGTCACCTAGATCTCAGAGACTATAAGAGCTAGAGACACCAAATTTGGCATGTAGGTTCATCTATATCTCAAGTTGAACGAGTTTGTTTTAGATTTTTGCCAGGCCCTCCTCCGCCGCCGCAAATCAAAATGCAAAATTTTCAAGTCGAATTACAAGAGCACCTTTAATACTAGCGCCTTGATTTTTAGTATGTATAATACAGACTATGGTCCAAACCTATCCTGCAAATTTCATCTAAATCGGATGATAAACGCGGAAGTTGTTCAACTCACAATGTTACGGGCAAAATCAATCTCTGAAGTGGCGCCATCTATGGAAATTTTTTGAAACTGAAATAATCTGTAGTGATCGCTTTGCACTCAAAAAAGTACTGCATTAAACTACGGTGGAGCAAGCTCGACAGTAGGAGACCCAGTACTTTTTTGAGTGCAAAGCGATCACTACAGATTATTTCAGTTTCAAAAAATTTCCATAGATGGCGCCACTTCAGAGATTGATTTTGCCCGTAACATTGTTAGTTGAATAACTTCCGCGTTTATCATCCGATTTGAACGAAATTTGCTGGATAGGTTGGAACTATAGTCTGTATTATACATACCAAAAATCAAGGCGCTAGTATTAAAGGTGCTCTTGTAATTCGACTTGAAAATTTTGCATTTTGATTTGCGGGGGCGGAGGGGGGCGTGGCAAAAATCTAAAACAAACTCGTTCAACT
Source organism: Drosophila putrida (assembly GCA_037043535.1). Lineage (NCBI taxonomy): Eukaryota > Metazoa > Arthropoda > Insecta > Diptera > Drosophilidae > Drosophila > Drosophila putrida. The sequence goes on along the minus strand of JBAMBI010000745.1, from coordinate 15,969 downwards.
TGAGATATAGATGAACCTACATGCCAAATTTGGTGTCTCTAGCTCTTATAGTCTCTGAGATCTAGGTGACACAAAAAGGGACAGTCTGACGGACAGACGGACAGACAGACAGACGGACATGGCTATATCGACTCGGCTGTTGATGCTGATCAAGAATATATATACTTTATGGGGTCTGCCACACCTCCTTCTGCCTGTTACGCACATTTGCACAAACGTAATAGACCCATTTGTACTTTTTTAAAGTACTGGGTCTAAAAATGTGCGTAACAGGCAAAAGGAGGCGTGGCAGACCCCATAAAGTATAAGTCGAGCTTGCTCCACCGTAGCTTTATGCATTTTTTTATATAGTAATACACATATACATAGAATTTAAGAATTAATCTTTAAGATTTTTCCAATTTTCCGTATACTTTTTGAGAAAAATAAAAAGCAAATATAAAATCTGAATTTTATTGATTGAAATTGAATTTTATTGATTGAAATTATTCCAAAAAAATGTTTCAATTAAGTGTCTAAAAGGAACCTTTTTCGTGGCGATTTAAGTGCCTAAAAATTATACTTTTATGAGCATTTTTCTTCCGGACTCTTTTTTGGGCACTTTATAGTATAAAATGCTCATAAAAAACTATCAGAAAACGCTCAAATTGCTTGCTGGGATATGCATTCCTTCTGCATACATAAGTAAATCTATACCAACATACTTATACATACATATAAGCTCATATATAAGCATTGCATGTTCCGGGCTAGCTAAACCCAACATGAACATATAAGAATTATTCAAAATAAAGTAACACAACGGAGCAGACTCTCCAAACTTAAACGGTCTTTCATAAATATATGTATATGGAACATATTACAATTCAAAATTTTTTGTTTTTTCATCATATGCTAATTTTCTATAAGCCTTGGCTTTTTCTAACATAATTCTAGCTCTTTTGTTTGCTATTTCTCATCTATACTTTATTTCCTTAGAATAGTCATTTCAATTATAAATAGGATCTATGTAATTAGTTTTGTTTAAATCTATGAACTGTTTTGGTAGTATAAATAAATAAATTCTATTTCGTATGGACAATACTCATGCGTTGCTGATGGTGTCGTGTTGAAGAAATAAGTGAAATATTGAATCCAGACATCCCAATCAGTTTTGTCTGCAGAGATGTATGAACGAATGTATTATAGCTTTTGCGACATTATTTGCGCTTTTGATTTTTTTTGGAATTGCTACTAAATATTTTGTAAGGTCACATATTAATGTGACTATGTATTCATTGCCATTTTCCGATTTAGGTAGCGGACTAACTGTATCAACTATCACAATATCGAAAACATTCACAGGTGTTTCTGTGAGAGTCAAAGGAGTTTTTGTGTGCGTCTTTGTTTTAGACATTTGGCAGCTTTGACATCTACGTAGGTACTCTTTCATATTTTTCCAGTAGTAGTGTCTTTTTATTTTCGCTAGCGTTTTTGGTATGCCGCTATGACCTCCTTGAATTGGGTCGTCATGGTCTGTAGACAGTATTTCAATCATCTTTTATTCCATGTTTAAATAAACATTTAGATTCTGTTATGCGCAGGGTCACTACTTCTCGTACTTCATCTTTTTTCGATACATTTTTATGATTTTGCTTAGCAGAAGTTCATAATTCTCAACTGTACAGTTTTTTTATCTACTTTGACACCTGGTAGTGAGTTTCAGGACTTCATGTTGCAAATCTTTGAGTTCTTTTGTATGAATACGCAAAAGTGCGTCTGCTACAAAATTATCTTTCCCCTTTAGGTATTCTACTGTGAACTCGTATTGTACAAGCTCTAGCCGCATGCTAGTTAATTTCGAACTGGGATTAGACATAGAAAAAAGATATGTCAATGGTCTGTGATCCGTTATAATAGTAAAGTGTTTGCCATAAATATATGATCTAAATTGGGTAATTGCCCAATGAATTGCCGCTAACTCTTGTTCAGTTGTGCTCTTATTGCTTTTCCCTTTTGTAAATGAACGAGATGCATAAGCTACTGGGAGCTGATTTCCGTCACGGTTCTGAGTTAGAACCGCTCCGCAAGCTTGTTATAGAGCATCTGTTATAATGCAAAATTCTTTGCGAAAATCAGGATATTTTTATAATGTGGGGTGCATAAGCTTTTCTTTAAGGTATTGGAATGCGTTTTGGCATTCACTTTACCATTCAAAAGGAAAATTCTTTTTACATAATCTAGTTATGTGCCGTGAATAATCGGCGAAGTTTTTTTGTAAATCGACGATAATAATTGCAGAATGCTACAAATCGTCTCGCGCTGTCTGCATCATGAGGGACAGGATAATTTTTGATAACGATGACAAATTTCTTGTTATCTGTCAATACTCCTTTGTCAGTGCATTTGTGACTTAAGAATGTCACTTCATGCATGAAAAATTAATATTTTTCTGGATGCAATTTTAGGTTACATTTCCTACATACATGTATTTTTTGGAACATCCTATCACTACTAAGTCATCCATATAAAGGAATGCCTGAGAGGGTTCTAAGCCCGAGAATGCTATCTTCATCATTCTCTGAAATGAATTTGGGGTTATTTTAAGACCAAATGACCCGCGAAAAGCGATATGAGCGATTGCTTGTTGAAAAAGATGTTATATTTCTTGAATTTTCTTCAAGTTCAATTTGGTGGAAACATGACAGTAAGTCCATAAATGAAAAGTATTTAGCTCTGCCCAGTTGGTCTAAAATATTGTGTTTAGAAGGCGAATGTATACATGTTTGGATGCTGCTATTATATTTGCAACACAAATTCCATTATGTATTTCTTGATTAAGAACAAATATATAATCATTTACTTTATTAATGTCTATTTTTCGAATTACTTGGGATCTGGCTGGCAGAAGAACTGTATTTTTGCTAGCACTATATGTTATCGGAACATAAACAGGATAATTTAAATTTAGAGGTCTAATTACACTGTGCAACTCGAAAAAAAAGACATGACCGAACTCAACGGTTTCCTCTTATTTAGCGTCCTAGAAATCGAACTGCATCATTACTTTTGTCAGTAATGATGGTTTCATTCAAAATTTTTTCGGGAAGTTTTGAAGCCGCGTAGCCCCTTAAAGGAAATAGCACATTTTTCCTTAGTCTTTCAACTTTCTTTAACAAAGTTGCTTGGAATGCTCTAAACTTTAAGTTTTGGGAGCACACCAATACTCTAAATTCGAGTTTTGGTCAATATGTCAATATGTAAATTTTGATCTATACCACATTTTATTTTTCATTTTTTGTCATTAGTGGAATATCCAAATCCGTTACTTATACAAAACGTAGATCTTACTATGACAAGTGGTATTAGCAAAAATATCGTGGAAAAATAATTCACCAATTTAAGATCTACAGGTATCAACAATTGTAAAAAATTACCTAATTGTTGTAATAGTTTTGTTGCAACTTTTTTTATGTTTAAATATATAACAAGAGTATTTCTGATGAATAAGAATTATATTATATACTAAGAATTATATTACAGAAGTTATATAAGTTTTTCGACCATCAAGTTCCAACAGAATATATATCAGCCAGCAATGAGTTAAGCTTTATATACCCAGTGGGTATATTAAGTTTGTTAAAAAAATTATGTAACAGGCAGAAGGAGACGTGGCAGACCCCATAAAGTATATATTCCATATAAAGTATACATATGGCCGTCTGTCTGTCCGTGTAAGTAACAAGATCTCAGAGATGGTAAGACCTAGGAACACTAAATGAAGACTTCTTATACTTGCACGCAGATCAAGTTTATTTCAAATTTTGGATGCCACGCCCCCTTCGCCCACAATTATCACAAGTCCATAACACTGGTAATTATCAAGCTAGAGTCTTGAGCTTCGGCACGAACAACAGTTGAATGCATATGGATGCATCGTGAAAATTTGATCAAGATCGGATAATAAACACGGAAGATATAGAGATATTTATTATGAAATGATTACAACAACAAATGCGCTTGTTTTTGTTAGTTTGCCAATGTATGAAACGGCCAACAACAATGTACTTTATGCCTTACACGCACATATTTAAATACATACGCACAATCGTACATGTATTGGTATTCATTTGTGATGTAGGCGTAGCCAGCAATTTTAATTAGGAAATTTTATTGTTCATAGAGGAATGCATCCTCTTGATCATTATTGAATACGCCACTGAAGATTAGTCAATTTTCCCACGCATCTTTGCGAGAGTTTCGAATGCGATAGAGTGTTATGTTAATTGTAACGATGTGCTACAATATAAATTAATATAAAACGTTATTTTCATTACGATCCTAAAAATTTGTTCTGATTGTGCGTGTGTGTATAATTAAAATAATAATATAATCGCAAGCAAATTCGGGCGGCGCACTATACTTCCACTGGGTATTTTACTTTCGGGCCCTCCCGACTGAATGATATATTTATCACTGTACCAATGCTCTAGGGGAGCAGCAACCTGGTGAAATCTTTCACCGTGCTCATCGGATTCTGTGGAAACTTGCTGCCAAAAATCATCTATGTGTTAATGCATGAAATGTATTTTAGCGACATATGGGCGTCTATAGCTTCAAAAGATTTGAGCATATCGTCAACATATTCTCGCTAATCTTCTGACCGATGTATTCCCAAACAGTTGTGCATGACGGGCATTACGGAATTCCAAGCAGTTTTTTCTTTTGTCGTCAATAGGAATTCAAATTCACTGTTTTTCATCAGCTTCCTGATATCTGGTCCATTGCATACACCTAAAATTAACATTATATTAACGTTATTTCCTGTTAGACTAAAAGAAAAGGACTAAATACAATACCTTCTTTTATTTTCGCCACGCTTAGCCTTGGGAATATCTTTGTCAAATATTTAAAAGCTTCGCCATCTCGATTAATAGCTTTGATAAACTATTTGACAAGTCCCAACTTGATGAGAAGAGGCGGTAATAAAACTTTTTTGATTGGTACAAGTGGTACATTGTTAACATTTGCAAAATGAATAGCGAAGTCTGACCGAAACATCCAATCTCGCTTTTGATACTGGTTTCCACGGCATCGGGTATCCCAATGACAAATAAAGCACATATTTTTCGTATATCCCGTCTGTTAGCCAGTAAGCAATGAAATAACTTACAATAATTTTCCATTGATGTTGCATGTACTGTACACTATCTAAAATTAACTTCGTTGACTCATACGTTTCCTTTGTGTTAGAGCTTAAGGCGATTGGAACAGGATTGATGGTATTATCAATGTATAGCAATACTGCTTTCAGGGAGTACTTTGATGAGTCAATGAACAATCGCCACTGCTCTGGATTGTATTCGCAATTCATGTGCCGCATTAGCCCAGTGATATTTTTGCAATAAGCAAAAGTATTATCGTTATTAACTTCGAAAAAGTCCAAAGGCTCCTCCTGTCTGTTCTGGTATCCATAGACCTTAACATCTTTTACTAATATGTTAAACGATCGAAGATGGTGTGCCAAGCAAACAGCCTGCCTTTGAGATAGCTTTAGTTGTCGTACCATGGTATTTAGTCGAGCTTGTGAAATCTAAAAAGCTTAATTTTGCACTGCATTTTAATATTTATTAATTTTGAACAAAACAACGTAAAAGTACAAAGTTTGAAATGGATGTTAATTATTTAGGTTTGTACTATGTGTGGATACTAATATATTGCTTGATTTGTGCGTGTATTATTAATAATTTGTAAATTTAGAAATTGGTATCCATGTGTTAATTTCGTAAGGAAAGTTCAACTTTGAATGGAGTTACAAAAAAATGTTTAGATTTGTTTAGTGGGTGTCTATATACATGTTGTAGAGGGAATAATTCCTAATCTAGAAAATCCAGTTTCAACTGCGAATATCTGCGATTTTTTGCAAAACTTCATTTTTTAGGAAACAACCTCAAATTTGCTAACGTAGAATTGATTGGCAAGTGGAATGAAGCGATAGGAAAAAACGCAGAAGAGCGCTTTTTTAGACCCTGTACTTTAAAAAAGTACAAAAGGGTCTATTACGTTTGTGCAAATGTGCGTAACAGGCAGAAGGAGGCGTGGCAGACCCCTTAAAGTACATATATTCTTGATCAGCATCAACAACCGAGTCGATATAGCCATGTCCGTCTGTCTGTCTGCCTGTCTATCTGTCTGTATGTCCCTTTTTTGAGTTCCTAGATCTCAGAGACTATAAGAGCTAGAGGCTCCAAATTCGGCATTTAGGTACATCTATATCTTGCATTGAACGAGTTTGTTTAAGATTTTGGCCCCGCCCCCCTCCGCCCTCGCAAATTAAAATACAAAATTTCCAAGCCGAATTACAAGAGCACCTTTAAAGCTAGCGCCTTACTTTTTAGTATGTATAATGCAGACTATGGTCTTAACCTATCCTGAAAATTTCATCGAATTCGGATGATAAACGCGGAAGTTGTTCAACTAAAAAATTTACGGACAAAACCAACAGATATCTTCGTAGTGCTGCCATCTTTGGGAATTTTTTGAAACTGAAACAATCTGTAGTGATCGCTTTGCACTCAAAACTACAGGGTCTCCTACTGTCGAGCTTGCTCCACCGTAGCTTAATTAAATATTTTGAATTTTATTATGTAAACAGGTCAAGGAAGATTTCTTTTTCACACAACAACCTACCTCTCGATCAGTTGCTCCCATGGCAGCTATATGCTAATATGGTCCGATCTCAATAATTTTTGGTAAAAACATTAGGAGCATAATATTACGTATAACTTGTGTGTTTGGTACGGATATCTTGAGAAACAAAAAAGTTCTTCATATAAAAATTGGAATTTTAACCGATGGTTCCAATGGGAGCAATGTGCTGTGTTAATTGGATAATGACATATCATACTTGCAAGTTTGGTCCGGATCGCTTGTAAAAGACCGAATTTGCATACTCTAATAAAATGAAAAAATGTAATATAATTCTTAGTATATAATATAATTCTTATTCATCAGAAATACACTTGTCATATATTTAAGCATAAAAATGCATTAAGCTGCGGTGGAGCAAACTCGACAGTAGGAGACCCTGTACTTTTTGAGTGCAATGCGATCACTACAGATTGTTTCAGTTTCTAAAAATTTTCATTGATGACGCCACTACAAAGATATCAGTTGATTTTGCCCGTAACATTGTCAGTTGAATAACTTCCGCGTTTATCATCCGATTTGGACGAAATTTGCAGTACAGGTTCGGACTATAGTCTGAATTATACATTACATATATACATAAAAATCATGGCGCTAGCATCAAAAGGTGTCTCTTGTAATAAGAAAATTTTGTACTTTAATTTTCGGGGGCGGAGGGGGCATGGCAAAAATCTAAAACAAACTCGTCCAATGCAAGATTTAGATGTATATACATGCCAAATTTGATGTGTCTAGCTTTTAGAGTCTCTAAGATCTGGGATCTCAAAAAAGGTACAGACGGACAAACGTACGTACGGACAGACAGACATGGCTATATCGACTGTTGATGCTGATCAAGAATATATATACTTTATGGGGTCTGCCACGCCTCCTTCTGCTTGTTACGCATATTTTCCCAAACGTAATAGACCCTTTTGTACTTTTTTAAAGGACAGGGCTTGAAAAAAAATGTTTACATTGAATGTGTATATAAAAACAAATAATTACACAATGGGATGGTTTAGTGATTCTAGTGAGGCAAAAGAAAATACTGCCAACGTTGTAAACAACGTCACAATAATTGATCACACGATATTAAATCGTTGTGGATCCTGTTATTAATTATCACGATAAGGTTAGTTTTACAATTTCTGCTTACACCCTATGTGAAGCATAATAAAATTATTAAGAAAAGATACAAGAGTAGGGCAAATAATTTAGATATGATCTAAAAATAAATAAGGAGAGAATAGATTACGTTTACGAAAGCTTTCCAAATTTTCGCAATAATAATCGCATTATTGCATTTTACATTCCCATAGCGAGCACATATCAGTATATCAGTTCGAGACTGACTATATAGAAGCTTTCGGCGGAATCTGTAGCCCACTTATAAATTGCGATAAAGCAAAAAAGGCAATGAGACTGCCAACACTACCATATGTCAGGGTAAAATTAACAGAAAAAGAAGACCTATATTTAGGTATAGCAACTACATGGTTAGTAAGCTTACAACATTAAGAAAATTGCAGCAAATGAATGGAATGGGACGAAATTGCGAAACATATAGAAGCATTTCGTTACAATTTGACAAATTTATGAAAATAAATTTACATCTGAGCACAATAGTAAATGTTTTAGGGTAATAAAATCCCTAAACACAAGATTGATTACTGTCACCAATAAGCGATTTATTCAGGTAAACGTGCCAGAAAGTCTAAATTAATTGGCGGAGTTTCATCCCGACCAATTAAAAGAATTAGACAAATCAATTCAACCAAGCGACGCAGTTGCAGAATTTATTAAGCTAGCCACATCTCTGATATTAGAGTTTGACGGTAAGTCGGAAAATTGCCAAAGTTTTCATAGTTCTTTGAATCTATTAGAAACCTTAAAGGCACACATGAGCTAACAGCCATAAGTCTTACAAAAAAAGCTAAAGCCATCGAGAAATTGAATAAGTAATGAGAAGACAATGGCTGAAATCATTACGCAACTATTAAATGCAGTAAAAGGAGAATCGGTAGAAGTTGTATCTGCTAAGCTTCTTAATCTGCAACAGAAAAATAAAACGGCTAACCAATACACGCTAGAGTGGAAAAACTGACAAAGGTCCTTAAAAGGCCAGTGAAGGTCTAAGCCAATCACTCGCAAGCAAATACAGCACTACAACAGCAGTAAAAGCTATGACCCAAAATTGTTCAATTGATAAGGTAAAACTTATCATGCAGGCGACACAGTCACAAATATGAATGATGCCGTTTCCAAATTTGTTAATAGTTGCACGGAGATAACAGTTTAAAGTAACACTCTCCTGTATTATCGACGAGGTGCAAACAACAATAATAGAGGAGGCAGAGGTTATAATCGTGGCAGAAATTACAATCAAAACAAGGCGGAAGCAACAACAATAATTACAATAACCGTGGAGGAAGACGAGGCCAAAATCGAGGAAGAGGCCGAGGTAACTCCAACCAAGGTTATAAGTTATAAGAAGAGCGCAAAATACACCGAAAAATTCTCAGAACCCTTTAGGAAACAACCAGTAAATGCAAAGGTACATTCCATCACTTACAGTCTTAATATATTTGTCACTTTTTACAATCATTCAACTGAAAATAAACTCACTTTCCTAATAGATACTGGTGAAGATATCTCACTTTTGTGAAGCAGCATTCTGCCGCCCACAATTGTATTTACTATGCATGGAGTCATATGGCAAGGAGCCACCTACTTAATACATTTTTATTTCAATTTATTGGCATGGAGTCACTGTAGTTATTATTTTTTGGCCAAATTTGACAAAAATCCCCGCGCTCCTGCAGTACCTGCAACCCCAGTGGTACCACGTGCTGCGAGGAATCCTACAGGTCACCGAAGTACTTCGTGGTAAGCTGGCCCACGGCCATATTTTCAATATTTTCCGCCACTAAGGCATATTAAGTGAATGAAACGAATAAATATTCAAACGCTTGCGAAGACCATGTTAACTTAATTCTGTGCAAATGTAGTGAAAAGTGTTTGTAGAAACGTGGTCACGAACGGCTTGACTCGTGCATGGAATGTCATATAGAGGTTATGAAGAGTTTTACTCCTACACCTCTGATGGCTATTTCTTGCATTCTCGTCAAGCTTGGCCATGCCGGTGGATACTGAGAGCATTCCACAAACGAGACGTCAGGTCATACCTACTCTCGTTTGTGAGCTTGTCACGCAGGGCTGCCGTCATGTGGTACAGGGACACCGCCGTTAGTGAATGATGACCGCCGGGAGAATTCGGCAGATGAGATATCTGGTTAAACCTTCTCTCATTTGTTCATTTACCACCCGGGGCCATCTTAATGCGGTTCATATCTACTCTCGTTTGTGAGCTTGTCACCCAGGGCTGCCGTCATGTGGTACAGGGACACCGCCGTTAGTGAATGATGACCGCCGGGAGAATTCGGCAGATGAGATATCTGGTTAAACCTTCTCTCATTTGTTCATTTACCACCCGGGGCCATCTTCATGCGGTTCAGTGGTGTCGCCTTCTAGTGGTGGTAATCGCTGGGTATATTCTACAATCGAGATATCGGGTCAAATCCTCTCTCTTTTGTGAGTGTGCACGGTAGTGTTGGAGCGTTTCCGCCAGCGAGATATCGGGTTATATCCTCTCTCACTGGGAAGATGTTCCAGGGCTACCCACAGACTGCCTCCTTCGTTTTCTTGAACCTCCAGGTAGGATTTCGTAGCTAGTTTTGAAGGAGCGTCAATTTGTCCTTCTGACGCCATGTAACTCACTCCAACCATCCTAGATATTACAAATATTTCTGTAATTGGCCATGGCCGGACTGAGACGCCGACCCTGGCTGGAAAAACTTCCTTATTCTTGGTACTGGTGCATTGTATCGAATTTTGATTCGATGGTACATCCGATGACAGCGTTCCTGAAGAAAGGGAAGAAGTGGACCTAGGGAGAGGAATAAGAAGGCGCCCTAAGCCGGATTTTTCCGCCAAGTTTGTATTGCAAACACAGACAGTGGAGGGGCAAGAGCGGGTCATCGCATATGCTAGTCGAAAGCTCCTAAAGGCGGAATTGAATTACTCTGCGACGGAGAAAAAATGCTTGCCGATCGTGTACTTCATCAGGAAGCTTCAGTGTTACCTAGAAGGGTACCGTTTCAACCGTGGTTCCAATTCGACTTCCAGTATCGCAAGGTTAAGCTCAACGTGGTGGCTGATGCGCTCTCAAGGCATCCCCTCGAAATCTTCCAGCAGGCTGAGGAAGCAGACAACGCCTGAAAGTGGATCGTGGGCATGCGAGCCAGAATCGCCGAGTATCTGAATCTGGTGTGTAGGACCGGCGACGAAGACTAAACTCCCAGGATACTGTGTGTGTCCAGTGGTCAGGGGAGAGGGTGTTGCGAGATGACATGATGCTCCCACGGCCGGTCATCAAGGTACAAGGTAGCAAAATGCATATCAACCAGCATCGTGCGGCTTTCAAGAGAAGGCAAGCGCCGAAAGCGGTTGGCCAACATAAGGCAGCTGAAACCTTTCTTTCAGGATGTAACGAACAACGAGGAGTTAGGACCGCAGTAAGAATATCCGGTGCCATCGGCCCCACTGGGCGTATCTGTTAACTCATTAAGTATTGTAATTAGCCTAATCAACTAGTTAACAATTAACGATAATAACTCGTAGAATGTTAGCTGCTCTGGGAGGTTACTAATATAAGTAGAGAGGGCGGTTAATAGCGTAATCTAAAAATTCATAGATGGACGATATAATATACATCAGCGATGAGGAAGAAGAGGAGGTGCTGGCGCGCGTGGAAGAAGTTGGGATCGACCAGGAGGAAGACGAGAGTGACGAGACGGCGTCACGGAGTACTTGAGAGACAGCGACGACTCCGAGAAGTTCGCCCAACCCAGCGGAGGACGCTGGCAACGAGACCCAAGGGGAAGAGTAAGCCCATCAATACCGGCACACCTTCTTCACCAGATCAGACTGCCGACTGGTTGGACGTGGTGAGTTGACGGTGGAGATCACGACGGCTTTCATCGAGGCCCATTAATCGGTGAAACCGCATTGAAACGTGGAAGAGCCACGGACTCCTTTCCCGCAACGGGCAATATGCCATCGTGGAGGTCTTAAGGGGCGAGGAGGAAGATGTCAACCCTGCTGGGAGGCAGTGAGGACACTGCAGACAGTCGGGTGGCCGACTGTCCGCCGCGAGTCTCGGGGTCGCCCCGAGTGCACGCACGCACGCATTGCATTGTAAAAGTCTAAATTTTCATGTGCGCCTACGAAGTTTTGAACTAAACCCATCTTATAGGAAATTCTTTAACGATTTCAAATATTTTACCCTTAAGACTGTCAGATTTTTTTGTAGATATAGAATTTCAGAGTTTTGGTGAAGCAAACACGCAATTTTAAGGTAATTTGGTCAGCTTGCAGGTACAATATTCCAAAAACTAGGTAACGAATCATCCTTTTTATTGTTTTTTTAATTGATTTATTCTTTTACTGTATATAGAAAGAAAAGTAGAGTATATTTTGCGTTTCTACAGGTAAAACGCTAGTTAAAAACTATCCATTTTTTACTATTTTTTAACTTTGATGGAAATTAAAAAAAATATAAAAAATTGTTTGTATCAGCCAAATTTTTATATATATTAAAAGCCTCTTCGGCTTTTATATGCAAAATAGGTAAAAAAAAACTCATGATTCCAGATATTGCAAGCGTACACGCCTGGCAAATTCAAGTCACAGTGTGTCCGTAAAAACGCGTTCCTATGGTTTTCAGATATATATATTTATAGTTTTTATTCTGTAATGTTTGGACTAACACTAGTTTCATCTCTGGGTTAAATTGCATATAAGTCTGTTAACCTAAGAGCCTCTGTCAAAGGCTTTTTCAGATACAGGTGGTTACAAATAAACAACTTATTGAAATTAACAGGTACGAACCTAAACTAAAACTGAAGTTGCCGTACAAATAATGGTATAGATAGGTAGGTATAAATCTTATTTTATCAAGTGCATAATATCAAAATTGCACAATTTATTCTAAACCCATATGTATGTAAATAACAGGGACATTTTTGGAGGAAAACAGAGAGAGTGTACAAAAGTCTCTTTGACTACCATTTGCACGAATTAAGGATAAATGGATTAAGACAAATCGAGCCTTTCAGAAATTCAACTCTAAACATAAGGACTGGCTTAATGCAAACACCATCCTGAATACATTGAAAGAAAAAAAACCCACCACATCAAATGCAAGAGTAACAGAAAGACCAAAAAATAGTATGGAGGAGTGTTCAAATTTTACAAGAAAGAGGAAACTTTCCGATGCTACCAATGATTTGACCACGTCACATTTATCGAAAGCGCTGTCTATTAAGTATTCAAAGGATAATGATAATGTAAGGTCTACAATTATTAAATCTGTTGCTGATGCAAGCCCACTGCGACTAAAAAGGATTAGGGAAAGCATTTCATGATTCGTATTTTAGAAATACCTTCTAATACTAATTGTGATGTACATATATTTAAAAAAAAATTATTTTTTATTTTTTAATCATAATTTTTAAATATATAAACCATCAAATAAAATTTAAATCAATAAATAAAAATTTCTAACTCATATAGGTAAAACAGTTTTCTATCATATGTTATTTAAACTTTGCGAATATATTATTTGGTTCAAAATTTATTAATTTTGCAACGGAAAAACGCAAACACAGAGCGACACCTAAGTAAAATTTTTAGCCATCTAAGTTTTAAAACAAAAAGGACCTAGTTTTTGTTTATTTTTACTGTAATTTGAAAGTCATTATTTTCTTAATCTAAAATAAATATTTGTAAAACTAATGATTTTAGTTAAAAAAAAATATATCATTCAGTCGGGAGAGCCCGACAATAGAATACCCTGGGGTAGTAGAGAACGGCACTCAAATTTTCTATTAATTATAATTGTGTTTCGTATCTGTGCTGTCTGTAAAACATAAAAAACTATTTTAAAATGTATAACAAAAATTGAAAAAAAAAAATTAAAAAATGTAAGCCTGCTTTTACTGGGATTCGAACCACGATCTCCCGTCTGCCTACGTGGCACCTTTACCACTTGATAACTTGAAAAAGAGAGGGACAGAGGGCGAAAACTCACTCTAACACAGCGGGTACGTACATGCATATGTATATATGTAGGTGTAAATGGTTCAACGAATGAGACAATGAGAGAGGGCGAAAACCGAAAGCAACAAAAACACACAGAATTATAGAATTAAATAATTGCGGATATCTTCCGTGTTTATTATCCGATCTGGATCAAGTTTCACAATGCATTCTTAATCATTTAAGTATTGTTCGTATATTCGTATTGTTGATAATTACCAAAATGCTTGCAAGTATAAGAAGTCTTCATACCAAATTTGATGCCTTTAGGTCTTACCATCTCTGAGACCTCGTTGTTCACACGGACAGACAGATAGACGGATAGACGGTCATGGCTATATCGACTCAGCTTCTTGCCTTGATCTAGAATATATATACTTTATGAGGTCTGCCACGCCTCCTTCTGTATGTTACCTACTTTTTTTAAGCAAACTTAATATACCCCCAGTGTATAAAAATATAGCGCATGCTAACTTTGGCACGCCTAAGCTTGGATACCCTTGCAGAGCTCTGTATAAGCCGCCCGATTTCTTACAAAATTTGTTAGATGTGAATTTCACACACTTTAGCCTTTATTTTCGGCCAAATGGTTCGAAACCGTATCAGTATCAGTATTTTCCAAAAAATACCACAGCGTTCGTTCAAGTGAACGAAACATATAAATATTGCACAGCTTGCGAAGACCATGTTAATTAATTATGTGCAAATGTAGTAAAAAAAATATATCATTCAATCGAGAGATCCCGATAGTAGAATACCCTGAGGTAGTAGAGAACGCCACTCAAATTTTATATTAATTTCGAATTTGTGCTGTCTGTTTTGTATTTAAAAGTCTAAGCACGTTTTTTCAAAATAGCTAAATAAAAACATAAAAAAACAATTCTAAATGTATAACAAACAAAAATTAAAAAAAAAATTAAAGAATTTAAGCATGCTTTTACAGGGATTCGAACCCAGGTTTCCTATTTGATTTCGTGGCGGCAGCTCTATCACTTGATAACTTGAAAGAGAGAGAGAGAGAGCGAAAACTCACAACAACAACAACACATTAAATTAAAGAATTAAATAATTGCGGATATCTTCCGTATTTATTATCTTGATCAAATTTTCACAATGCATCCTTTTTCATTCAAGTATTGTTCGTGCCAAAGCTCAAGTCTCTAGATTGATAATTATCAGAGTTATGGTTTTTCTCATATTGCGGGTAAAGGGGACGTGGCATCCAAAATTTGAAATAAACTCTATCTACGTGCAAATATATAAAGGCTTCACACCAAATTTGGTGCTTCTAGGTCCTACCATCTCTCTGACGGACATGGCTATATCGACTCAGCTTGTCGCCCTGATATAGAATATATATACTTTATGGGGTCTGCCACGTCTCCTTCTGCCTGTTACATACTTTTTTTTCAACAAACCTAATATACCCCCCAAGGTATAAAAAGTGCTTGTGGGCATAAGTGCGAGTGAGTGTGCGCGTCCTAGAAACGTGGTCACGATCGGCTTGACACGTGCACGGAATGTCATGTAGAGGTTATGAAGAGTTATACTCCTAAGCCTCTGATGGCTATTTCTTGCATTCTCGTCAAGCTTGACCATGCCGGTGGATACTGAGAGCATTCCACAAACGCGACATCAGGTCATATCTACTCTCGTTTGTCACCCAGGGCTGCCGTCATGTGGTACAGGGACACCGCCGTTAGTGAATGATGACCGCCGGGAGTATTCGGCAGATGAGATATCTGGTTAAACCTTCTCTCATTTGTTCATTTACCACCCGGGGCCATCTTCATGCGGTTCATATCTACTCTCGTTTGTGTGCTTGTCACCCAGGGCTGCCGTCATATGGTACAGGGACACCGCCGTTGGTGAATGATGACCGCCGGGAGTATTCGGCAGATGAGATATCTGGTTAAACCTTCTCTCATTTGTTCATTTACCACCCGGGGCCATCTTCATGCGGTTCAGTGGTGTCGCCTTCTAGTGGTGGTAATCGCTGGGTATATTCCACAAACGAGATATCGGGTCGTTTGTGAGTTTATCACCCAGGAATACCGTCACTGGGCACGGTAGTGTTGGAGCGTTTCCGCCAGCGAGATATCGGGTTATATCCTCTGTCACTGGGAAGATGTTCCAGGGCTA
>JBAMBI010000736.1:0-20137 GCA_037043535.1 Drosophila putrida | reverse complement strand
AAGCATTTCACCCAAAATAATTGTTAACTATAAGAATCAAACAGAAATAACCCCACAATTTAATAATGTAACAACTGAAACTGCAAATATTGTACACGAATCCGAGCCAACACTATGTCCCAATATTACCGCCTGAGGACAGGCAAATTTTTTATGGATGGGGAAGTGACAAATGTAATGCACATAGCCACCTAAATATTCTCGCACACATTCCCTTTACCAAGTAATAAGATATCATGCACATAGCCACCTAAATATTCTCGCACATATTTCCCCTATCAAGTAATAAGATATCAGTTAGAATAACAAGCTGGTGAAAATAACAATTCAAGCGCTCCCACGATCGAAACAGTTAATACAAACATCCGCTAGAATCGTTAGTCCTACCAAGGGTCAAATCTTTCGACGCGGCACAAATCTATGCTGTTGCTTAACACCCAAATATTCATCTTCTCAAAGAGCGATTCCTAAGAGCTCTCTGCTTATATTAGAACTTTATTAACAATAAAGTTACATTTTTTTATTATATTAAATACATTCTCAAGTATTTTATTAATCTTCAAATTTACTTATACTATTGTATAACATATGTTTTCAAATTTAAATGATTTTTTACATTTGTCTTACAGTTTCTACCTATTTGTTCGTATAGCTTAACGGGCTATACAGCTATTGGACACGTAATATTCCGCTAAATTTTAAATATTTTTCTTATATATCATTTTAAAAACTGTTTCTGCTATTGGTAGATAAGATTCCGCTCAATTTAACAAAAATTTGTTTTTTACGTATGTATATAACATTTTTATTTTGTCTTCCTTCGCTGAATCAGCTGGCCGTCGCCGGTCGGCTCGCTTATGCTCTTTCGTAGTCGTAAAACGCACCATTATGTTCACCATTTTGACCCCGATCTGTCTGCCTTTTTTCTATGAATGTGACTTTAATTGTCCTATTTTGTCCCCAATTTTGCCTCCGATCTGTCTGACTTTTTTCTATGACTGTGACTTTAATGGTCCCATTATGTCCAACATTTTGCCCCGATCTCTCCTCCTTTTTTCTATGAATGTGACTTAATTGGTCACATTATGTCCACCATTTTGACCACGATCTATCCGCCTTTTTTCTGTGAATGTGACTTTAATAATCCCATTATGTCCCCCATTGTGACTTCAATGGTCACATTATGTCTACCATTTTGACCTCGATCTATCCGCCGTTTGTCTATGAATGTAACTTCAATGGTCCCATTTTGTCCACCATTTGGACCTGTGTGACTTTAATGGTCCCATTATGTCCACCATATTGACCCGTATCTGTCTGCCTTTTTTCTATGAATGTGACTTCAATGGTACCATTATGTCCCCGATTTTGACCCCGATCTGGCCGCCTTTTTTCTATGAGTGTGACTTTAATAATCCCATTATGTCCCCCATTGTGACTTCATGTCTACCATTTTATGTCTATGCCCATTATGTCTACCATTTTAACCCCGATCTATAAGTTATTTTTCTATAAATGTGACTTTAACGGTTCCATTATGTCCACCATTTTCACCCCGATCTGTGAATGTGACTTTAATGGACCTATTATGTCTACCATTTTGACGATTGTTGCGAATTAAAATTCTAACATCTAATTTGAAAATAATTTACACACACAGCACAAATGTTTTGATGGCGCACAGATGGATATCTTTAGAAGAGCAACGATTGCGATATGTACCAGGGCTGAGGTCGGGTGGCGGCTTGAGAATTTCCCCATGGTTTTTTCTTTTATGATTTCTCCTTGCTTCCTTCGATGACTTTGAATCCGAAAGTTTGAATCAGAGTAAGAGTCCATGCTTGCTGACAATCGTTTTTGTTCCCAATTAATATATATGTATATATATATATATATATATATATATATATATATATATATATATATATATATATATATATATATATATATATATATATATATATATATATATATATATAATTAACTATTCAAGGTTAATTTAAAAGAAAAAATATTTTATTTTTGATTTTTATTCTTTTAATTATTAATTTTTTATTATTCTTTCATAATGTACATGTATTATACACTAATAATGGAGAAATAGAATTAACTTACAATCCTCAAGATAACTGTTTTTTGGGGGTGCTGGAGCTTTTCTGGATCATGGTGAATTGAGGTGAAAAGCCCGAGATTTTTGAGCTTCGGACAGACCTTGGCTTTTGGCTAAGCTTTGGACTTTGAATTGCTGCGTTGCAGTTTTGTGGTTGCCATGATAGGGGTGATAATGTTTACAGCTAGATCCCGAAGGAGTCTTTTGTTTATGACGGATAAGAAGGCGCTGGCGGCCGCCGAGATTATTATTATTTATTAGGTGATTTAAGAAGAGGGCGAGACTTAGTGGAATTCTAAGCAACGGACTCTGAGAATGGACTTGACTTTGAAGTCAAGGTGATAAGATAGATATGTCACTCCTCCACTATTTGAATGGAGTCTGTCCTCTCAGCAGTGTCAGGAGAGATTTCTTGGGTTTCTTCAATTTCTTGAGGTGTTTGAGGCGTTTCGATCTTTTTCTTATTTCTTATTTCTATAATTAATTTTTTGGGAATAGATCTGTACTTATAGATGAAAATTACAATTGTAATTAAAATGATTGTTGCAATAGTAATGTACAGCAAGTTTTCAGTATTTTGTGTGTGTTTAAGTACAATTTTCTTAATTTCTATTTGGGATGTGGGATCAATTTTTGTTACGTTGTTTGTGATAAATAAGTTTTGAGTGTAATCGTTTTGGTGTACTGAAATGGAATAATCTTCTAGTTGCAGTGAACAATTATTGATCTTAATTATGTTATTGCCATCGATATATAATTTCTGTTTATTACAAGTTTGATTTAATAGTGTTTTTGACAAATTCCATGTAATTAATAGGTTTGGATCTCTGTTTTGAATGTTATATGAATGAGGGTATTTAGTCATAGTGCAATGTGCTGGTAGTTGTTTTATAATATTACTTATAATTTTATTGTTAATTATATGTCTATTGTGATTGAAGACTTGATTTTTATGTATGTAGTATGTACTGTCTAGTGGTTCAAATAACCAATTTCCTTGTATGTCTGCATAACTTTTAATTATGTATGTTTCTTCTTGTATTGTTTCAATTGGAAAGTGTGGTATAATAAAAATAGCATTTTCTTTTAAGTTTATCCAAGCTGATGTTTTTATCTCAAATATATTTTCGTGTGTTATGTGTTCGAGCTTGTCGTGAATTAATAGTTTTGGATTAAAAATACATACTCTTGCTAGTTGCACACCTAACTCTACGTCTTCGATACATTCTGTAAATTGTATAATATTAAACAAGTAGTCCTTTGATTTATCTTGTAAATTCCTTCGTTCAATGTGTTTATTGCTCCGTTTAAGTCGCTAATTTGGATAGAGTTGGCTTCAATATTTTGTAATTGTCTTTGGATATCTTCTCTGTCGCTTTCGTCAAGTGTACCGAATAAATATTTGTATGACGATCTTACAAAATTTGTTTATGGCTATACCATTTAGTTCTCTAGTTAGTTTGTCAACTAAGTATTTTACTTGTGGGTTGTTGTCATAGTGTCGTTGTGCTAAGGTGAATAATGATTCTGAAATTTCGTCTATATTTGAAATATCAACTCGAAGACAATGGTTTTCGTATTTTGTTGGTATTGTTGTTGGTATTGTTTTAAATAAAAGGTTTCCTTGGATTGTTTTAATTGAGTGGATTTCTATTGATTGGGTGTCTCCTTCCCTGATCATCGTTAAGAATAATATTAGTATTACAAATGCTATGGATTGTTTGAGTTTTCGCAATTGTCCTGTAAAAGATATTTACTGTCATTAAACTTCTTTTTCTTTTTATATTGGGTTTTATAGTGATTTATTGTATGACCTCAATTTATTTCTTCGTAATGATCTTCATCTATTTGGTTAATTTTTCCTGATTTTCGAAATGGATTTACTAACTTTCCATGAATTATGGGTGCCTTTCTAAAATCTGTGTTAACTTCGAATTCTTATCTATTTTTGTTTTATCTGTTTATCTTATTTTCCTTTATAAGTAGGGCGTTATATGTGCATATAGGAATTTGTCTGCTGGGGTTCTTTGTGTTGTATGTGTACAAGATAACTTCAATTTTCATAAATTTATTTTCTTCTTCGTTATCAGTTGTTATGATTCTCGTTTTTTCATTTATTGTTTTATGGAAATGTTCAATATCTGAGATGCCATTTCTACTAGTAGTTATTTGTATTTCTACACTTTCTTGGTCCAACAATTCTTTAAGGGCGTTATTCATAAATGAATTATCCTTATTTGTTTTCAGCTTTAAAGGGTTTCCCATGTTAGTAAAAACAATCGTCAACGCTCTTTTTATTTCCATCCAATCTTTACCTGTAATTTCTAAAACTGTCGCGAATTTTGAATATTGGTCAATACATGTCAAATAATTTTTTTTATTAATGGCGTATATGTCTGAAACATAAACATCTCTACAATTTTTTATTTCTGGTGTTATTTTGAATGTATGATTGGTATTTCTATGCTCGGTTTTTGATTGATTGCAAATTTCAAACTCGTTAATTATGTTGTGAATTAATTTTTCAAAATCTGGATTTATAAACTTTCGTTATAATTTTCTTGCATGTAGGCTTCATCTATTTTAATTCTGGACAAGGAGTCAGCTACATGATATGGTTTGCCTTCTAAATGTTTGATTGTATAGTCGTACTCGCTTAATTTGATTTTTCAACGTTGAAGCTTCATATTAGGCTCCTTAATGTTACTAAGCCATACTAGAGGTTTATGATCGTTTAATATTTCTAACTGTCTTCCGTAAAGGTATTGCCTAAACATTTTTGTTGCCCAAACTATAGCTAATAATTCGTTTTATACCCTGAGCGGGTATATTAAGTTTGTTAAAAAAAGTATGTAACAGGCAGAAGGAGGCGTGGCAGACCCCATAAAGTATATATATTCTTGATCAGGGCGACATGCTGAGTCGATATAGCCATGTCCGTCTGTCTGTCCGTCCGTGTGAACAACGAGATCTCAGAGATGGTAAGACCTAGAAACACCAAATATGGTACAAAGACTTCTTATACTTGCACGCAGATCAAGTTTATTTATAATTTAGGATGCCACGCCCCCTTCTCCCACAAATTGAAAAAAAGGATAGCACTGGCAATTAACAAGCTAGAGATTTGAGCTTCGTCAGGATCAATACTTGAGTGCATAAGGATGCATTGTGAAAATTTGATCAAAATCGGATAATAAACACGGAAGATATCCGCAATTAATTAATTCTTTAATTTAATGTATTGTTGTTGCTGTGAGTTTACGCTCTCTCTTATGCTCATTCGTTGAAGCATTTACATATACATATATACATATGCATAAAAGCGCACGTTGTGTTAGAGTGAGTTTTTGCCCTCTCTCCCTCACTCTTTCAAGTAGAGTGGTAGAGCTGTGATAGACGGGACATCATGGTTCGAGTCCCAGTAAAAGCATGCAAAAATTTTTTAACTTTTTTTTTAATTCTTGTTATACATTTCAAAATTGTTTTTTTTTTTTGTTTTTATTTAGTTATTTTGAAAATAAAGTGCTCATTGTTGCTTAGACTTTTAAATACAAAGCTGACAGCACAAGTACAAAACATAAATATAATTAATAGAAAATTTGACTGACGTTCTCTACTACCCCATGGTATTCTACTGTAGGGCTCTCCCGACTGAATGATATATTTTTTTATAGTACTATAGTTCAGCTCGTGTTCATTTAATGTTCTGCTCGCGTATCCTATTGGATGGTGTTCTTGTGATAAAACTGCATCTAATGCTACATTGCTAGCGTCTGTTGTTAATTGGAACTTTTTGTTAAAGTATGGTCGTATTGAAACTGAGTCACTTGTGATTAGTTGTTTTAGTTTGTTGAATGCATTCTGGTAATTATTGTCATTAATTTAAATCTTAGATCCCTTTTTCAAACATACAGTTAATGGTTTGGCTATGGTTGCAAATTGAGGTATGAATTTCCTGTAATAAGCGCAAAGGCCAGAAATGGTTTTTAATTATTTTTGAGTTTTTGGTATTAGAAAGTTGTTGATCGCTTCAATTTTTTCTAAATTAGGTTTGATACCATCTTTGCTTATGATGTGTCCCAAGAAATTTGTCTCTCGTTTCAAAAACTCACATTTATCTAATTGAAGTTTCAAATTTGCTTCTTTTAGTTTGTTGAATACTTTCCTCAAAGAGTCTAAGTGTTCTTCTAGTGATGTAGAGAATACAATAATATCGTTAAGGTATACTTAAAAATATTTGTTTATTAAATCTCTTAAGACATGATTTATACATCTTTGAAAAGTGGCAGGAGCGTTTTTCAAGCCAAATGGCATTCGAGTATACTCATAATGCCCGTATTTTGTTAAGTATGCTGTTTTAATAATCGATTTTGGTTCCATCTCTATTTGGTGGAATCCCTTGGCTTAGTCGATAGTCGTGAAGTACTGATATCTTCCTAATTTACCTAGGATTTCGTCAATTATTTGAAATAGGGAATTTATCATTGATTGTTATTTCATTTAAACAACGGTAGTCTACTACTAGCCTAAATTTCTTTTTACCTGAAGCGTCGAGTTTTTTGGGGACTATCCACAGAGGACTGCAGTAAGGATACTGGCTATGCCTTATTATGCCTTGATCAAGCATGTCATTAATTTGATTATCTACCTCACTTTCGAATGCAAATGGATAACCGTATGGCTTTTTATATATTGGACTTTCAAGATTTGTGTTTATTTCGTGTTTAATTGTGCTTGTGAATGTCAAATTTTCGCCTTCTTTGTACTGTATGTTTTCAAAATTTTTTAACAGTTTAAGTAGTTTACTCTTCTCTTCTACGTTTAAATGATCTAGTCGGTATTCTTGTCATTGATATCATTATTTATTGCGTAATTTATTTCATTAGTATAATGCTCTTCCTGAATTAGTGCTTCAAAATTTTTAAAGGAATTGAGGTCTGAATGTATAAACTCTCTATGCTGAAAGGATCTTTCGCTAATTACTGTTATATTGTTTCTGAAATCGACATACCCATCATTGGCCTTCAACAAATTTCTTCCTAATAGCATGTCCTAATGTGGAGAGAACTCATGAATGTAGAATTTCTGTTTTTGTTGAAACAACTTGTTGGCTTTTATTGACACGTAATTTTCTAATTTTGTCTGTCCCACCATAGTTCTAATAGCTATTCTGTTTTCTTGTATTGGTAAATTTAGAAAATTTTTTCGCATCATGTTGATTGATGAACCTGTATCAATTAGACACTTGTACCTGTTATCATTAATCATTACTTCTAAGTATTCTCCTGATACGAGGCTTCCATTTAAAAATTTTCATAATCTACGTATTGAGAAGGGTCGGCTTCTACGAGTTCTTCTTCTTGATCAGAATCATCTTCAATCTGATTTTCTTCATCGAGTGGTTGATAACTTTCATCTACCTGCATTCGTGACTGTCCGCTATTACTTGCCCTAGCCCTTTTTTGGGGTTGGTTTGGTATATATATTGGTGACTTGTTAGTTGTTTGTTGGTTAATGGGATTGCTAGCTTGTTTTTATTTTATCTGATTGATCATTATTGTAATATGATTGAGGCTCTAAAGGCTATGATTCTTCATAGTATCCTTCCATTTGAGCAACATGCTTAAGTTTTTGGATAGTACTTATGTCATATCTAGCTAGGGTCATATACAACCTATCTGCCAATTTTCTTTGGATAACAGTTTTCACGGTATTACTCATTGCGTTTGTATACAGTACAGTATTATTTGCATTTCCTTCCATTTCTAATTTATTACTTATAGCTAAAGTTATACTTTCAATAGCTGTGCAGAACTTACGAAGGTTTCCAGGATATGGGGTGTTGTATAGTTTTCGCAACAGCTCTTCAGTAGGTGTCCGTGACTTGTACTCGTCAATGAGGGTTGCTCTGATACCTTCACAGTTGATTGGTTGGGCCATCTGCAATAATCTCTGCACGTCTCCGTTGATTTGGATTTCGATAGCTTCTAGGATGATGCTTCTTTGTCTTTCATAGTTTGTTTTATATAATTGTAGTAAATAAACAATTCGTCTGAAGAAAGTGGGCAATGCTTGTGGATCTCCCTCAAACGTGGGGATGTGAGCCGTTATCTGTTACTCCCATGGTTAGTTGAACTCAGATTAACTTAATTCGAGGACAGTTTTAGCTGGTTACCGACCGATTTGGATTTATAAGTAACCCAACACAGTCAATCGAATTGTTTATCTTTATTTTGCGTAGTCTTATGATCTTTTATTTAGTTACCGACCGGATTGGATTTATAAGTAACACGGTCAATCGGTACGTAAGTTTTTGTGCGGATGTGTGAGGTTTTGTCAACACCGATTCACAGGATCAATAGGTAATGTTAGTTATATAACTGTAACCTTTCACTTTGATCTTTTTGTACGTTCGAATATTTTAAGATCTTTTCACACATCCTACCGGCTGCGCCAATTAACTATTCAAGGTTAATTTAAAAGAAAAAATATTTTATTTTTGATTTTTATTCTTTTAATTATTTGTTTTTTATTATTCATTCATAATGTACATGTATTATACACTAATAATGGAGAAATAGAACTTACTTACAATCCTCAAGATAAGTGTTTTTTTGGGGGAGCTGGAGCTTTTCTGGATCATGGTGAATTGAGGTGAAAAGCCCGAGATTTTTGAGCTTCGGTCAGAGCTTGGCTTTTGGCTAAGCTTCGGACTTTGAATTGCTGCGTTGCAGTTTTGTGGTTCCCATGATAGATGTGATAATGCTTACAGCTAGATCCCGAAGGAGTCTTTTGTTTATGACGGATAAGTAGACGCTAGCCGCCGCCGAGATTGTTTATAGTAAGACCGAATGCGTCTTTTATTTATTAGGTGATTTGAGAAGAGGGCGAGACTTAGTGGAATTCTAAGCAACGGACTCTGAGAATGGAATGTCAAGGTTGCATTATGAGACTTGACTTTGAAGTCAAGGTGATAAGATAGATATGTCACTATATAAATATATATTTAAAAAGGGAATATATATATATTGCTTGTTGGTGCTTGCGACATAAGTGCCCAACCAACAGCCGACAGGAGCAACATTAGCAAGGCAGCAGAGCAGAACACCACCGGAGGAGCGATTGGCCACCGTCTCCGGGTGGCCACAGGTTTTTATACATTATATAGAATAGTTTGCTTTAACTTTCCCTGTTGCCATAGAGTGCGCGAGGCAGATTCTGCAGCTCTCGCTGTCTGTCGTTTAAAAATTATAAGGGTTTCTGTTTAATTTGTAGTATTTAGTATTTGTTATGTTTATTATTTATTTTAATTGTTATTTATTATTATTATAAATATTATTTATTTGCAATCTGTCCTAATTTTACAATCAGCCAATTGAATTAATTACATTAACATTTAAATAAAATTTAGGGTATTGATATTAAGGTTTATTTAGAAGGGAAAGGTGGGAGAGGACAGAGATGTTCAGCTTCAGCGGTGAGGGAGGTCCAGTGGGTGGAACCTTTTCAGCCGTCGGGTGGTGGTGCTGTTGTCCAGGAAGTACATAGCAAGGGGGTTGATGTGCCGATCCAGTCGTTCGGTGTGATTTTTGCTAAGCCTTTTTACTTAATCTTGCACCCATGGGACTCCGAGCTCATTATGGATTTCTGCGTTTGACGTGAGCAGGTTAGAGGTGGAGAACTATCGATGGCACTATCGACCAACCATCGATAGTGTTGGGCACTATCGAGTCACAATCGATAGCAGCAGACATGCTCGATAGTGGCCCAAACACTATCGATAGTGCCATCGATAGTTGGCGTCTCACTTCGCAAGGAAAAATTATGCAAAGCATTTTATTGGATTCAATAAAGAAACGCCTTTCCATTTATGAGCAAAGGACAGTCTTTTGGTTAAAATAAACAAATATTTGTTGCTATACCCCAAAAATTTTTTTTTGTAATTTCGGGCGATAGTTTCGACGACTATCGATGGCACTATCGACACTATCGATGGTTCAAAATTAACTATCGTCGAATATCGATGGTGCCCACTATCGATAGTTCTCCACCTCTAGAGCAGGTTAGCGTTTGATAGGACCCTCAGTGCTTTGCTTTTGAATTTTTGAATCTCCCTGAGATTTGTGTTGCTAGCGGTGCCCCAGATGGGGATTCCATAGGTCCACATTGGCTTCAGGATGGCTATGTAGATTTGGTGTTTAACCCTTAGCATGATAGGGGGAATATGTGCGAGAATATTTAGGTGGCTATGTGCATGATATTTTATTACTTGGTACGGGGAATAAGTGTTAGAATATTTAGGTGGCTATGTGCAATACATATGTTACTTCCCCATCCATAAAAAATTAGCCTGTCCTCAGGCGGTAATATTGGGATATAATGTTGGCTCGGATTCGAGTACAATTTTTGCAGTTTCATTTGTTACATTATTAGATACTGTGGTTATTTCTGTTTGTTTCTTATAACATAGCTAATAATTATTTTGCGTGAAATGCTTTGATACTTATCGCTAAAATATAGTACTAGTATGATTGCATTAATAATAAGTGTTGTTAAAGTAGTAATGTAAAATGTATTGAAATATTTTGTTTGTTGTTGTACAATTTCTTTTGCCTGAATGTATAAAAAAGTGGTTCTAGCTTAGTTACATTATTGTTTACATAAATAGTTTGTGTGTAATCTAAAATGGTACTTGTGATCAATATTTCCTCTTATTGAATTGAACAATTAAATGCTTTTATAATATTCTTGATTTAATATTCCTGTTATACATTTGTTCATTGCTAGGTCTTTCGCCTTTTCGGTATATGCTTTATTATTTTGTATAAAATATCTGTCATGTATAATTTCAGTTAAAATGTTTCTGTTTTCGTCTGGGTATGGAACAATTTCAAAAATTGGAGTATTGATGATTTCGCGAGGAAATTCTACAAATTTTGTTTTAGTTGTTTTCAACCAAGTTGAAGTCTTAATATTCAAATTTTTTTCAGAGTTTACGTGTGATAATGGACTGTGTTTTAGTAATTTAGGGTTGAATATACCTTATCTTGTTAACTGTATTCCTAGCTTTATATTCTGTAAATTCTTGTACATTAGAACTAACTATTGCTAATTTTCTGTCTCCTTCGATAATAGAAGTTAAAGTATTTGTAACTTCTATTTCTCTATTCACTACATCCATTATTATTTTTTCTGATAAGTTATTTATTTTGGATTCGAGTTCTGCTTTATCTTCTTGATCTAATTTGCCAAATAAGTATTTATAAAATGATACCATAAAATTGATAGGGCCACTTTTATTACGTTTTGATATCCTTATGCCGTTCATTTCTCTTTCTAATTTTTCTGTTAAATATTGAATTTGGGATAGTGTTTTAAATTCTTCAGCTTGTTTCATTAAATCATTATGTGTTTCGATTTTTGTAAGATTAACAGTAAGATAGTGATATTCGTAATTGAATGATAAGTTAACAGTTCCTGTCTTATTATTGATTGGGCTTACTTCTAGACTTTGGCCATTGCTTTGTTTGATGAAATACATAAATAAGAATTGTATTATAAAAGGAGCTATTTTATGTTATTATTATGGAATTATCGTATTTGCTCTTGTTAATTTTCTTTTTCTGTTTAAATTTAGATTTGTAGTGTAATATTTTTTCTCCCTGTTTGTCTCTTCGAAATGTTTTTCGTCTATTTGTCTCAAATTATCGGTCTTTTTGAAAGGATTAGTTGATTTTAAACGTACCAAAGGTGATTGTCTATAATTAGTATCAATTTGAAAATCTGTACGGTTTTCATTTAGTTTTTCTATTTGAATTGTTTTATTCAGTTGTGTGTTATACTTTGGGATTCCCGCGTATATAGAAATGTCTTCTGGTGTTCTACCTGTTGTATTATGATCGGGTTTGTGATTATATATGTAAAGTATTATTTCGAATCTAGTAGGCTTATTTTCTGGATCTGATTCGCTGTTTCTTATTCTTAATTTTTATACCCCGGGGGTATATTAAGTTTGTTAAAAAAAGTATGTAACAGGCAGAAGGAGGCGTGGCAGCCCCAGAAAGTATATATATTCTTGATTAGCTTATTAAAGTCACATGCAAAGGTATTAAGAACTCAAACGTAAACTTTAGAACTCAAATGTAAGCTTACAGAATCCAAATAAAATATATCTTTTATTTCATATGTAATTGTTGAACAGTTAATTATATTTACAATTATGCAAATACGTGCGCGCTGTGTTAGAGTGAGTTTTCACCCTCTACCTCTCTCTTTCAAGTAGAGTGGTAGAGGTTCCACATAGGTAGACGGGAGATCGTGGCTCTATTCCCAGTAAAAGCATGTTTCAATTCTTTCATCTTTTTTATACCCTGAGGGGGTATATTAAGTTTGTTCAAAAAAAAAAGTATGTAACAGGCAGAAGGAGGCGTGGCAGACCCCATAAAGTATATATATTATTGATCAGGGCGACAAGTTGAGTCGATATAGCCATGTCCGTCTGTCCGTCGGTCCGTCTGTCCGTCTGTCCGTATGAACAACAAGATCTCAGAGATGGTAAGACCTAGAAGCACCAAATTTTGTGTGAAGACTTCTTATGTTTGCACGCAGATCAAGTTTATTTCAAATTTTGGATGCCACGCCCCCTTCGCCCACAATGCCTAACTCTAGTAATTATCAAGCTAGAGTCTTGAGCTTTGGCACGAACAATACTTGAGTGAGGAAGGATGCATTGTGAAAATTTGATCAAGATCGGATAATAAACACGGAAGATATCCTCAATTATTTAATTCTTTAATTCAATGTGTTGTTGTTGTGAGTTTTCGCCCTCTCTCTTTCTCTCTTTCAAGTTATCAAGTGCTAAGTTTCCAACACGTAGTTAAACCGGGGTCCTCGGTTCGAATCCCAGTAAAAGCATGCTTAAATTCTTTAATTTTTTTTTTTAAATTTTGTTTGTTATACATTTAGAATTGTTTTTTATGTTTTTATTTAGCTATTTTAAAAATAACGTGCTTATTGTTGCTTAGACTTTTAAATAAAAAACAGACAGCACAAATACGAAACACAAATATAATTAATATAAAATTTGAGTGGCGTTCTCTACTACCTCAGGGTATTCTACTGTCGGGATCTCTCGACTGAATGCTATATTTTTTTTATTTTTGTTATACATTTAAAGATAGCTTTTTATGTTTTTACTTAGTTATTTTGAAAATAACGTGCTCATGGTTGCTTAGACTTTTAATACAAAACAGACGGCACAATTACGAAACACAAAAATAATTAATAGAAAATTTGAATGTTGTTCTCTACACTTGGGGTATTCTACTGTCAGGCTCTCCGACTGAATGATATATTTTCATTAATAGTTTAATGAAATCTTTCTACGTCGGATATGCCATTTTTACTTGTTGTGATATTTATATCTACTCCTTCAGCTTTTAGCCACAATTGTAATGCTGAGTATGTGAATGCTGAATCTTTATCTGCTTTAATTTCTTTTGGTTATCCCATTTCATTGAAAATTTTGAGTAATGCTCTTTTAGCTTCTAGAAAATCTCTACCGTTTACTTCGGTTAGGGACGCAAATTTGGAATAAATGTCTATGCAAGAAAGCAATTGTTTATTATCCATCATATAAAAATCTATAAGGTATTTTTCTCTAGGCTTCAAAGTTTCTGGAGTTAATTTGAAAGCTAGCTTTGTATCTCTATGTTTTGCTTTTGCAATGTTACAAATTTGACATTCATTAATAATATTTTGAATCAGATTTTGGTAATCCGGGTAATAATATTTTTTCTTTAAATAATGACGTTAGTTTCTGTATACCTGGGTGTAATAATTTTTTTTAAGTAACGAACTCTTTGAATTCTGCATATGTTTGAATATCTTTGAATATTTTAGTAGATCTCATTACTTTAGTTAAATTGTTGGGACTGATTATTTCTATGAAAGCGGTTTGAAAAGTCAAGAAATCGGTTACACAATGAAAATAGATTACACTTTTCTTTGTACATAAATATTCTTTAATAAGTAATTTGGCGAGTGTTTTGGTCATTTTTTTATACATAATTTGGATTTTAGTTTTATGGAAATAATAAATGTTCTGCTTCCATAGCATATTGGCTTATGGGTTTGCGATAACACGGCACCTAAAGTAATAATGCTTGCATCTGTAGTTAATGAATAAGGATCAGATGTAATAAGTACTTTTAATTTTTAAAATGCTTGAAATATACTCTTTATTATTTATGTCAATTGTTGCATTTTTCTTAAGTTTTAAGGACATTGGTTTCACGATTTGAGCAAAATTTGGTATAAATTTCCTATAATAACCACAGAGTCCTAGAAATGACTTGTTTCTTTTGTTGTTCTGTGTATTGGGAATTTTGTAATTGCAGTGACTTTTAATGGATTTGGTTTAATACACTCAGTTGTGACAATGTGACCGAGAAACTCAGTTTCTTTTTTCAAAAATTCACATTTGTCCAACTGTAATTTTAAATTGGCTTCCCTGAGTTTCTTAAAAACTCGGTTCAATAATAATATGTGTTCTTCCAATAAAGTGGAATACACTATTATGTCATCTAGTAGACTAAACAACCCTTATAGATTCAATCTTCTAAAAGGTTGTTCATTCAACGTTGAAAAGTTGCAGGGGCGTTTTTGAGTCCAAATGGCATGCGAATGTACTCGTAATGGCCATTTTTCGTCGAAAAAGCAGTCTTTAGAATTGAATCAGCATCCATTTTGTTCTGATGAAAGCCTTTTGCGAAGTCAATGGTAGTGAAATATTGACATTTTCCAAGTTTGTCTAATATATCATCCATTACTGGTATTGGGTATTTATCGTCAACTGTAATTTCATTTAAGTTTCGATAGTCAATTACTATTCTAAACTTTTGTTTTCCTGATGCATAACTTTGGTTCTATCCAAATTGGTGAGCAACGAGGAGAATTTGATTTATTAATACATCGTAATTTTCTGAAAATTCGTGTATGTAAAATCTCTGGTGTTGTGGACAAAGTTTACTGGGGGCTAAAGAAATGCATTGGTTTAAACAATTTTTTCGTTTTATCGTCTGAACTTCTAAATGACAGCTTTTAATTTAGAAATTCAAAAAATTCTGTTTCATTAGATTTATAGAGGAACCAGTATCGATTACAATTGAGTGGAATGTTGTTGTTTTTGACAATTTTGCTGATACTAAATCGGATGGTTCTCCAACTACAGTATCTTGCAATTTTTTGATGATGTCTTTATTTTTATACCCTGAGGGGGTATATTAAGTTTGTTCAAAAAAAAAAGTATGTAACAGGTAGAAGGAGGCGTGGCAGACCCCATAAAGTATATATATTCTTGATATAGCCATGTCCGTCTGTCTGTCCGTGTAAGTAACAAGATCTCAGAGATGATAAGACCTAGGAACACCAAATTTGGTATGAAGACTTCTTATACTTGCACGCAGATCAAATTTATTTTAAATTTTGGATGCCACGCCCCCTTCGCCCACAAAGTGAAAAAGGATAGCACTGGCAATTAACAAGCTAGAGATTTGAGCTTCGGCAGGAACAATACTTGTAGTGAAATGGATGCATCGTGAAAATTTGATCAAGATCGGATAATAAACACGGAAGATATTCGCAATTATTTAATTCTTTAATTTAATGTGTTGTTGTTGCTGTGAGTTTACGCTCTCTCTTATTTGCTTATTCGTTGAAGCATTTACATATACATACATACATATGAATGAAAGCGCGCGCTGTGTTAGAGTGAGTTTTCGCCCTCTCTCCCTCTCTCTTTCAAGTAGAGTGGTAGAGCTGCCACCTTGATAGACGGGACATCATGGTTCGAGTCCCAGTAAAATCGTGCTTAATTTCTTAAATTTTTTTTTTTTATTTTTGTTATACATTTTAAAATTGTTTTTAAGTTTTTATTTAGTTGTTTTGAAAATAACGTGCTCATTGTTGCTAAGACTTTTAAATACAAAACAGACAGCACAAATACGAAACACAAATATAATTAATAGAAAATTTGAGTGGCGTTCTCTACTACCTCAGGGTATTCTACTGTCGGGCTCTCCCGACTGAATGATATATTTTTATTTATTATTTGCCTGTTTTCATGCACTAATATTCCTGCATTGTTAAAGGATTCAACAAGAATTTTTGCATGTTTATTTAATGTTTTTTTCTGTATTGCCCTATTCTGGCTTACACATTTGTTAGACTTATCAAAAGTATCTTTAATTTCACGAATATGGAGAGTTAGCTGCTCCCATTCCATGCTTTAGACTTTTTATTTTTATTTTGAAATTATTTGTGCATAATTTTTAGCACCCTTATTTGTCCTATCTTTTCTTGTTTGTCTATTTCCAAAAATACTCTACAGTTTATCAAAGTAGACAGTATTATTCCCTTTTAAGTGATATTGCAATGAATAAGGAGGAAAAATCTAGGCTATATCTTTGCATGTATTCGTATTCAAGATCATAAATTAGCATGGGCTCTGCTCTGTTTCTGATTATTGAAATTACCCTATTTTGAAATTCTGGTTCTTTTTCAAATGTTATTCTTATAAAATCATTCGTGTTCATAATAATTTTTATTTATTTTTATTTCATATTCAGAAAAATTTCTCTTTTTGTTTTATTTGCTTTTAAATATATTTTTATGACATTTGCCTGTGCATATATTATATTAGATATTATCCAGATCGTCAGCTTGGGTTAAGGCCCTCTTTGTTTCACACTTATGGTGTAAGAGATATGCTTTGTAAATAATATACGCGCACAAAATTATGACAAGTATCAATAACAATATATTATTTATATAATATTTGATGACTTGATTTTATTAATTACATTTGCAGTGGAGTACACTGTTTTTGTATCAATTAAACCCATTGTGGGTGTTATATATATACATCATCAAATTTACTTATACTATTATTATACATATGTTTTCAAATTTAAATGACTTTTGAAATTTGTCTGACAGTTTCCTACCTATTTGTTCGTATAGTTTTATGGGCTATACAGCTATTGGGCAGATATTATTCCGCTCAATTTTACAATATTTGATTTATTTAAAATTTTAAAAACTTTTTCTGCTATTGGGCAGATAAGATTCCTTCTTTGGGAGGAGGAGGTGTTGTTTTAATCAATTTAGCTTTTATTGTTTTAATTTCTGAGTGAGCAGGAGTTATTGGATTTCTTTGTGTAAGACTTGACCTAAGAAAGTCAAGCTCTTCTTGTAATTTTTGGGCAGTTGCCCAGGGGGTGGAGTTTGACTTGAAAACAGCAGCCACTTTAAGTGCAATATTCTCTTTTTTATTTTTTTCTGCACTCCCTTTCGATTAGCCATAACTCTCTCTATACTCACTCAGGTTCTCCATTTGTTCCCCTTTTCCAGTCTTCGTTGTTGTTGTTGATCCAGATTTAGTTACCAGTCGCTGTTGTTGTTGTTGACGTTGTTGGTGTGTTCGTGTCCATATAAATTAACTGCGATTTAGTTTTGTAACTCCATTATATGTACATATGCGTGTGGAGGTGTGTTTAATTGAAACGTTTCTCCTGTTGAGTTTTCTTTAAGCACAACATTATGTCCACATGTGTGTGTGTGAGTGTCACGGTCGCCATGTAATATTTGTAATCTTTTGACGAAAGACACAAGCAGGTCTGTGTTGTTTAAAATCGCTTTATTTTAAATTTCTTAGTTCTCTAACAATGGATCGTACAGCTAAAGACCGCGTAGCTGCGCTGCCAGTGACGACGGCAGAGGAGCGGTCCGCTTATGTATAAATGTTTATATGCTTATATGTATAAAGTGTATAAAGTGTACATGGGCTAGCGAAGAGTCGCCGCGGCAGAGAGGAAGTAATATGTTTACTTGGTGAATTGGTGGTCGCGCGTGCAAGTCGACTCAGCACTGTAGAGTCCCATGCACTCGAGCGGTCATATTACCGAACATGCTTGGGACTTGTATTTGTATATATGAATATTGTAGTCAAGTACTACCATGTATTTGTTATAATAATTATGCAGCCAAGTGCTACAATGTATTTGTAATAACATTTATGCATACCACTGAGTACAGTGAGCATTATGTCCCATTATGTCCCCTATTTTGCCCCCGATCTGTCTTCCCTTTTTCTATAAATGTGACTTTAATGGTCCTATTATGTCCCCAATTTTGCCCCCGATCTGTCTGACTTTTTTCTATGAATATGACTTCAATGGTCCCATTATGTCCATCATTTTGCCCCGATCTGTCCTCCTTTTTTTTCTATGAATGTGACTTCTATGACTTCAGAGAGATCTTAGGGATGTTTATATTAACTATTTTGATCGTGGGAGCGCTTGAATTGTTATTTTCATCAGCTTGTTATTCTTATTGATATCTTATTACTTGATAGGGGGAATATGTGCGAGAATATTTAGGTGGCTATGTGAATGATGTCTTATGACTTGGTACGGGGAATATATGCGAGAATATTTAGTTGGCTATGAGCAATACATATGTTACTTCCCCATCTACAAAATTGAATTGAACAATTAAATGCTTTTATAATATTATTAATTTCTATTGTTATGTCTCTGCTTATACAATTTTGATTTAAAATAGTCTTAGGTGAATTCCAAGCTAACATATTATTAGGATCTACATATTTTGTTTCAAAAGATTTATGTGTTTTTGAATGTCTACACTCGGTTGTGTCTTGATTTAATATTCCTGTTATACATTTGTTCATTACTAGGTCTTTCGTCTTTTCGGTATATGAGTTATTATTTTCTATAAAATATCTGTCATGTATAATTTCAGTTAAAATGTTTCTGTTTTCGTCCGAGTATCTAATAATTTCAAAAATTGAAGTATTGATGATTTCGTGAGGAATATGGGAAAGTATCAAAATTTCGTTTGTAGTTGTTTTCAACCAAGTTGAAGTCTTAATATTCAAAATTTTTTCAGAGCTTACGTGTGATAATGGACTGTGTTTTAGTAATTTAGGGTTGGATATACCTTATCTTGTTAACTGCATTCCCAGCTCTATGTCTTCGACATATTCTGTAAATTCTTGTAGTTAACATGTAATTAATGCTAATTTTTGTCTCTTTCGTTAATAGAAGTTGAAGTATTCGTAACTTTTATTCTTCTATTTACTACATCTATTACTTGATTCAAGTCATTTGCTTGAACGCTTTTTTCTGATAAGTTATTTATTTTGGATTCGAGTTCTACTTTATCTTCTTGATCTAATGTGCCAAATAAGTATTTATAAAATGATACCATAAAATTGATAGGGCCTCTTTTATTACATTTTGATATCCTTATGCCGTTCATTTCTCTTTCTAATTTTTCTGTTAAATATTGAATTTGGGATAATGTTTTAAATTCTTCAGCTTGTTTCATTAAATCATTGTGTGTTTCGATTTTTGTAAGATTAACAGTGAGATAGTGATATTCGTAATTTAATAGTAAGGTAATAGTTCCTGTTTTAAATATAAGGTAACCGTTTTTTGATTGGGTTGGGCTTACTTCCAAACTTTGGTCATTGGTTTGTTTGAGGAAATACACTAATAAGAATTGTAATACGAAAGGAACTAATTTATGTTGTAGCTTCCTAATTTAAGTTGTCATTAGGCGATGATCTGGAATTGTCGTATTTGCTCTAGTTAATTTCCTTTTTCTGTTTAAATTTAGGTTTGTAGTGTATTATTTTTCTCCCCCTGTTTGTCTCTTCGAAATGTTTTTCGTCTATTCGTCGTAAATAACCGGTCTTTTTTGAAAAGATTAGTTGATTTTGAACGTGCCAAAGGTGATTGTCTATAATTAGTATCAATTTGAAAATCTGCCTAAATCTTCCTGCTTTATTATGAATGGTTTTGTGATTATATTTGTAAAGTATTATTTCGAATCTAGTAGGCTTAAGTTTGTTAAAAAAATGTATGTAACAGGCAGAAGGAGGCGTTGCAGACCCCATAAAGTATATATATTCTTGATTAGCTTATTAAAGTCACATGCAAAGGT
>JBAMBI010000732.1:600000-832500 GCA_037043535.1 Drosophila putrida | reverse complement strand
AGTTCACAGACAAAGAGAGATGGCGAGAGAGGGAGAGGCAGTAAAAGAAAGAGAGAGATAGAGACACTTGAACAGAGAAACTTGCTTCACACAAAAAAGCACATTTTGAATATTCTTCTCTTTCGTTTCTTGCTCTGCTTATATTTTCATGGCGCCATCAACTAAAGGAGCAACACACACTTACACACACTCACATACACTAACACACACATTTATACACGCTCAGTTACACTGACAGTAGCAGTAACATATGCAGCAGCAGATTGGGGAAAATTGGGGAAAGCCGTCGATTTTACTTTTTAGTTAAGGTTTTTGGCTATCAATTCAACTGTTTGAACTACTACAGTTAGTACTCCTTCTCTCTCTCTCTTTCTATCTTTCTTTCTCTCTCTCTCGCTCTATCTCTCTCCCTCTATATCTCTGCTTGTTTGACCTGTGCCCGTTCTTACAAAGTTGTACTTTCCTTTTTATGGCACACGCGTTTTTGGCTCAACACTTTGTCATTATTTGGTTTTTATTGATGTGTTTAACATACTATACCTCTAGGCTCGGAGCAAAGCTTTTATGTGCAACTATTAAGCACACACAGAAAGAGAGAGAAAAGGAGAGAAAGAGAAAGAGAGAGAGAGTTAGAGATGCTCAGCTGTCCACTTGCTAGGCCTTTGTGCTTAAACCCTCTGTCATCAAATAGTAGACGATGCAAACAAAGATGATGACTGTGAAGAGTACTGTGGTGGGGGTGGAAAGGGGTGCAGGGATAAAAGGGGGCATGAATGGGCTCAACATGTCATTGATGACACTGCATAAAGTTTTTTGCTAACTGAATCTGTTGCGCAACTTGGCGATATTTAAATATAAATTAAAAAGTTACGCATACGACGCGTGGCACCGGCAACGGCACGTAAACGAAACGCCTAAATGGCTACAAAGGAAGGGGGGAGTCTTTTATCGAGGGCGAGACTAAAGGGGCGAAGGGAAAAGGGAAAGGGAGTTTACAGTTGACATTTGCATATGCCATTGTGACAGGCAGACATTCAACATGTCGTGCGAGTCAAGAAAAGTCCCATAAAAAAGTCGCACACACAAACTCATGTGTGTGTGTGTATGTGAGAACAATTTAGCGTGACAACAATGGCAATGCTCCTCTTCTTCTTTTTTTACTTTTTTTCTTATTTTGTTGGTCTTTTTCCTTTTATTTTTTCGTTTCTTTTTGTCGCTTTTCGCATCAGCTGAACTTGCTCGACTTTTATTTCAAGGTGCGTTTCTAGTAATTAAAATTAAAAGCAGCGAACGATAACGGAGACAAAAAATGGCGAAAAATGGCAAACAAAATTTATAAAAAAGAGAACAGAGAACAGAAAAACAAACAAAGAGAAAGTCTGAAACTATGATGAGTTTGCATTTTGACAGTTGAGTCTGTCAAATTAAATCAAAGTGATTTCAGAGAGCTCTCAAATAAAAATTGCTCTAATTGTAAGCTGTGTTAAATACAAGCACTGAAACTCACAGAAACATATCGATATTTACCGATTGACAAATTTAAATTAATCGCATTTTAAAATGATTTAAAAACTACCTTAATGTGTAGTCAGATCAGATAAAGAAAGATGATTTAAATCCTATAAATTTAATAACTTAAAGATTAGAAATTAAACTTATTTTAAAAGAAAATGGTTGCTTATACCCTGTATACCTGTACCCTATAACTGCAATTCAATTAACCTTTCGAAATGTATTAGAATCTTAATCAAAATGTCAGTTAACTTTTCTCTCTCTCTCTCTCCCTCTCTCTGTCTCTCTCTCTCTGACAATCTGACACTTTTTTCGACTGTCAAATTGGAGTGGCTTTTAGTGGTTCATTGCTGACTGCTCCACTTGCTGACAGATGTGCAGCTCATAAAGCAGCTTCATAAATGACTAACAACAACAACAAGTGACTAATAAAATCAACAGCAACAAAAAAAAGGAAAATAATATAAAAAAAAAATCAGAAAATTAATATGAAATTTCTGTCAGAGATACAGGATATAAAGTGAGAAGGCAAGGATAGTACGGTGCCTCTTAAGGGAGCGGTAACCTCAGCATAACAATGTGTGTATGTGTGTGTGTAGTGTATGTGTGTGTGTGTGTGTGTGTGTGTTGTGTTAGTTATTATTTCCCTCGAGCTCTGCAATGGCACTCATAATTAAGCGCACTTTGAATTTAATTATAATTATGCGACAGCAACAAAAACAACAACAACAACAACAACAACACACAGACACTTATGTTCTTCTCTCTCATTTCCCCGTTTCCCATTCCCCTTGTGTCTTTTTCTCATGCATATATATTGTTGTCCTAGTTGTTGGCCTTTTTGCCCGTTAAGCAACATTTGCGGACTCTTTTGAGACATTTTGCATAATCATTTTTTGGTTCACAACCAGGACACAAATCCATAGAGAGGGAGTCTCCTCTCCTTCTCTCTCTTTCTCTCTCTTTCTCTTATTCTCTAACAGTTCTCGAGTGAAATCCCTCTAGGGCATTTACATGCTATACTGAGAAAAGGTTGACAATGAATTCACAGCAAAACTAAACAAACAGCTGCAAAAATAGAACTGAAGCTCAAACGAATCAAAGATGTTGAAAAGTGAGCCAAGCGTGTTGGCCAAGTTAACAAACACACACAGCCAAGTTCAACTGATGATCTGAAATGCCAATACCCTTCTTCTCCTTCTTCTTCTACTACTACTTTGTCGTCTTCTTCTTTGTCTTGTGTCCAATCAATTTTTGCCAATTAATTCGTGCTAATTAAATGTTTAGCAATATTCTTTCCATTTTTTCTGTGATCTGTGCTATTTCTAATACCCTATAAAATAAGTCAAGAAGCTAGGAATAACTAGAGTAAATTATGTTCACGGGTTGCAGTTTATATTAAATTTATTAATTAGAATTATATGTAATATAAACTCTATTAATTTTTTGTCTATTTTAAAAGCTACATTTGTTTTTTATGCAGTTGTTTTACTGTGAACAATATTAAGTAACTATTTCAATGAAATAAATAGCAAAAAGTAATGAGCTATTTATAGAGTATCATACAGTCTATACAGACACATCTCAAGTCCATTCACTTGTTTACTTTGGGAGCTCCCAAAGCTTAGTCGAGTTTTCGAGGTTGGGTTTTGGGTTTGAGTTTGAGTTCAAGTATTTGGTATATTTTCAGCATTTTGATTGCCCACGAGAAAGATGAAAAACGTCGAGGGTCAAAGGTCGCTGGGCGTGTGATACATTTGAAAATGCCGCTACAATTGGCATTCCCAAAGCGAGACGCCAACGCAACAGAAACAGAGAAATTGCCCTGCCCCAAAAAGCCAGGATGACATACGGGCAAAAGTGGAAGCAGGAAGAGACTAAGACAAAATGGGAATCTAATAATAAAAGTGAGGCAAAAATAACAACAACAAGTTGGGAGAAAACAAAACAAAAAGCCAAATGAAACAAAATGAAATAAAACGAAAAACGAAAAACGATACGATACGAAATGAAATGAAACGAAAAAGCGAAAACTTTTAAGTATGCTATTAATGTTTAATTCGAGTTATTTAAGTTCGGCACTTAATTTAGCAGCGGCAGCCACTTGAAATTGCCAAAGTCGACCCCTATCCCTCCCTACCTCCCCTATCGATAGTTGCCAGGACAGAGGCGTAGACAAAGACACTGACAGGGGGAGAGAGAGGGGAGCATCGGCATTCTGTGTGCGTGACCTTTTCTCATTAAATGTTTATAATAAAAAAACACAACGAGAACAACAACTGTAGAAATGTGAAAATAAGACTCTGTCTAAAGAGCAAGCGAGATGGCAACAAAAAGAAAGACAGAGATGACGAGAGAGAGGTAGAAAAAGTGATTTACACAGAGAGAAAATATACGTTCGAAGTAATATTATTAGTTTGAAATGACCACTAATAAATATTAGCCAATTTTAATATCCATGATTGATTTCAGCTTGAAATACTGCAAATTAACATTCCTCAATTAAGTAGAAAAAATCTTGTATCAAAGAAAAACTCTAGATTACGGGACCATCAATAGCCATTATTAAAAGTACTTTATATGTATAATAAATATGTGTTATTTTTCTTGTGTCAAATTTATTGTTGTCACATCTGGTCAAAACAAAATTTCACAGCAATTAAAATGAAACAAGCTCTTAAAATCTTGTATGGATATATCGAATATCAAATATCAAAATATCAAAATATCAAAACATCAAAATATCTTGCTGCTTAGAATTCCCAAATGACTTGTCTGCTTTAAGGAACCGTTCAAACGGCTTTGATAAATTATAAACATATTTTGAACAGCTTTTAAAACTGCACTTGAATTATAATCATGATTATCGAATTTACTTCTTATATGAACTTGATTCTGGTCGTACACTCAACTTCCAAATTCTTCTTCTAAATATATATAATTAAGTACGCATAATTTACTGTAAAGTGAGAAGTCAAGTTAAAAAATGAAGAGTTTCTTGACTGCTTTTTTCGCTCTGTGTAAAGCTGGAAACTGCGTTGGCCACACGGCCTTTGGCCGATGAAGTTGTCTTAATCCGGTAATTAATTTCTGTGGTCTCCACAACAGCAACAACAACAACAACACAGAGGCTTGAGGCCTTGGATACGAATTTGAGGAGGGGAGGGTTCAAAAAGGGCTACAGCAGTTGTTTAATGAAACGCAATAAGAGCGAAAAGCGACAGGATAACAAATTAATAAAGTTACGCGCTGATCAACTTCAGCCTAGAGCTGAAGCCTCAACTATTTTCACAGCAACAACAATCAAAGTCTCAATACAACATAACGATTTGATTTGGTGACCTTATCCCACAACATCATCATCATCATCATCGTCTTGTTTCTCTTTAAGGCATCTCTTAAAGGTTGTTTCGGGTTTCTGTGAATACCTTGTGGCCACAAATCAAAAATGCATCAAATCTCATCTTAAGAACTTCGTTTAACAACCGCATATTATATAATTGTATGAGTTTCCAAGAAATCTGCGTCTTTCTTGGTGCAAAATACAAATGAGATACGTGTT
This sequence comes from Drosophila putrida, assembly GCA_037043535.1. Taxonomy (NCBI): domain Eukaryota; kingdom Metazoa; phylum Arthropoda; class Insecta; order Diptera; family Drosophilidae; genus Drosophila; species Drosophila putrida. The sequence continues at coordinate 827,426 of JBAMBI010000732.1, read as the reverse complement.
CCTATTTACACATTCTCCACAAATTCGTCAGACAATGAGTGAGCTCATGTATGATTTATAAAATTCCTGTGAGTTGGGCATAAAATGGAAATGAATTCAACTATCATGTCTATACACATTTTCCAGTTTAAAGTTCGCAATAGAAATATCAATATCAATTTTAATTAATTTATTTGATGCTCGAATAGTTTTAATGAAATTGTTGTGCAATTGAAACTCGGAAAAGTTCTAATCTTCTTTTTCCAAGCAGCTTACACACATTGTGGATTTTGTGCTAACTGCAACCGGTTTTCCACAGAACTTGATGCCATTGTTATTTTGTTGAGGCAGATTTCTATTGTATATTGTATATTGTATATCCTAACGACTAAAACTCGTTGCTGCCTTGAACTGAACTGAAAACTGAGAATTGTTATTGTTGCACTGCTGATGCTGAAATGAAAATGAAAATGAAAATAGCCAGAACTACACTCACTATTCTTTGAAATTTATGGAGTATTATTAAAGTACACATGAAATGAGATATGTATATAGTATGTGCAGAAAAGGGAGTCTAGACACTTTCAAAATATTACTTAATACAAGTATTGCATGAATAAATTCTTCTTAAACGTATCCTTAATTGTCAAGTGTCTGATTTATGTATTTCCAAGTACTGTACTTTCTTTGAAAGTAACTTGAACTGTCTGTTATCCAAAGTGTTTCTAAATCCTATTGTTATCGTTTTTTTTTCTTCTTTTAATTAAACTAATGAGTTTTCTTACTTATTCTCAGCACTGACATCATTCTCTCATTTACTTTCTCTTTTGCTGACGTGGTTTTCTTCCTAAGAATTGAGAATTTATAAGAAATCGTAAGCTGAATCAAATGAAATTTTCGCTCTTATAACTATTCCAGGAAACTAATCTTGAATACTTTGTTGCATAATTCTCCTTAACTAATGAGATTATTGCCAAGATTTATTCCAGTAATTTCTTGACTCAGTAGATGCGTAGATTAAAATTGTATATGTCAGTTAATAAGACTTTAATATATGTATTTAAGTTGCCAACAACAATGACATATTTTATTATTATTCTATTATATAAATTATTAATAAAAAAAAAAGAGAACAATCGATGTTCGTTTGAATTAGTGTATGAGTATTTTCCATGTCTGTTCAATGCAGACGTTTGCCACATTTCTTTACTATACAAAGAGACATATACATAAGTAAATGTATGTATATTGGTTGATAGATATTTATTGTAGGAAGTAAACAAAATGAACAACTGAATAAATGTTTCCGGACATCTATTCGCCGTATAGATTTATAAATGTCGCCTCGAATGTTTTTGACGCCCACAAAACGCATGAGAGTCGAATTTCAATAGGAAGAAAGGAGGGGAAGAGTGGAAAAGGGTGAAAGAGTGGACAGATAGAGGGGAGAGGATATACATATATTTTCTTTTTTCATTAGCCGGATAAACAGTTTGACCACCTGCTGAGCTGAGAACATACTCACAATCTCACAGTTGAAACTGAAAGGTAACCAAGGACTGTGAATTCTCTACAGAGTAAAGTTTATTGTAAGATGATTCCCCCACCCCCGACCCCGCCCCCCTCTCTTTTCCACTTTCTTCTCTTCCCCTTTCACTCGTCTTTTATTGTGAAGCATCCGTTGTATTTACTACTGATGCATTTGTGCCACATTTTCAGTAGCAAAGTCGAGCAAACAATGGACGACGGCAACGAGTAGCCGGAAACGGAAATCGCTTGGCCACATTGCGACCAAGAAGAGAGAGAGAGAGGAGAGAGAGAGAGAGAGAAAGAGAGAGAGAGAGAGATAGAGGTAAAGCGTATGACGAAAAGTTAAAGGAAATAAGAAAAAACAAAGTAATAGCATTTGTTGCGCTTTGCTCTTTGGTTGCCTTTTGCCGCATGTCGCTTGCCACATGCCGCTTGTCGCCTGTTGGCGGCTTTAGCGCGTGTCTTTTGTTAAATGTCAATCGTCAGTTATTCTATGGGTATGAGTATGCGTGTGTGTGTGTGTGTGTGTGTGTATGGATACTGCATGTTGTTGTTGTTAGTGCTAGTGTTGCTGTTGCTGCTGCTGCTGCTGCTGCTTTTTTCACGCAGCTGGCGACACGCAGCACGCAGTTTGCTTTTCTGAATCGATATCAATCAATACACCTTTTTTTTTGTCGTGTTGTTGTGTGTGAGTGTATGTTTTAAGTGTGTGTGTGTGTGTGTGTGTGTGAGTGTGTGTGAGTATGGCACAAAGAACGTTGTTGCACACAGTGGTATCAGTGCAACAAATGTGTCGCTTTCAAAATTAATGAAGCTGTTACAAAAAGTTAAAAGTATTTCAACAACTGCTGCTACCTGCCTCCCTTCCTCCCTCGCTTCCCCTCTCCCTCACCCTCTCCCTATACATGTCACTTTTTTGTCCTCTGATCCTGGCAACGTATACTTAATACTGAAACAATTTTTAATATGAATGTCCGCAGTCAAAAGCTGTTAAGCTGTTAAGCTCTTAACTTATCAAATTGTTAGCTTAATAAGCCAACAAACTGAAAGCACTTAATTTGCCAAGCTCTCTTTTATTTTTTGTATCACTTTTCCCTCCCTCTCTCTCTCTCTCTCTCTCTCTCTCTCTCTTTCTTTCTGATATATGCTGCACTCAATTAGTTGCTATAAATCGCATCCTTTATTTGTTTCTTTGCATTTAATTAGCTGCCACAAAACTCATTAAATATTAGTTCACTCTTCATTTAATTTTCAACTTAAAATGCAAATTGTTTATTATTTAAATATTCAATTCTTAATTTGATTAAACCAATTTATTAGTTTTTTTTCTCTTTCAATTGAATTTTCAAGAAAAACTATGAATTAAATATTTTATGAAATACAATTAAATTTGTGGCTTCAAATTTGAAAACAATTCGATTTCGATGTATATAGAAACTGCAATTTGCAACCCTCGACTGTATTAATATAATAATCCGGCTAAAAACAATAGCCAAATTCATAGAGAATTTCGAATTTTGGTCATTGCGTAAACTGTAAACATGAATTGCCAGTTATTAGATGCCACTTTTCATTGGAAAGTATTGAAATCGACACGATGTTGCACTAAAGCGTGTCATGTGGCAATTGGAAACAATTTGTAAGCTGTTAAGCGTATTAACACTACAATAATAGCAAAGTGTTATTCCATCTAAATACATACGTAAATAAATATTCATAGAAGAGTGCGTGAAGTGTGTGTGTGTGCATGTGCGTGAGTGTGTGTGTGTGTGAGATGAATACTAAACTAAAAGTGATTGCCTGTACAACAATTGTTGGTGTTGTTTTTAGAACCTGTAATTGATAGATGCCCAGGGTCTATTAAGTTTGTCCCAGCTGGTAGTTGGGGGCGTGGCAGATCTTAGAAAGCATATATTTTAATTTGAATAGGAATTTAACAAAAATCTTTCATATAAAATAGCAGTTACAAAAATAAATTACAACATATAAACAGAAAATTCAATTAAATAAATCTACAATGTACTTACAAATTTTTCAATTGAAAATAATTAATTATCAATAATAATATTTTAATTATTATTAATAATTAAAAACCCACAAATTTAATTAATAATAATTTAATAATATTTTAATTATTGTTAATAATATTTTAATAATATTTTAATAAATGATAATAATATTTTAATATTATTATAAGTTTTCTTCATATTTTATATCAGAGCTAAGCAATTGTATTTTGATTTTGGTCCATTTCTATACTCTACTATGTTTTGTATTGTATAACGATCTCATAACAAAGTCGATAGTTATTAAGATACTACAGTGTTTGCTTGTGTTTTTCATAGAGTAAGTGCAGGGTCTCCAGCAGTTGGGTTTTCTCGTCTGCAGCCTTTTCTAAATAGTATTTTTGTTATGTTTTTAGGTCACACCTTTAGTTTAGTTCGCTTGTTAGCTCGATACTCGATATCAATTATGTCATTCGGCAGATTCATTCAACCGATTTTATACGTGCCTATATGTGCGTGTGTGTGTGTATGCGTGAGTGTGCGTGTATGTGTGTGTCTGTGTGTGTGTGTTTGTCAGCTGTTATGTCCAGCAGCTTTACAAAATTTCAACGTTTTTCGGCATTGAACGTGAAAATCTCAATGGCGATTTATTACCGTTGCCAACGAGTCACATAGCTAAGTATGTGTGTGTGTGGGTGTGTGTATATAGATTTATATGACTAAGTGTGTGTGTGTTTTGATGTGTGGTTTGATGTGTGCGTGTGTGTGTGTGTGCTGCTGGGTGTTTTCATTTGCTTAGTAGCGAGACGCAAAAATCGATGATGCGACGACCAAAAATAAAAGCCAACATCACCCACAAGTCAATGTGATAGATACTTTTCCTCCTGTTGTTGTTGTTGTCACACTCTTACTTTTACTTTCAGTCCGTCTCCTCTCTCTCCCTCTCTCTTTCTCTCTAACGTCCGAGCACCTGTGACAATGTAACTGGACCTGAGATGAAGATTCTCTTTGAAGTTCTCGCTACAGTGACTGACAATTAAGCAGACACCGAAAAAAAACCAAAAAAAAAAAAAAAGAGACAGACTCTTTAACAACAGTAAACAAATAGCAGCAAGAACAACAATCAATTGAACTTGATGACGTCATCGCTCGTAACTGCCACGTGCCCCACAAAACAACGTATGTACAATGTAAGAATGTAACGGCAACGGCAACTGAGCCCCAAGCTGCCAGTTGAACGTCAAAGTTGCCCCCAAAATGAAGGGCAATGGGCGTGGCAGGCAGCAGCTGCTTGCTGTATGTTGTGACTGGCATAATACACACAACAATCACACTCACACTCACACACACACACAGACCTACACGCAAACACACACAGAGTTACTTTGCACAATGGTCAAAGTACTCTAATTTTTGTCAGAAATTCGAAAAATATACAAATTTGCCCTATTTAAAGATATTTCATATATTAATACTGTAGATACAGATTCTGCAGGTATAGAAATAAGTACATAATATGACGAGTAATAATATTATATGAATGCATAATTCTCAGCGACGTTGTTTGCTGTATCCAAGAGCGATTTGAAAGCTATTTCCTTGAGACTTGTTACACATAATAGTATAGCATATAACTCTTTCGATCTGTCCAATAATTAAAGCTTTTTTAAAGAGAACTTAAAAACGCAAAAGCAGCAACTTATCTGAGGTGAGAATTGTCTTAAATCACTTTATTCCAGCATATATCAATCACATACTAATACGTATGCTTAATAATACGCATACGCTAATAACTGTTTCTGGAATTCCCTTTTTTTACAAATATATCGATAAAATACCCTTAAAACTTTGTTATCAACGCTCTCAAAATTTTTAAAGAAAAGAAAGTCAAAGGTTCCTTGGATGAACTGCTGATTTTCCAAATTTCTAAATACTCACAGTTGCATTTCAAATTACGCCCATTTCTAGCTGCTCTCAAAGGTTTTCATGAGGTAAAAATAATTTACTGGCATAAAGAACAAAAATAATGTGGAATTTCAACCAAAAAAATGAAGCATTTAGACGAGTGAGTGGACACTGTGCATTGGCTGCGTGCTCGTATAATTATTTGCTCAAATCGCAAAGAAGTATGCAATGCTTTTTTTACTGGCGCGCATGCTGGCATTTTAGAATGCCAACAACAACTTGAATAACATAAAAAGTGGCTGCTTAAGAAAGAACCTGAATAGCAGCAGTTGTGTGAGAAAATGTGTGAGAGAGAGAGAGAGGGAGAGCGAAAGAGAGAGAGAGAGGGAGAGAAAGAAAAAAAGGCGGCATTGTTGTGGCATGTGAAGTAAGAATTGTAAAAAGTCAACTTGCCGACTGTTAAATACCTGTTACTTTCGTCAAGTAACGATGCAAATTGTTGTAAAAAATATTACTGCATGCAACTTAAAACAGATACAACTACCATTATATTTGACCGACCTTGATGCAATTGTTTTTGGCTGCTTAATTGTGATAAAAAAAGGGGCTTCTACATTTTTTCTTACATTTTCCTATCAACAGAGTTAATAGACCCGCTGTATTTGCTCAGTTGCAGGGTCTAACAAAGCGTAAATTCCTTTCTTGATTTAAGTTGATTTAATTTGCGCTACACGGTTTTTGGTCGCTTTGTCGACGGACGAACGACGAACAAATAACATACACACATAAACACTCACACACACACACACATACATGTATAGATGTAAGTGTTGTAAGCCTTCAAACTGGTACAAGTCCATGCGTGTCAGTCAGTCAGTCAGTATCTCAGTCAGTCAGTCAGTCAGTCAGTCAGTCAGGTAGTCAGTCAGTCAGTCAGTCAGTTGGCCGTTTGTTCGTTTTCGTTTTCAGTTTCGGTTTTCAAACCATGTCACGTTTCTGGGTTTTACTTGAAATGCCATTTGGCCAATTGCTTTTGTGCCTATACGATTCTATCTGTGTGAGTCTATAAGTGTGTGTGTGAGTGACTATATCTGTGTGTGTGTGTGTGTAACTCTATCTGTGTTTGTACACGCAAAAAAATACAGGCTTTCTGCGATAAAATCAATCAAAAACTGTTTAAAAAACTCAGTATTCTCTGACTTTTTTCAACCAAGCAATATATCCATATTTATAACAGTTTGACTTTTGACTTAAGGCAGGGAAATAAAATAAATGTATATAATATTAAATTTAATGTAAGTATTTCAGAATTTTATTCATTACCAATCTTTATTTGACTACTGCTTTAAATTATTGACACCCAATTCTTATTCCAAGACGTGCAACAGTAATTTTGAGCAGCGGAAGTTTGGTAAGAGTTTTGTGATTGAAAACTAATCAGAAGAACAATTTTTAAAATTGTTTAGGAGGTTAAAAACTTTAAAGACAACTAGTAAAATTGAACAAATATTTCCTAAACACATATTTAAAAAAAGTAACATAAAGTCCAAATTGATTATTTGTTTCAGTGTATGCACGTAAGTTGGTCACATTTGCTGAACCTTTTGGAAATGCATTTGCAGACACAGGCAAACACAGACACAGACACAGACACAGCAATTGATTAGAACTTTACCTTGAATGAGAGCAAACACTCGATCCTATACACTAGACCTGGTCTAAAGGGTCGTCTCGTCACACCTGAAGTAGTTCTCCGTCTGTGCAATGAACTCGTTGTTGTTGTTGTTATTGTTGTTGCTGTTATTGTTGTTGTTGTCCTTATGCAGTCGACACATGTCAACTAAACAAATCGCTGGACATGTGCTTCGTTTTGGCAATTTACATTGGCAACGACATCATTTCTAGTTCTGCATCTGCTACCATTGCCGTAGAGCTCTAGATATGTCTCTAATGGGACTCTACCTACCTACGACTCTGGTACGTCTCGTTATCATTATTATTTTTGGGAGACGCGTTACAAAACTTCACACATGAATGTGTACACACAATGTACAGCCGCGATGTCAAGTGCAGACTTAGGCAACCGCACAACCAACACACACCCATGACAGCAGACAAAGCCGACAAAGAGTCGATGCGACTTGCAGTTACCTTTCCATTTGATTTGATTTGACTTAAATTATATCTAGTCTTGATTTTCTATCTGAATAGTCGCTTAGTTATTTGAAAAGAAAGCAGTTTCTTTTCCTAAAAGCCCCCATCATAAAAAACAACTGTGTATTAATGATTAGTAGATCTATAATTTAGCCCTCATTTAGTGTCCCATACATATAATGTTAAATGATAGAGCTACATTTTGCTCGCTAGAGTTTTTATATTATGAAAATAATCGCTAGACTATTGGCCAACTATCAAACAATTATTGTTTAACTGTCAGCTAATTATATCTGAGTGAAGTATCTTTGTTACTTATCTATCCACTGATTGTGCAACGAATGTTGCACAACTATTATTCAGCTATCATTGACAAACATTATGTAATTTTCATGAAACATTTCCCAACTGAGATACAATTTTGCTGCATATGCAAATTGTTTGTGTCCATTTCCAAAAGAAACCCAAACTACATGACAGAACTTTAATAGACCTAGTTTCAATAGTCTTTGAGATCGGTGTGTTTAGATAGAAGCACATACAAATAAGATAGACAGACAAGCAAAATCCTCTGTCTGCATTTGGAAAACTGAAGTTGATGCTCATCTAGAATATTTATGAATTAAATTAATGGCAAATGGCATTCCGTTGGCGGCCCTTCATTTACTTGACTAAGTTGTTAGGCAACGGCAACAACTTTATAATTTTCAACCCACACACAAGTAAGTAAGTCAAGTAAATGGCGGAAAGATGGAGCAAACTTTAAGAAAACATGAGATTTGCATAAGTAAATAGGCTTTTGAAAAAAACCCAAGGCATCTGGCTGGCAACTGTATGTGTGTGTGTGGAGTGTGGAAATGTATCTCCAAAATGTATATACAAATATTTGTGTGTGTGTGTGGAAATTCGTGTGCTTTGTGCCACACACAAAATGAATGAGTCAACGTTATGGGCCATCCAAAGATGACAGCAAAAAAAATCTGTTTAAAATATTTAGTCACGTTGTAAAGGCCAGCTGTGATTTTTAATGGAAGTGTGCTGACGACTTGCCTTAAATCAAAACAGAATATGCCCAACGGATAGCTATTAACTTAACAGAGTGTTAGAGAGTTAACAGAGTTTTCTTTGCAGATCAAAGTTAACATTTTTGCATTTTTTGCTTAAATTGATCACTTTAGACAAAACTGTTAGTTAACAAAAGAAGAACAATAGTTAACAGAGTGTTAGAGAGTTAACAGAGTTTTCTTTGCAGATCAAAGTTAACATTTTTGCATTTTTTGCTTAAATTGATCACTTTAGACAAAACTGTTAGTTAACAAAAGAAGAACAATAGTTAACAGAGTGTTAGAGAGTTAACAGAGTTTTCTTTGCAGATCAAAGTTAACATTTTTGCATTTTTTGCTTAAATTGATCACTTTAGACAAAACTGTTAGTTAACAAAAGAAGAACAATAGTTAACAGAGTGTTAGAGAGTTAACAGAGTTTTCTTTGCAGATCAAAGTTAACATTTTTGCATTTTTTGCTTAAATTGATCACTTTAGACAAAACTGTTAGTTAACAAAAGAAGAACAATAGTTAACAGAGTGTTAGAGAGTTAACAGAGTTTTCTTTGCAGATCAAAGTTAACATTTTTGCATTTTTTGCTTAAATTGATCACTTTAGACAAAACTGTTAGTTAACAAAAGAAGAACAATAGTTAACAGAGTGTTAGAGAGTTAACAGAGTTTTCTTTGCAGATCAATGTTAACATTTTTGCATTTTTGCTTAAATTGATCACTTTAGACAAAACTGTTAGTGATTTTTAATGGAAGTGTGCTGACGACTTGCCTTAAATCAAAACAGAATATGCCCAACGGATAGCTGTTAACTTAACAGAGTGTTAGAGAGTTAACAGAGTTTTCTTTGCTCAACGGATAGCTGTTAACTTAACAGAGTGTTAGAGAGTTAACAGAGTTTTCTCTGCAGATCAAAGTTAACATTTTTGCCTCACTTTAGACAAAACTGTTAATTAACAAAAGAAGAACAATAGTAAATCCATTTCCTACTATTCAATACAAAAATAGTTCCTCACTTACGGCATTTCCAAGCAATAAATTATTTGGCATTATATTTAATTTAATTTATTTTTTGACTAGATTATTTCATTAAATAGGTGTATCTAATTTCTATATATTTATATCTGTGAAATTTATCTGACAAACTTTTAAGAAATCTTTTAGCCATTGTGTAATTTGAGAAGAAAAACTTCTGAAAATAACTTTGCTAAATTATTAGATTAAAACCAAATGGAATAAGTATACGTCATCAAAGGCTGTAAAGATACAGAGAAATCACTCCTATAAACTCTTTGAGATAGATATAACAAGTGAAAGGTACATTTTTTTCAGCACAAATTTTATTACAAGTTAGGGTTAAAGCCTAGTACCCAGCAAAGTTGTGGTAAGAGCAAACTAAAAGTGTCTAAAATTTCGCTGGTAAGCAGCTAAAACATAAACAAAGGTTGAATGATAACACTGCTGTCAAAAAGAAAACAAACGCATTGAAAAATACTTTTTGATTTGGCTTCAGGTTCCTCCATTTTTTTAACTCGATAATTCTCGTATGGCAGCTAGGAAAAGTGTTGAAAAACGCTCGTGCCTTTAGTAGGCAAACATTTGCTTGGAATCGCACCAGCTAAAAGTCACAGGCAGATTAGCAAATTATTTTGCTCTTCGCTACAGTTTTTTATTTGTATATGGAAATTGCCACGATTTTTAAAGGCCAACTGGCAGGGGGGAATTTGGGAACTTGGGAATTTGGGGGCTGCCAACTCAATTAATGCTGACCACAAAACTGAATGTGGCACGTGGCAAGACAAAGTGACAAAGACATTTTCAAAGTCAATCAACACTCCATTAATTGATGTTATTGACAAGTGCTTGAATAGATTTTCGAATGCCACCACAATTTCGGGAGTTTGAGATTTGTGGTGGCATTCAAATGGAATGGAATATTAAAGTTTGAGGCAATTGAGTTATTAAGTTAGCTAATTACCAGGCTAATTAACGCCCACGAATCGTAGGCACATTTAAATGCTTTCCAAATCAGACAAAACCACAATTGCAATTGCAATTGCAATTGCGTATACGTCACGTTGACCAATGAAATTGTGCATTTCAAGGCGAAATTTTGCACTTGAACTTGATTGAAAAAGCCTCCCTCGAGAGCAACTCGAGACTCGACTCGACTCGACTCGAAAGACGACACTCAAACTCAATCACAGTCAGTGTGGCATGAGACCAAGACCGAGTGATGCATGTGGTAGCTGTCGTTGCACTTTGGTCCCTTTGCAGTCGCAATTGCTACGCCTCGTTTGCTTCAGCTAACAAATGACTTAACAATGACAAGTTGGGCTATAGACTTTGGTCTGTGGGCTGTAGTTTGTGGGCTGTGCCGTGCCGGGTTTGGGCCCAGTCTGGTCATGTGTCAGGCCATTGTTGACTTTTGGCACATCAATTTCTCACAGGCCAAAAGCAATACAAACAAACTAAAGCGAAAAGATCTCTAAAGCAGCTTGGCAGTGTTGCCTAGATCTGTCCCTTTTTATTATTACAAATTATTTTAGCTAAAAAAAAAATGTCAAATGTCCGCTTTATAATTTTCAAGCTGAATAAAATTTAAGGAAATTCTTTGTACAATTTCAGACTTTTTTAAGAAATATTTAAGGTGACTTTCTAAACAATCTAATCATTGACAAAGTCGTAGACATACAAAGTGTACGATTTAAACATAAAACATTTTCCTCTGTTTTACTTTTAAATTAACAAAGTCATTTAAAAATAGTTTGCAAATAAGAATATCGAGTAGAAATCAATACTTGCATTGTAAAAATATTTGTCCTATATTCTGTCGACTACATTGTTATTATTTTGATGTCCTTTTTCCGTTTTTTTCTGCTTGGTTTGTCCTACTTTCATGGTACATATTTGGCATCCTTGCTGGGGATGGAAGTCCAAACAGAATCAGCGTATTCAAGCATATCCTGTCGTTTTCGCACAGATTTTGACAGCATAATTAAAATGTTTCCCTCTCTGCCTGTCTACTTTTTATGTTCTTCATCCGTTATCCGTTATCCTTTATCCATAATCTTTTATACTTTTCCTCATTCCGTGCCTCTGTCTCTTACTCAGTCTCAGTCTCTGCCTCAGTCTCTGCCTCTGGCTCAGTCTGTTGCTCATCTGAATCCCTCAGCGTTTCCGTGTGCGTGCGTTTGCACTTTCGGTTAAAAGGATATATTTGACAAAATCCAAAGATTTATTGCCGTTCCTGGTACTAACAACAACATCATTAACTGGGCGTGGCCCAGCATCCCCCCCTGTAATGCCTCTGGCATAACCAATGAGCTCGACAAATACCGCACGTGAGTTGACTAACAAAATCAAAAGTCTGTCCCTGTTTCCATCTCTTTCCCGCACTTTATCTGCGCTCTCTGTCGAGCAGTTGCCAAATTGTTATCAGAAATTATTAGTTATTAGTTATTTTACATACAGACGTCGTAATTTACCAAGGTCACAAGTTTCTCTTCGAATAAGTTGACAGGACATTGACAATTTGTGAAGCTTATGAAATGTTTGAATTGATAAAGATGTAATTTGTTCAGTTTAATTACGATTGAATCATTGCCTCTGTAATTAAGGGGCTTAACTTTACACATTTTGTAACTGCAACATTTCAAGAACATAGAAGAAATGACAAACAAAGAATTTAATTCAAGTTTCAAGTTGCATTTAAAAATTGTTCGACTCCTTTTGCGACTCTCATTAAGGTAAGTTTTAACTATTTCAATTGAAAGAGTTAATTTCCTGCAGAGATTGATGATACCAAAATACACTTTAGTCAGGACACAAAGAGAAGAAGCAACAAGAAGTATTAAGATTTAATCCAATGTTAATTTCCCGTAGAGATCAGCGATATTCAAATACATTCCGATGAAGGAAACCATCGAGGAGGAATTTAAAAAAAATCCACAAAAAGAAAACTTGATAATATTTTTAACAACATGTGCATTTCATGAATGTAACACTTTTTATAAAATATGAAAACGCAGTCTGTTAAAATGTTTTTGCATTCATAATTTGAATATTTCCAATTAGCATTCAATGTTTTTATCTTCTTCTCTTCTTAACTATCTCACTCCTTCTCATCTGCATACCATCTGCATAAGGAGCAAGAACAACAAATGCACTCAAGTGTCGATTTCCAAGATAAAATCATTTCAATGGTTTCTAGATAACTGTTGGTTTTTACAAAAGCCATTCACAGTTACTTTACTATACGCAACTTGACGGTACACAGCGAAAAACTCATTCTAAGTTTCAAATTAAAAATTATTGGATCTTGATTTTAATTTGAATATTTTTAACTATACATATATTTAGGATATATTTGTTAAGCTCAGATCACGTAACTTAACAGACTCGGATTTTTTTTCAGTGTACTTATTCGTATTCAGTCTTCACAGTTACTTTCGCTATACAATGTTTTGAGAATGGTGCAAATGAAAATCTGCTGCAGTTAACGACTTAAGGTGAAAGTCAAATCAAAGTGATACGACATGTTGCCCATGGTGACATTGCCACAACACATCAACACCACCTTCCCCACCTCCCACACACACACACACACGCACAGAGACTACAATGTTGTGCTTCAAATACCACGAAGTCAAAAGCAAGTGAGATGATTAAGTGGCGTTTAGAACGAAGCTTATGTATCAACTAATTGGCACATAATTAACTACAAAGTGAAAAACATCGTCGCTTCTAAATTGTGATACGGAATATCTAGCACTGTCATTGTGTGTGTGGTAGGAGTGTATGTATGTGGTGATACATGATTATTTATCAGTATATATGCTAAAACTGTTGCCTCAATCAAACATGTATTTAGACCTTGTACTTCAATTGTACAAAGGGTTTATTAGGTTTGTTAAAAGATCCCAGTAGATAGTAAAGAATATCATAACTCAAAAATCTTGGTTTTCATTAATATTCGTTAGGTAAACATTGTATAATCTGATCCGCCTTGTGAAATACTTAATATTCCTTTCCTATATATATGTACTTACTATACTTTAAGATAGAACCGAATAAAATATTATTTTTACTGCTGATACTTAAATTGAAATTTTAATTGAAATAACTCTGTTTCATTTTTTCATATTCTTGATCGGCATTTAAACTTAAAGCTATAATAACATCTCATCAAATATATTCAAGAAACAAACTTTAGATGCGTCGGAGGAAAGGACTTATAGAAAGTGTTCTATTTTCTTTTATAAAATAAGTACAGGGACTGTTAAAGTCGGGCTCTCTCGACTGTAGACTTTACTCCTACATATTTACGCGCTTTATCACTTCATCTAGATACGAATCGTATCCCAACCTAACAAATCCTCTGCAAGTCTGTGTGGGTCTATAACATACAATATACATATATCTGTGGGTGTGCATCAATATCTGTGGAACTATTTGAACTAAGATAAAGTCCTTCGCTGACAGAGCTGACAACTATTTGATTTGCAAAAATGTTTTCTGCTGCAATTCCTTTTCTTCGAATTTTATAAATTGAATTCTCCGAACTGCGTAATTATTGTTCGGAAGAAAAACAGATTATTTTATGTATGAATTCTAAGAAAAAATGGTGTCCTTAATCGCATATTATGCAAACGCATTTCTTCATAAATGTTACAATTAGTAATAAGGACTCTCACTCTCACAAAGTGTTAACGACGTAATGCAAACATTTTTCAATTAGATGGATATCTTGTAATGTACATAAGTTCATATGAATTCACACAAAATAAATGAAATGCTTCTCATTAAATTGCGGGAACGTTTATAACACCAAATTCTGGTGGCTTTAAGCTTACAATTAGCAAAACGTAAGATTGGGTTACGGGTTACGGTATAATATAATATAATGTTTATACAGAATGTTATAATGTTGTACAGAACACATATACATATGTACACATATGTACTCTCAGGTATGTATTGTACATAGTCAGCAAGAGTCGCATATTTTGGAGGCCTTTTGAACAGATGGTCCAATTAGTTAATGGATATTAACGTGGGACAGGACACACGCAGGTGAAATAATTTATACATATATACATAGATACAGTTGTAGATATGCATACACTTGATATACAATATATAGTTAATACCAAAATACACTCCTTACTTTAGAAATTCGCCAATTGTTGGTCAAAAGTGTGCGAAATACTTTTCGCAACTCTAAACACACTTTAACTTTAACAAAGTTTTTTCGAAAAATACAATTTCCGAAATTTTTTACAAATATGTGCTTAAATTCTACTTTTATTCTTCGTATTAGAAAGAAACCCCAAACGTAATTAATTTTTTTCTAAATTTTTTAAGTAATTTTAATAAAATAAAGCATTTTTATTTAAAATGCTAAAATATCTTTTCTATTTTAGCTCTTGGGAATTATTTTCGGAAAATGTAGAAAGTACAGTTTTTTTTATTTTAGAAAAAACTTCTGCTTTCAGTAAATATGTTTTAATTAAAATGAGATTTTGGAAAAGAAACGTCAATTTTGAAAGAGTTGTATTTTCTTCTAATGGCGAATTTCTAATGTCAAGGAGTTGTTTTTTAATTTATTGATATGTGTGATAAGAAAAAACACTTTAGACTTACCTGTCGCCATGAGAATCGTGATCCTGATCGCTCATTCCGTCCAAACCCTGACGAGTGTTGGCAACTCCACAGCTGCTGTTGCTGCTACTTGGACCTTCCTGCTCCTCAGTCACTGGTGGTGCTGGAGATTCCGGTGGAGTTGATTGACTTTGGGATTGGCTCTGGCTTTGGCTCTGGCTCTGGCTTTGGCTGCCACTTGCGGTATCCTGACGGTCAGACATTCTTCTGGTTGTGCTTAAGTTTATTGTTATTTCTTTAAATAAATATATTTGTAGATTTTGTTTTTCTTTTGTTAATGATTTCTTTTTGAAGCCGTCGAGTTATTTCTGCCTTAAACCAAACTTTCTATCAGCCATTTTATTAGTGTGTGTGTGTGGGGTCAAAGTGTTATAATTGCTATTTAATGAAGCCTTTTTACGCCCATCCCTTGGTTAAGTCTTGGTTAAGACTTCTACTCTTCCATATTAAAAAAACCCCAAATATAAATATACTGTCAAGAAAAAGAGATAGCGAAGCATGAAAACAAAGCATAATGGAAACTAATTGGCCAAGTCTTGGCAATCTTCTTAATATTGTTTTTCTTATTGTTGTTGCTGTTCTCGCTTTACTTCCTCTTCATAATCTCGATGTTGTTTCTGTTGTGGTGAACTTAATAAGTTGCCATTTAGAGGCTTGCCTCGAATGATAAACTTTATGAAGTGGCATTTTAACTTAAATTGCAATTCTAACACAACTATCTAAAAAGCTAATGATATTAGCGAAAATTGGGTAATAAACTAAGAGAAAAACATTTGAATTTGATTAACTTAAGGCTTTTAACTAGAGTTATATAATGGGGAACTTATAATAATGAAATGTAGCTTACTAGGCGTATACATTATTATAAACTTTAAAATCATATAGTAATATTTAGCAGTCTTTAACAATGGACTAACACAATACTTTAAGTTACAATTTTATCTGGAAATAATACTTTCAAACCAGTGTTCTTCAAAGTGACTACCCAGAGAGAGAAACTCGAATGAATTCTATAATTGAATTTGACTTGTCCTTACTGTTCCACAGTAAAAAGGAGACAGAGCTTTTCTGGTTTTAAATGCAATTGAATCGCTCATGTGCTTTCAGATCAAATTTAGTGCTGACAGCTATTTCTTGTTACTACTGGACACTGTTTAAATATTTAATTGTAAGACCAAGCCATAAAAACTCAGAGCAACATATAAAACGAGTTGAGTTTTCCACTCATCTCCTTGTTCGCTTTCAAGTATTATAAGCTTACTGCTTACTGCTTACTGCGATTATAGAGTGTTAAAAACCACTTAACGCATCTAACAAATACTGGTAGCTAATTTTGTTATTATAATCCTCAGACATAATGGCTACAATTATCCTTAAAGTTTTAGCACTTAAGTAAACGTAGCCACTGTTGAGTAAGTTAACTTGATTAAAGCATGAATTCAGTGAACAATCATCCAAGAAAACCAAAAAGTTGTGGTCTAGCCGCAAAAAGTCCTGTCTCCAACAGAAAAGCAGAAGTAACGATGCCAATGAGCGAATATGTATGACAATAAATGGAGAATTTATGGGAGATGAAACAACAAATGACAGATGAAATTAAACATGCACTTAATGCGATATCAAGAGCAACAACGTCGCTTTACAACCCTGTAAAGACAGACAGACAGACAAAAGTAAATAGAAAGCGCCTCATAAAGTTGAAAAACACAAATGCCGATTGTGATTGTGTGAATGATAAATGCTCTTAAGTAACAATTGAGACCAGTTATGTAATTGAGGCAGATTACAATCGCATCTTTATAGCGAGAGCGATTATTTTTGATTTTCTCAGAAATTGATACGTATACGTAATATTGAAATTGCTACAGAAGTAAATGGGACAGTTCGTGATAATTGAAATGCAGCAAATGAGAATTGATTTATTTGATGACTAATTAGTATTATTATTAGTATAAGCGATACGTATACTTAATATTGCAATTGTCTGCAAAAGAATGCAATTTCCTCCTTTTTTTTGGTTGTTCTAAAACTGGTATATGCAGTTTCAACAAGACAACTTCAAACAGAGTATCTGGTAGTCAACTTTATTGAAGAAATATATTCACACTTCAGTTTTCCAACAAGTGGTCGAATAAATGCAATTCAACAAAGCCAATAATAAACAGCGAGTAATTAAAGAATGAAACAAATTAAATGAGCTGTGACCAGTAAAATAATTGAATAATAATTGAACAAAGAAACAAACAACAGAGAATGTGAATAATTGAATAAACTCACAGAGTAAACGAATGAATGACAAACAGAGCAAATCGCGCGTTCACAAAACCGATTTGGTAGCAAAAGCATAAAACTGGCTAATCACTCAGTGGAAACTGTCAAATGGCAGTGTGAATAAAGTGTGAATAAAGTGTGAATGGCTAATGAATAAATAAGTGTGACAACTGCAGACAGCGATTAGATTACACTTTTGCGCTCATAAATTAAGCGTACGCATTCAAATCGCCAAAAACACACACACACACAGATAAAGAGAGAGAGAGAGACAGAGAGAGAGAGGGAGAGAGAGAGAGAGGAGAGAGAGAGAGAGAGGGAGAGAGAGAGAGAGAGGGAGAGGAACACAACTAAATGGGTCACAAGAGCGCGCTGATAAGTATGCTTCTTTTTTTGGGGGCTTTTTTTGGGCTGCAAGGCAATCAGTCAAGTAACAGTAGCTGCCAAAAGTCCGACTACGATCCCGCAGGTAAAACGCTGACAATGACATTCCAGGCAGATAGCATAAAGGAAAGTCGATAAAAAAAGCGAAAATATCATAGAAAAAATAACACAAAAAGGGAAATTTATTTATTATGGCATGGCCAATATTTGATACTCTTTCTGAAACTATATAAATTGTATTTGATAGATATCTTTGAATATGACATAAGTTTCTATACATTTTACGTTATTTCCAATACAAAAAGACATTCTTTTATTTTAGATAAAATATGCAGAAATAGGAACATAATTTTTATACAATTATGAATTTTGCACATATCTGCGTTTTACAGAAATGCAATTAAATGTGTAAAATATTGCTATTTACTTCATAACAAGTTGATTTTTACGTATTTAAATATAATTAAAACAAACGATTGTGAACATATGTCTTAATTAATTTGCTCAGAATGCATAGAGTGTACAAATGTACAAATGTACTTCCTGTTTAAATGTATAACTATTTAAATAACACAAAAAACAACAACTATTTTACCAATACAAATTGATTCTGAAGTTATCATTTCCCAGTTATTTTTATGATATATCTATGTAAATGGTGCGCTATTCGATAAATTGTAATACCTTCAACAAGAGTATAAAAAGAATGGAAAACAAAAGAAAAATTGTTACTAAGTAAAAACTTGGCAAAAGGACATTTGGAATGCGCCTGCAGGTGCCTTTTGGCTTGGCTGCAGTTGAAGTTGCAGTTGAAGTTGAAGGGGGGACGGATGGGTTGTGTTAACGGGTTTCGGGGTTTGGGGATTGCGGTTAGAATGCGCATATCATAAACGAGGTATTTTCACAGCATTTGCATATGAATGATTCACACGGCAATGCATAACAAAAGGCGTAAGGCGCCAACAGTGCGCGCAATTGTGAACATAAATATGGCAAGAACAACAGCTGAGTTGATGGTGTAGAGGCGGACTAGGAAGTGGAGGTGAGGAGGAGTTAGAGATGGAGATGGAGGCGTGGCCAGTTTGGCGGTCGGACGATTGGGCGATGTCTCTCCTCTTTTGCCAGCATAAATTCGAAGCGCTCAGCGCGACACAAACCTTGATTGTCCTTCACACACACACACACACAGACACACAGACACAGACACAGTGACACACACTGGAACACACACTCACACAGGTTGCACCCACACACATGCTCATCAAATATGAAAAGGCACGAAAATTAACCCAAAAAAGTAAAAACGAAAAGAAAATGAGAAGCTAAGTAAAAAGAAAAATAACATACATACATATATAGATGTGTGTATTTTTACGAAATGGAACGACCCAAACTTGATGAGGAATATAAGCAAGAAGAAGAAGAAGAAGAAGAAGCAGTGAAAGAAGCGGGAAAAGCGGCAGCAATGAAATCTGCAAACGTTTGCATAAAATGAAATCGCTGTAAAATCGCAAAGGTAAGCATAACAAAGCCAATCAATGCATGCTCGACTTGCAGACTACCCTGTAAGTTGAGGAAACAGCGCAGCTCTAAAATCTGTATTTTATTTTGGAATATTTTCAATTTTTACTGAAAGAAATAAAAGAAATGTGTGGTAACCCCATTATCACAATTTAATATGAGTTTTGACTCGGAAATGTTTGTTCTCCAACTGTAAACTTACTTTGATATTTAAAAAACTTCTGATAGATTTAAAGTTGTATAAGATCTGTTATATTTTAGAAATTACATACCTCCAGACTTCAGACATTGGGTGGTAATTTTTATAGCTCTTTATTAACTCTAACACCTAGTTCTGCTTAAATCAGAGATCGTTGTTTAACTTTAATGTTAATGTCAATATAACTTTTAATAATATGAAAATTTCTTCGCTTTCCTGCAATTATGAAAGATTTCAATAATATCCAAGCAATTCTACTATCATTCAATAATCAAGTAAATTTGTGTAATCTAACTATCATATATTGTTCAACCTCATAAATTTTAAGCAAATATGTAATTCACAATATTTGTAAAATTACAATACAAATTAATGGATCTTATTCTCATCGTACACAAATTTCAATATTTTAAAATTAACTTCTCTGTGATCGTTTAATATAAATATTAATAATATTGTAAGTTCAATAGACATATAACTGATATTTTCATTGAAAACCCTAAATTCAAACAATTCAGCTACTTTTTTCTCCGTAGTCAAATGGCAATTTTTATATTAACACAATTTTTCAACAGCCCAAATATTATAGCTTTAGCAAGTCTACATCTCTAAGATCTAATGGTAAAAGATATTTGTAGCGCTTTGTAATCAAATACTTGCTTGATTATTTTCTTGCCTTCGAATAATGTAACTCCAATATTTACAGGGTATTAAAATTACTTTATAATAGCAGGTCTTTCGATACTTGACCCGCCCCTGATGATGAAAAAACAATAACAGAACGAACCTCTCTACCAAAACCCTAACTAACCAACCCAGCACACACACACACACACACAACCTTTAATCACACAAACACACACTCTGTCAGTCACCTCTGTGATTGTTGTTATTATTATTCTTGTGATTGTTGTTGTTGTGGCTGTGGCTGTTGTTGTTGTTGCTATTGTTCACCTTTCCCAAGAGAAATCGCAATCGTTAAGCTCTTATCGCGCTGTTGCTCATATATATTTATAAGGTTTTTCAATAACACTGAAAACACTTGAAAAAAAAAGAAGCTGAAGATTTGAGAAACACGATAAAAAAAATGCGAATATTATAGGGTATCAAACCTTTTGAATTGACTTTCACTATTGTGGATTGTGTTGTTGTTGTTGTTGAGTTCGAGTTAATTTCTGATAACAGAAAGAGAAAGTGTTTGTTTTATCAGATAGTTTAGTCTTTGAATTTGGAATACTGTTGTTCGTTGATAAAAATTGTTTTCGAATTGGGTTTTAATTTTGGAAAAAAAATTGTAATTTTGGATTTTGCTTGATTAGATTAATTTTGACTATTTGGCGGTCTGTTGCTTTGTTTGTTGGTCACTTTTGGCTGACGCTTCAGCTCGCTTCGGCTTGGCAAACGCAACCGACAAAGGCTTGACAGGAACTGAAGTCGTTTGCCAACAGGACACGTTATTTTAAATGGTTCTCGGGCACAGGAAGAATACCAACAACAGTGACGCCGACAGCGACGACGACAGCGACGGCGACGGCGACAGCGACTGCGAAGGCGACGACAACAGAAGCAGCGACAGCAGCCGATGAGAAAGAGTCTCGACGACTGTTGCTTCTTCCTTTCCTGTTCGCCAGCTGTTGATTGTGCTGTCTCTGTTGTTAACAGTTAACAGTTAACAGCGGTTACTTCTGTTAACTTCTCCGACTCTGACTGTTAACGATTCCGAAAGCTTTTGTTATCTGTGCTTTTATTGCTTTTCGGTATGAAAGCTCTTGCTTTCGCATTGCTTCTTTCCATTTAACTCCCAGACATGTAAATAGCAGAATCATCGAAAATTCTTTGTCAAACGAGTGTGCTCGACTTACAGTTACCCTGTTAACGAGCTTTCATCTTGGATTTAGCTTCGGGTATTTTATAAATCTGCACCACACCCACAATATTTTGGCTGAACGTTGCCAGTTTTCTAAGTATTAAGCATCGTACTTAATCATTACTACATTTACATTCAGCAGGACATTTTAGACAGTCAGGAACGTCAAATTTTGGTTTCGGTATCACAAAAAATGTATCGTACAAATAGTGTAATACATTCAGCAGGACATTTCGACAGTCAGAAACGTCAAATTTTGGTTTTCGAGATCACAAAAAATGTATCGTACAAATAGTGTAATACATGATACTGATTACTGATACTTCTAGAATTTTAATGTACTTTTAAAAGACATACTAGGCTGATTTAATAAAAGGTATCATATAGTAGGCGGATTAGTACAAAGTGTAGGATTTCCATAGAACAGGTACTGATTACTGATCCATCACAAGTAAAGGGGCGATTACTGATTGAATTATTTGTGGAATGCCCGCGACCAAAACTAAATCAAAGAATATTAAAATTAACCGAAAAAAAATCAGCAGAGACAAGGAGTCATTGAAAACCAAATTCAAAAAATTGTAAAATCAACCGAAAAAAACAAGCCGTGCACTCTTTAAATGCGACCGACTATTAGTTTATTAGTCTATTAGTTTAAAAATGTTTAAAAGATGTAAAGAAATGAAAGCCAAAAATCAATCAAAAAATTTGAAAATCAAACTGATGATAGAGACTGGCATCTCTAGAAACAAGTGTATACCGAACCATTGCTCCTTGTCCATTCATTTAGTAAGGCTTATGTTGTATTGTTGTTGAGAACTTGTAATATCACCTTAACATTAAATTAAATTCAAAAAATCCAAAAGAATATCAAAAAAAAAACCCAAAAAAATGAAAAAAACAAACAGAGGGACACGTCGGGCACCTTGAAATTTGCCGACAAAATTATTTGGTATACAAAATGGTAACCAACCAAGTCTTTGCTTAAACCATTTGAGAACTCTGCAGAATATGTATAAAAAACATTGCCAACAAGTATGCAACATTATTGTTTCCCCTGTCGGATTGAAAATTTAAAATATTCTGCTCTTTGGTATTTTCTTTATTGTGTTTAATTGTTCTAACTATTTTGTCAGTTTTTCTGACGGGATTCTTAGATTTCGAGCCGAGGTAAAACACGACCTTCATGCCCAACCGTCAAACACATTCTAGACAATTGCCAAAAACTAGAGGACATTAGGGTTTCTCTGTTTGGTTCCCAGCTCCCCTCCCAACTTTTGCAAACTTGTTTAGTGGGTAACATTAAAAAAATGTACAATCTAAGAACTAATAACAAGCTCAATATATGATGTCATAGATAGTTGCATTGGTGCAGCAATCGTTGTGCTGTCTTGCTCTTGTTGCACATTGATTGTGTCCTTGAAACGGATCACGAGTTAAGCACCTGGGAGTACTTGTATCAACGTCTTAAGCTTCTCATTAGTTATAATTTGTGTTCTTTCTGAATATGCTCATTACCCAACTGAACATACCACTTAATTGCTCTTGGTTTTCCCTTCTGCCATATCTTTAATCCCCCCTTTCGACTGGCTTTCATTTATGTTGTCATCAACAAATTAAAAGCGCTAATTTACGAGCTTTTCAGTTGAAATTCGCTTAAGCTTGCCTGAAAGAATCTGTTAATCCTTATCAAAATCAGCGGCAATCATCAGGACAATAGGAAAAACAAGTGAACATAGATATAAGCTGTGTGACTTTTGTTCCACGACATAAACTAACCAATGTCCTTTGTAGTCTTTTGTTCCTTGAACAATCGCATCCTGTTACCGGATTTTGTTGTAATCGTCATGTGCATCCGCCAGGACACTTCAAATGATTCAAAGCGTTCAGTGCATTGCTTGTAAGCGTTCAACTTCATCTTCAGGACATCTTCAGGACTCACAGGGATTGTCAGACTGTCTCTCTCTCTCTCTCTCTCTAACAGGGGCTTCTGCCTTTAACTTTTTGATTGAAAAGTGCTGCATAATTGCAAAGAATTTAATAAGAGTCGCCGTCGCCTCATCATCATCGAGTGGAGTTGAATTTCAGGTAAAATTCATAACTCAAAATCAAACCTAAGCTGTGGCTCTGTGCGTTGTCAACTTCACAAGATATTGAAAATTCTTGAGGTTTCGTTTGAATGCAAGGTTTGACAAGGTGAAAAGCATTCAGTGTTCATTGTGAGTGTTCAAAAAAGGACTGCCCATTTTAATTAGAAAATAGACAGAAGACAAAAGCAAAGAATACACGCTGCGTATGCGTAATATTCTAATATAAACAATACCAAGGATATATGTATGTATTGCACAATAAGTTAGCTTGACAAAAAAAAAGTGAGCACCATGAATGCACTCAATAAAGTAAGGAATTTGATTTGAATACATGTAGAGTTATTTTTGGAGATGGCAAAATGCTGTAAAATAACAATGATTTTATATTTAGCAAAAATAAAATATAAAACATATTTATCTTTTTCATGTAATGTAATTTGTGAAATTAACAAATAAATTATTGTTAAAATTAATCATAATTAAAAATCAATTGTTTTCTTGGTGATATTTCCTCTCTATTTTGTATTAAAGAGTGAGCATAAGTTCTGTCCGCTTGCTGTCAATAAATGCAACAAACAAACAAAAGATTCGTCCTGCTCCTTATTCTGGTCCTGTTTGTGACTTTGACCCCTGCTATGTGCCGCTTGAAAGATAAGCTTAGATGGTAGTGGTTGTCTATGCAAAAGACGTAGATGATACTTACTTCCAGCAGCTATTGCATTGTTCGTTTCCGCATTTGATCAAGATTTTATTATTGCATGGTTACTTCAAGTCACTATCGCCTTGAACACAACTCCTTCAAAGGAGTTTTGGTTTTCATAGATGTGCTGTGGCTTTTAGGCTTATTTTAATTTGATTAGCTAATACTCCTTTCCCAAACTGCTTTGCAGCTTAGCCTTTATTTGTTTGTAATGTTTTCATTGTTTTGAATTGCATTGTTCTAACAAGTGCAACAAACTCGTGGTTGAGTATCTAAAATTGTAATACAATTTGGCTGAGAATGCAGCTTAGCATTATCTTAATCGGAGAAATTCTTAAGGTAATAAGTAAGTAAGTATAACCACACATATGCTTTTAAGCTATATCAGATAATAGACTTATTAAAATGCATATAATTAAATATCGAGCAGACGTTGTCATTGTCCTAACATAATGACCACTAGTTTATGCCACTTAATAGGCTTAGTTATCTCTTAGTTTTCCATAAAGAACGACTTGTTCCTTGTCATTCGTTTTATACTCTTACCAAAGAGTGTATTGAATAACCAATAAAACGAAAGTCCAAGGACTTTCTGGTACACAGAAAGTAAGCCATGTCCCGACTTACTATATGCTTGTTTAATAATAACATCCTTAATGTGTTAGAATTAATAATAATGTGGTTTATTATTAACTTATTTAATAACTATGCAACTGATGTTGATGTTTTATTAAAGCAAAAAATTTTAATTTGTATTTGTTTATTTACTTATTATTTATAATGAATTTTATGTTCATTTGTTGAACAGAAACACACTTATTACAAATACAAACAATTTTTAATAATAGTAAAAATTATGTGAAAAAAATTTAAGTTTTTTCTATTTTGTAGGGGAAAGAACTCTATCAAATAAATACAATTCATCATATTCTTATTTGTGTCTGGAAATTAACGCACAATTTTCATTGGTTGGCTTTTCTCTTAACTGACCAGTGGTACTCATTTGTCCTTTTTTCCGAACTGAAATAACAAAGAATAATGCAATTTGAAAAGAAATTTAATATAATATTATAAATAAGCCTGTTTTTCCTACTCAGAATATTTCGCGTATTTGAATTTCAATTTTATTGCTATTTTAATGTCTAACTTGGCCATTTAAAGAACCATCCGGAAGTCCTTTAAATACCAAATGGTCCTGATTCTAGCGCTAAGGTTAAGGTTAAGATTTTTATTTTTCCAAATAATATTGAAACATTTCTTTACGTTACTTACGTTATATCTAAGTCAAACACTAGTCAATGAAGATAATAAATCCACAACTTAATTTACGATTACTGATTTCTACATAAAACATAGCACCCATAGCAACCAAACCTCAAAAGCAGACGGTAAAATATGAACATCAGGCAGTGTAACGTATGCCAATCACGTTACAAACGCGTTACGTTATGTTGTATACCCTCATGTCACTCATACTTCACGTTGTCCTAGGTTGCACACTTTACGTGCACCACTGCGCTGCAACTTCAATAAGGTGATAATCAAGAAAGATACAGGAAACAGTCATGGGGGAGTGGAGTGGGAGGTTGCACGAGTTGCATGCAAAATGCATATGAATGGAATGTTGCACCACGTAGTTGAAAGTTAGGCTGCCTTTTAATTGTTTGTCAGGTGACACAGAGCACAGTACAACGTACAGCATGCAACGACAATGACAATGACAATGACAATAGCTAAAGACAATGCTTTATGCTTTCTATTTACAGTGGTGTTGCATTCAACAAGAATACAACGGCAACAAGGAGCAACTGCAACAACTTTCAAGGAGATTGCCAGCCAGTCAGCTAGCTAGCTGGGTTTATTTTTGCCAAATTTTGTCCTCAATTTCAAGCTGGCTTTTGTATTTTATTTGATGACATTTCTAATCAAGATGGACAGTGGAACGGACTGCCTGGGAAGTGGGAAGTGGGGAGGCAGAAACGACAGCTAACATCGAAGAAAGATTCAAGAATGGGTGACAACAAAGGGAGAGAAAAGCGGAGACAGATGCCGGAAGACTTATTTTTAACCATCATGAAGTTGCGCTTGCTTTTGTTGAGTAACTAGTGCAATAAATCATGTTCAGGAGCACAACTGTTGATGCTGATACTATACCACCTGTTCAAATGACGCAAAAAGGTTATCTCAATTTGCAAAGAATCTGACTAATCAACAAATGAAAGGACTTTCAGAGTCAATTGAACAAACTTCTCTACACATTTTTAACAAGGTTTTTTGGATGTGAGTTGCATTTTTCCTGATTACTCAGCTTATTACAGGGTATATGACGTCGCTACAGCTTGTTTTCGAACTGCTTAAAGGCTTACAACAAAAAGGCTTACAACAAAGAGCTCTTTAATGTCATTTGACATTGGAAAATTTATGTTAGAAAAAGTACAAATGAAATTATAGCGGAAAGAAAAGCCGATTAAAGGAAACAAACAATTGCAATCAATCTGCGATGGGAGAAACTGAAACTGATCGAAAACTGATGTTATCGAAGCTGATGTTATCGAAATGCGCTGTTAATGCTAAGTTCTAGGCCAAGCTTTGTGGAGCAATGTGAAACTATCATAAGCTGATTTCCAATTTTAATGCAAAATGGCGACCACAACACTGTCATTACGTTAACGGTTGACGTAACAGAAATGAGTGCAAAATAGTCAATCAGAGTGCAAACAGTGTTAACACAAAGTGACAGGGACTGAGGTAAAGGAGGAGGTGTTGAGAGGAACAGATGGGAAGATGGAAAATGGAGGAGAAATAGGGAAAGTGATATTAATACAGAGATAGCAGTCAGCCATTGTAACATTATGGCAAAATCGGAAGCCAGAACAACAACAACGGATTCCGAACTCAACTGTGAGACACTCTTTACTTACTTTATACTTATTTGGGCTTCAGGATTTGATTAAAAGTTATAGTGATAATCATGATATTTTACATTGAAGTTTGAGGTCTGAATTCGGATTCTTTGACTTGTTATATTCATTGAATACCCTACGGATGCCAAGAATATCAAGAACAAGAGCTGTTTTAAACTCTAAGGTTCAATCACGCAGCGCACGTTGCGTATACTTAATAATTTTAAGTTATTGGCAACAGTAAAGAGTTGCTGTTGTGTTTGGGCTTGTTTGTACTGTGGTTGTTGCTGTTGTGGTTGCGATTGTTATTGTTGTTGTTGTTGCTGGCTGGTGTGGCTGTAGTTACTGACAATATTATTAATGCCGTTGTGCTCATCAATCATGGTTCGAGCTGAGCTTCAATAGTTGTTCTACCACGGGAGAAAAAAAACAGTGCTCAGAGTGGAGGAAGAAAAAGAGAGATGGAGAGATACAGATGACGGATGGCGGGGAGGGGCTAGGGAAAATGGACAGACTGGAGAATGGAGTTAAAAGTGAGATAATATCTGGATTTTAATAGAGCTACGTTGCGGCTGTCTGGCAACCGCAGGCAAACTATGATACATATTTGTGCTTTTTCATAAAAATTACTCGTAATCTCTGGCTTGCTGTGGCTATCATCCAGCACTGAATTTTTCAGTTTTCAGTTCAGTTTTTCCGCTTTTCTGCCATTATTCTGACTCTTCTGGTATCTGTCTCTTTATCTCATTCCGCTCAATCGCTAGTTATTAAAAAGGCACCACAAAATACATAGATTACTCGAAGGCGGCAAATACAGTCAGTAGACAACGGAATATTGCCAAAGGCAAGCGACAAGAACACACACACACACCCACACACACACATAGAAGGTAAAGCGCTATTTATATAAAATTCCTGGGAATTCTCCTTAGACTCTGGATTAAAAACTAATACAGCAAACAAGTTAAGTGTTGACTTTTAAGGAAACCGCAGCTAAAATACTCTTCTAAATGTTCCAATAACTATATGCTATATATATATTTCTATTTATAATGAATTTTTATTTTAGCCAAGTAAAAATAGGTTTACTGTAAGTTCCATTATAGAAATAAAAATTAATATAAAAGTGTTATTTGAAATGGAGACTATAATGAATGGATAAATGAGTGATTAGCTTTCAAATGGTTTAACTAGATCGAATAAGAATACACAGACAAATCTACTTCTTAGATATCAAATCTTAGTTAGTTATAATACATATGAAAGATAAGCCAGAACAACAAATAATGTTGCAAAAAAAACTTAGCAAACAGATTCGAATCCTTTGAAAGAGTAGCTGCAAGGAAATGGTCGACTTCCTTTAGGATTACGACTAAGATTGACATTTGAGCACTGAGAATTGAGCATTGAGAATTGAGAATTGGCATTGATGATGGCGATGGCGATGATGACGACAGGTGTGTTTTTGATGAGATAAGGACAGCTGGAGAGTTTATGTCTGACCCGTGGCATTAAAGGAGCGCAACATCATGACATACGAAATGGCCGAGCGTACCACCTGCCAGAAGGGAATAATGAATAAACAAATTACGGAATTCAGATTACAAAATATGGCAAATATGCAGAAGCTGCATTGATTGAGCAGCATTGAAATTGGCTACTACTACTACTACGTAGCGTACGTACCGCAGAGAAGGTGGCCATGTTTGGTTCAAAGAAGTATCCTTTGAGCTGACATGGACGTTGGGCCCGCATGATAGCCACAATGAGGGCACGTCTTGTGGCAGGGGCAAACTCCACCCAGTTGCTATCATAAACGGCATTTGCAAAGTCAGCGCTGGCCTGTTTCATATTCTCGCCGCAGTGCGAATAGATGAATAAAGCGATGAGCAAGGAGCTAACAAAGAAGATGAAGTATACACATTCCGGCGAGGGGAAGAGATCGGCCAGCTGAAAACCGAGAAAGCACAGTTGCAATGCCGTGATAAAGAACTGCATAAAAACCAAAGGCCTTAAGCTACGTCCCAATTGTGTAGCAATCAACAAGCCCGTCTGATGCAGACGCAGCACCTGCACCAATTCATACAGCTCCTGCCACGGTTTATCCTCCATCGGTTGCAAATTACTTATGCGATGTTGCGCTATCTTGAATACCGCACACACATTATACGTGAAGGCAAATAACAGTGTGTCCATGGCCAATGACATTGTCACCGCTCCATAGCTGGCCAACAAATTCCAAAAATACGTCGGCACATAAAACAACAATGCCTGATCACTCCAAGGATACAGCCCCGAATGCGGCAACTCCAGATGTGTGAGACCCGTGCGAACTTTGGTTGTCACCATTATAACAATGGGTTTAATTCCGGCAAAAAGGCAGGCGGCAAAGAAACAACGCATATAGGTTAGACTCAGAGATTGATCACTCCGATTCTCCGCCTCCACAATTGTCGCGGCCTGTGGCCAGACGGCGATCTCTGTCAAAAATAATATAATAATAATACTTATTACCAAAAACTGTAAGATCTATCGATTTAGAACGATGACTAAATAATTTGTATTTAAAAATTTAATCATAATAAGTATTCAATGAGCCGACTATTATTTGCAATATAATTTTCTCTAAATTTAAGAAAATAAATATCGTTTCATATAGATAACGCCACTAGAATTGTGCCCATGGATAAATGAAGCCCAAAGATTATGAACTTTCAAAACTAACACCCCAATATTTTTGAAATAAAGTTATATAATTTTAATTTTCGGTATTATAATCACTTACCTCTTTCAAGGATGCCACGTATGCGATAGATAAGTTGAACAAAATCCCTGCGATAATATACGAAAACTCCATACTTGACCAAGGTGAGAATAATGGCTAAGAACGAGCCCATGGCATCCGACATGATGCTCACATTGGTTATATAAAATCGAATGGCAAAGAAGAGCGGACCGAGAAAGGCGCCCATTGTTCCAATCACGAAGATTGAGATCTGTGGACGATCATTCGGACTGTCGTTGTGCCACAAATCGAATCCCATTAGACGGAATGCAAGCACTTGCACGCGCAGAAAGTAAGTCTCATCCATGTCCAATGTCCATGTTAATCCTTGTGGACAGCCGCTTTTATAGGAAATTCTATGAGAGGGGCGTGACTGTAATAGACCTTCATTCTGCATTTGACTTTTTCTTCCCTTTTCCTTCCTCGGGGCAAGTTGCATTCGCGTGGCATTCATTTAATATGCGGCTTTTTGTCCTGCTCAAGAGGTACCCATGACAACTTTACTGACATCGCTTGATGGATTCTCATTATATTTGACCTCTATTCTTTGGAGTCACCGCCCCACACTCAATATAATAGTTAATCCCGCATTCAAGTCGAGCGATTTAATGAGATTTGGCAAAGCTGTTGTTGACATTTGACGTAGCGTGCAAATGAAAATTTAATTGCTGTGTAATTAGAGTGCTTTTAGAGTATGACAAATGAGTGATTTCATTTAATCAATCATTCAAAATTTCTTCAACATGTTTAAATTGAGCCGCTATCTCTATCGATAATTCATAAAGTGGGCTGCCAACTCTGTGGCGTTGCCCAATCGCCATATTTAGATTCTAGCTGGCAACGCGGTGTGACCACTGACACTTTCTGGCAACACTCGCTCAGTTGTATAACCTATTCGCAGAATCATCAGTTTTAACTCGTCGCGAAACAAACTAAAAGTAAGTAAATGCAACCACAATAATTGTTCAATTATTACTTAACATCCTATCTGCAGCATAATGGCTGGTGAAGGTGAAAAAGTGTCTGGTCTGGGCAAGTACTTCAATGGCAACACCATGGCCGGTCGTGCCAATGTGAGTACATTTTTTTATACTCCTCATGGAGTCGGCACATAATTAATTAACCCAAATGTTATGACATTAATTGCAGGTGGCGAAGGCTACCTATGCTGTTGTCGGCCTCCTGATCGCTTACAATGTCATGAAGCCCAAGAAGAAGTAAAGCGCATTCCCTGTGCTTTTTTGATGCCATCATATTTAGATGACTGCGTTAATTTTGGACAAATTGTTGCCCATGTATATTTATGTGTAGTGCAAGATCTTAAAGGAATAAATCACCTGAAAATGTAATAACACTAAAAGGATGAAGTCGAATTTAATTATGTAATACTTGTTTTACGCATTCACCAATTTATACGAAGAAGTTTTAAAACAGGCACAGTGGAACAAATCTTGTGAGCAACAAGCGAAGCTATTTAACTGTGATTAGTATGCAACGCTTATATAGGAGAAACTTGAAGATTTTTCTGTGTCTGACTTGAAATCTTATTATTATTGGGAATAATTGGATTAATATATTCTTTTGATTTTTTGTTTTAAATATTTTATTTATTTAAAGTTTTTATTTCATTTCATCGAACGTGTTTTAAATGTTCCATTTTTGGGTTTTGTTTTGTTTTTCTTTTTTTTTTGTTTTAGCCCAGTTATCGAAATTTCAGTATTACTAAAAATTAACTTGAATGAATTGAATGTAAAAATGGTTTACATATATGTACGTATGTATGTATTATATGCCCATGTATGTATGTACTTTTCATTTGTTGCTTGGTAGAGATAGAGACGAAAAACCATATATGCAATTAAAATATATGTATAAATAAATCATTTATCAATTCTATGTTTATGCTATAGCTATAAAATATATCTTTTACATGTATTGTGTAATTAGCAAGCGCTGGCCATATATGCATCTGCATCTGCTTTTGGATTTTCTCGTTTATCATTTCCATTTTGTTTTTGTTTGTTTTGTTTTTTTTTGTTTTGTTTCATATTCATCGTTTTTGTTTTCTTTTGTTAATAACTAAACCGTTTGCCCTGGCAACACATCAACATATAAATATATCGTATCATATCGTATGCATTAAAATTTGATTTGAATTTAGGGTTTCTTTTTGTATATTTTTTGTTAAATTTGTTTGGTTTTTTTAGCAGCAGCAGCCGAGCGAAGTGCGAAAAAAAAGATACATACATATGTATGTACTCCTATGTATGCATATATATATATTATGTATATAGTTATGTAGTTCTTTAATCGGTTTTGCGCCATTTTCATTTGTTATTTAATGTTGTTTTGTTGTTTGTTTTTCAATTTATATTGTTATTCTTTTTGTCTACTACATTTTCTCATAATATGCTTTTTAATCAATATTAATTGTATGTGAGAGGGTTTGTCATTAAAAATTGGAGTGTTATTCTCGTGGATTTTGCCTCTATAATGTGTGTATGTATTTGTATGTATTGTATATGCATATGCTATATCCTTGTTAAGTTACAGTTACTTAATCATTTTTTGTTTTCTATATATCATTACGAGTTTTCTTCTAATTTTCCTTATCATCATCATTACCATTTGAGCACATACAACATAATAATAAAAAAAAATCGTATTATTTTTTCCGATTTGTCAGCTTCCCAGCCCCCTCAACATTATGTGTAGTGTTAGGTCACAGCGGGAGGGGGCGGGGGCGGGTTCTTTGAGTTAATACTAAGAGATAATTGCAGCAGCAGCAAACAAAATACTGAAATAACACTCATCTTTTGGAAAAAACAAAAGGTCACTTGAAAATACTGAAGCGGCAACTGTCGATGGTCCATTGAAATAATTTAACAAATATAAATAAAATTCACTTTATACTGCCTCCTGCCAGAGAAGTTGAGATTACTTGGCGCTAAACGAGAAATGCGAATATGTCTAAACACAAGGAAGAAGTTGAGTTTGGCCTGTGTGCGAGTGTGTGTGTGTGTGAGATAGTGGTATATTTGTGTGGGTGTGACGCAATTTAGAAGAATTGCTTAGTCTATTTTCTTGCGATTTTTACTTTTCTGCTCACTTTTTTAACGACATTTTTCCCCGCACTCCATTCAAATCTATTTCGATAGATGCTATCGTTTTTATAAAAAAAATCGTAGGAGTTACTTAATTGATCGACTCGATATCGATAATGTGAAGAGTTTGGCGCAAGAAACTTGATTTAATTTGTCAACAGCTTTAATTGCTGCAACATTTGAAGCTGCAGCATCAGCGTTTGCCTTGTGATGTTCAATCAACACCAACGATGATCAATCAACACCAACAATGCACTTCTCTAATGCGGTTTATAACCTGGACCGAACTACTTCAAAATCAAAGAAAAGGCCGACTTTGAAATTCAACAGGACGACGTCACATTACAGATATAAAGGAACTACTAAATCAGGAATTAGATGACTGCATAATCTCTAAAATGGAACCGATCTGTACCACTTTCTATGGGTCCTTTTTAAATCCTTACCCCACA
Source organism: Drosophila putrida (assembly GCA_037043535.1). Lineage (NCBI taxonomy): Eukaryota > Metazoa > Arthropoda > Insecta > Diptera > Drosophilidae > Drosophila > Drosophila putrida. The sequence goes on along the minus strand of JBAMBI010000732.1, from coordinate 793,858 downwards.
TCGATTTCAACCTTTATAACCAATATGGTTCAAACAAAGCTTGAGTCAATTTAAGTCCTTGAAGCCAACAATTTCTGGGAGCACATCAATCCTGAGTTGCGAACTCAATTGATAATAATCTTGACCTTCAGGATGCACTTTCTTAGATGCTACAATGTTTCCAACATTGAATTTCATATGGTCATCAGTGAAGCATCTAAGCAACTGCATCCTGGAGGTCAGGATTTTAATCAATTGAGTTCGCAACTTGGGATTGATGTGCTCCCAGAAATTGTTGGCTTCTAGGACTCAAATTGACGCTGATTAATGGCAGTTCCTATAGAATGTTGTATAGCGTAAAGGATCCACTGATGGAGCTCATGTTATCCTCCAACTCTTGCTTTAGATAAAGTTCACAAAAGGAATGTGTTGTCATTCTGTTGAAATGGAAAGTCTAGCTTTGCTTTTCGTAGGTTTTTGAAGTAGCTTGGCCCGATAACGCCCGCTTGTTGTTTATTGATTGATCATCATGGGAGTTCTTTATCTAGATCAACGAGGCAAACGCTGATCCTGCCGTTATCAATTGTTTCAGCAATTGAATCCGTTGAGAAAGTTAATCGAAGCTCGTTGTGCCGAATTCTTCTAAGCTTCGATAGACGGAGATCAAGTTGTTATCGTATCGATTAATTGGAGTTCTCCTGGAGACAATGTCCATTTCTTTTCAGCGAACTTTCTCAAGTATGTATAATCATAATATAAATTATTTTAATTTTAAAATTATTATAGTTTGTCTTAGCTTCTTTCCATCAAGAAATAAATTTAAAAATGAACTAAAAAAAAATTAAGAGCAAATTTGCAGACTACAAAGAAAATAATAATTATATATTTAGGCATGTATATGTATGTATGTATGTATGCATGTAAGTATGTAGGTATGTAGTTTTGTTTATGTAAATTTGTTTGACAAAAAATACACTCGGGCTTTCTATTTAATTTTTTTTTTTCGTTTTTTTTTCTAGTTGTTTGTTTTTCATAATTTTTTGTTGTTTTTAAACATAAACTAAGGGCTAAAGTTAACACAATACATATTAAAAAAAATGATAATTATAATATAAAATATATTTATGTGAATATTAATATAAATGAAAAGCATAATATTGTTTTGTTTTTCGCATTTTTCGCTTAAATATATGTAGATTTCGCAATGTTTGTGTTGGGTGTGTGTGTGTGTGTGTGCGCGTGTATATGTATGTGTTAAGGATAGGAAAAGGGGTGGGGGGAATTGGCGTTTGTCAATTTTGTAGTTAATTATTTTAACGCAGCTGCAGATTCAATCCATTTGTATATATGTATATGTATACATGTGTGTGTGTGCATAATGCATAATGTATGCGTGTGTGTGTGTGTATGTGTAACCCAACTAAATTATAGATTTCTCTTTTACATAACTTTCTTGTTATTACATTTTCTTGTTGCACTATTCTTCTTATAACTCGTTTTTTACTTTTTAATCTGGCATACATATGTTGTTGCATTTAGGCGTTCTATTTTTTATCGTGGGGGCGTGACGCTGTTTTTAACTTTGCCCTTATTTTGCATTTTTCCAGCATGTTTTTTGTTTTTATATAAGTTTTTAATAAATTTTATATTTTTTTTTTAATTAATTGCAGTTGCTGTTATTGGTTTTTGTAATTTTTTTTGTTTCCTTTTGTGTGAATGTTTATATTTACCACTTTTAAGTTTCGCTTTTTGCTGTTTACATAGTTTTATTAGTTTTTAGTTTTTGCGCTTGTTTTAATCTTGCTTTCTCGCTTACACTCACTGTCTCTGTCTCTGTCGTTCGCATGCTTGCGCCTTGTATATTTTTGCAGTTTATTGGTTTTTAGTATTTTCATTTTTATATTTTATGCATAAGTAAAAATTTCTCTTGCTTTGCTGCTCGCTCTTTACGCTCTCTTTATGCACTCTCTCTCTCTCTGTTTCTCTCACTGTCTGTCTGTTACGCTTTCCCGCTCTCGCTCTATTTTGAATGCACATAACCTAATTTCAATCTTTCATTCCTGAATCGCGCCTATGTGTTTGTGTCTGTGTGTGTATATGTATGCTGTGTGGTGTGGTGTGTGTGTGTGTGCGAGGGGTTTGCTTTTAACTGGACGTGGCCGCCATTTTGTATACGATCATTCTCTCAATTCGCGTGCCACTCACCACGGTTGGCGCCACCGCCAGCGCCAGCCGCATTATTTGAATAATAGGGCTTGCTCAGTTGTGCTGCTGCCGCTGCTGCTGCAGCCGCTGCCGCCGCAGCTGGTGAGGTGCCACCGCCGGCTCCACCAGGGCCACCAGGGCCGCCGTTACCACCATTGTTGCCGCCAGGCGGCACACCAGGTGCATTGCTATTACCGGCGCTGCCGGCGCCTCCGCCTCCACCTCCTGTAACCTGTCGCATGCTTTGAGCGCGCTGCGCTGCCGCTGCCTGATCCCGTTGCTGTTGTTGCTGCTGCTGTTGTTGTTGTTGTTGCTGCTGCTGTTGCTGTTGTTGTTGCTGCTGCTGTTGCGGATGCTGTGGATAATTGTTGGGTCGCTGTATGGGCGCCGGATAACGTCCTTGGCCACCACCGCCGCTTTGTCCAACGCTGCCAACACCATTGCCACCGCCACCGCCGCCAACCACCTGAGAGCCACCAGAGCCGCTGCCCACTGCACCACTTCCTCCTCTGCCCAAGGCGTTCATATTGTTGCCATTGCCGCCTTGACGCTGTTGCTGAGATTGTTGCTGTTGCTGCAGCACCTGATTCTGCAGATCCCACTGTAAACAGAGAGAGAGACGATTAGAAATTGTTACACAAATTATTGTTGTGATAAAGAAAATTTTGTATTCAGTTTAGTTATTTAAATAAAATATTATTTTAGCTTGCACTCTATTGTCAAGCAACGATATTTTAGACAGAATTATTTAATTTTGGGAACAATAATTTAAGAATTATGAATCTATAATTTTTAATGATAGTACAGAAACCTATGGCTAAAAGTGCATTATTCGTTTAAAATAAAACTTAATAATAATAATACTTAATAATAATAATATTAAGAGGCAACACTACTTGTTCCAAGTTACTTACCCCGCCATAGTTCTTGTGGTGCGGTGGACTAGGCTGCGACTGCACCTGTTTGGCCAAACCGAGACTCATGTCAGCGCTCAGGGACTTTTCAGCTGTCTGCCCATCTGCAAGGATTCAGGATATGATTAAACAACAGTTGAGGGCACAACTATCTTTAAACACCACACTCCCACTCTACTGGCAAAAAGCCTCTATTGGATTCGTTTATTGCTTGTGGTAGAAAATAAATAAAATAGGAAATAAGAAACGATTGCAGCAGCTACAAAAGAAATCTATTAACCATGAAATACGCCCGTCTTCAGTATCATCTAGAGGTCTTTTTTCAATTCATTTTTTAGATAATTAGATAAGATTGTACTATGGGGAAAAACTCATCTATTAAGTTTCCCGTTTTAAATACAAGAATCTTCTTCAGTTTTCTGTAACTGTTGTAGGAAATAAAACCACTTTTATCCACTTTTTTCATATCAATCCCTGGAAATCTCTTATAAAAATTCTTTTAGGTTCAGTTTCCAGGTCTAAACCAAAGACATCTAATTCAAGCATCTCAGTTTGTCTTATCAAAGAAATCTTTTTATCAGCAAATATTTTCCATAGAATTGAGAATTTAAATATTTCTTTTGTTATATCCACATACAAACAAAAAAAACTATTATAGGAAACATGCTGAAGGAACCTTGATTTTCTTCAGCAACTTTAAAAGTTGATTCTGATGGCGAAACATATCCTTGGATATTTCATTTCAGATACTATATGTGTTTCGATCTAATAACTTTATACTTTTATTTAAATTAATACACATAATTGATTATTTTGCATGATGATATTAATTTCTATGAACAATATCTTTTTCCTAATCTTAACCGAGACTTGCTCTGGATTCAATTACGGATACTTGGATTCTTGGATGATTTGTGGAAACGGAAGAACGGCTTTCAAAAATTAAATGGGTAAACAAATTAATACAAATGATGGGGAGAGTGAAAGGACGAATTATGGGTGTTGTTCTGGTTGTGGTTGTGGCTGTTGTTGTTGTTGTTGTACATGGAGTACATAGAGTGTGTGCTTGTTGATTGGAGTAGTTGTAGTAGTGGCTGTGGTTGTGGTTGTAGTTGTGGTGGTTCACTCCTTACCGAGTCCTGCATGTGTCCCTGTCCCTGGCTGTTCTTCAGATATCCCCCGCCGGGCGTTGGTCCACCACGGAACTGACTCATTCCGGCTGCCGTGAGAAGTTGTGAGTTCATAAACTGTGTATTAAAGTTGCCCATCGTATGCTGCGACTGTGGCCCAGGAGGACCATTCGATCCGGGTGGACCACCCTGATGACCACCATACATGCCCGCTGCGGTGGCCAAGCCATAGTTTTGGGCACCACCGCCACCTCCCTGGGGCGGTGGACCACCATAGAATGGAGGACCACTTGGTCCGCCAGCCGAATTCGAGTAATAGCTATTCGATTGTAGCTGATGGGCCCGGGCGGTGGTCCACCCTGTCCAGGATGTTGCGGTGCCACGGGATAAAGATTCATATACTGCTGAGCGGCGGCATAGGGCCCGGGACCGGGTCCAGGTCCACCCGGACCACCAGGTCCGCCCGGTCCACCGGGACCACCTTGACTGCCCGCCGACTTGGAACCGATGGCACCAATTGGCTGTTGACTTTGCGGTGGCTTCGCACCTGCACCCGATGACATCATGGAGCTGCTATTGGATGAAATGATGGCCACGGCCGCGGCATTGGGATTGCTCAATTGTTGTGAATTCGGTTGTGGTGGCTGACCAAACGGTCCGCTTCCCAGACGGAATTGTGATGTCAGATTGGAGTACATGTCGGGCGTGGGCGCTGTGGGCGGTGGTGGCATATTGGCGCCATGTCCATGTGGTGTCTGCATGGCATACGCATTGAACGCGCCACCAGCTGCTGCCGCCGCCGCAGCAGCATAATGTCCAGGAAAACTGTGCGCTGCCGCCGAATAAGCGGGCGAGCGGCTCGAATGATCAAGCGAATGGAATGGTGCATACAGATTGCCCGCCTGTGATGCCACCTGAGGTGGTGGCACCTGTTGTGGTGGCGGTGCCAGTTGCGATGAATTGAACACAACCGCCGGCGGGCTGGGAATCGTTGGAATACCGCCGACACCAAATTGTGGCGATGCCTGATAGAATGGCAACTGTTGTTGTTGCTGTTGCTGCTGTTGTTGTTGTGCCTGTTGATGTTGCTGCTGCTGGGAGTGTTGCTGCTGCTGTTGTTGGTGACTTGGCGGTGGCGACATACCCAATCCTGCATGCAATTGTTTGGCCTTCACCTGTTGCTGTTGCTGATGCTGCTGTGAATGTGGCAGTTGCTGCTGTGGACTGGGATAATCATCTTGCTGTTGCTGCTGCTGCTGGAACTGTTGCTCAAGCGAGCCCGCATCAAATGGTGACCCATGACTTCCATAAACTGGTCCAGGCGACGACAACGCATGATGCCCATGATGCGTCTGCTGTTGCTGATGATGGGGTTGCTGTTGCTGCTGCTGTTGGTGGTGACTTTGCATGTGCACCGCCGATACGGCATAGTGTGTCATCTGTTGCTGATGTTGGGCAGCAACGGCAGCAACAAACGAGGCTGCTGTCATGTTGCTACCGTTGTCATCGACAACAGAACTTGAGACTTGTTGCTGTTGTCCATGTGGACCATGTTGTCCGTGCTGTGACTGTTGTTGCTGTTGCTGCTGCTGCGAGTGTTGTTGCTGGGCATGTTGCTGTTGTGCAACGGCTGCTGCTGCTGCCGCGGCAGCTGCTGCTTGTGCTGCAGCCTGTTGTTGTTGCTGATGTTGCTGCTGCTGCGAGTGTTGCTGCTGCGAGTGTTGCTGTTGCTGCTGCTGCGAGTGCTGCTGTTGTTGCTGCTGCTGCGATGCCTGCTGCGATGTTGCCTCCGACATGGGCGTGGCCGACTCCCACACTTTCTTCACACTCGCAATCTTCATATTCAGATCAGCTGTTGAATTGTTTTGTTGCTGCTGTTGTTGCTGCTGCTGCTGGTGTTGTTGTTGTTGCTGGTGTTGCTGATGTTGATGGTGCTGCTGCTGCTGACTGGCAACCACCTTGCTGGCTGCCTCCAGACTGTCCACCACCTTGAGAGGCGTCGTATCATCACTGAAACTGAAGCCCAACTTCATGTCCTGCTGTTGCTGTTGTTCCTCGTCCTTGCCGAAACTCATCTGCGACAAGGCGCTGGACAAACTCTCCACAGCGGATGCTGTTGATACAACACCACCCAGCGATGATTGCTTCAACGGCACAGCGGCAACAGCTGCCTGTTGTTGCTGCTGCTGTTTGTATGTGGAGTTCTCAAAGACAAGCGTATTTACTGGCGCATTGGCATCAATCATGGATGCTGCACCAACCACGCCCACTCCACGTACGCCCACCGCAACACTTTTCTCACCAATGGCCGACAGCTTGGATTTATCACCAATTGGCGCTGTTGCAGCAGCTGCAACAGATGCTGCTGCTGCTTGTGGCGACACAATTGTTGCTGTTGCTGCAGTAACTGCTCCTGTTGCTGCTATTGTTGAGTCCTTTTTCTTGCCGGGCACATCGCTGCCTGGAGCAGAGATTGATGTTGTCACAGCAGCTGTGCTCAGTCCTGGCGGTGGTCTGGCTGCTGCTCCAACTCCGACAACTCCTAATCCAACTCCCGCTCCGACTCCTCCAACTCCAACTGTTGTGGCAGTTGCATCCTTGAGTGGCTCCTCCTTGGCCACGGCAGTGTTGTTTGTTACGTTGCTGTTGCTATTGCTGTTATTCATGCTCTTATCCTTGTCGCTATCATCCTTATCCTCCAACTTGCCTTTATGCAATCCCGCACTCAGCGCCAGCTGATTCTGTTTCGTCTTGTCCAGATCAGTGCCAGAGTTGCCTGTTTCCGATTCGGAATTACGCTTATTATACTCCTCGTAGCCCAATCGGCCATAGGCGCGTCCTCCACCGGATCCACCGCCTCCTCCTCCACCACTAGATCCTCCGGCTTGTCTTCGGTAACCAGGCGCTGAGCTGCCACCGCTGGAGAGTCCACCACGTCCACGTCGCGAGGGTTCACCGCGTGGCGAGAATCCCGCCTTGTTGACAGTTGCACCGCCTCCTCCAACTCCTGTCGCGGATTGGCCACTGGCTGTGGCCGGAGCTGATACATTGCTGCTCTGCTCCGAACGTGACTGAACCTTGGGACTACGTCTTGGTGCACCACTGGCACCACCACCACCACTGCTGCTGTAACAATCCTCATCTACATCCTCTGAATGCTCCGATTGTTCACCACCACTGCCATAATATCGTCTACCTGCACCGATTGTGCCTGATCCCGCGCTGTTGCGACTGTTCCAATCGCTGCTGCTGCGTTGTCCACGATAGCTGCCACCACCACCTGTTCCACCACCTGCACCACTCGCCGGATAGCTTCGTCCGCCCCTCGCCCCATGCAAATCTTCACGCATGCGTCCTCCTCGAGGACTGGGACGCTTCCCTGCTCCAGCTCCTGCGGCAGCTGTGGAGGCCGACGAGGAGGATGATATCGTACGCGTCGTTACATCCTTGTCGTCATCCTTGACCAATGATTTATCCTGATCAATCATCTTATCAGCCGAATCACGATCCGTCAACTTCTCCTCGGATTTGTCAATCGGTTCAACGCTGCGTCTTAGGATCTGTGTGGGTTGCATGGCATTGTCCAGTGGTTGCTTTTGCAGTGATGTTGGCTTCTCCTCGCTCAGACTTGGCTGACGTGCCGGACGTTGCAAGATCTTGATTTGCACCGCCGAATCATGACTGTGCGTCGATGAGAAACTCTCCTCGCGATGTCGATGATGCTTCTGTTCCGCATCCGTTTGCTCTGCCCACGAGCAGGCACCACCACCACCACCACCAATGGGAGCAGCACCGACCGCACTCAGTAAACCACCACAGACACCACCACCAGTATCATCTCCGGATGAGACGCTCGTCTTGCGATGCGAATTCTCTGAAATGCTACGTGGCAACGATTGTTGTTGCTGCTGCTGCTGTTGTGCACTGCGATATTCCTGGGCACGTGTATATCTGGATTGATCCGATGAGATATCCTGATCCTCACGTGCGCTGTCATGTCGATTGCGTCCATAGTTTCCAGTGCCACGTGAGTAGCCACCGGAGATGCTTCTCACACCACTGCCACCTCCTCCACCTGCACCACCTCCACCATTGGAACCTCCTCCCTTTTGTAGGTAACGGGAGGTGCTGTCAAAGGCGCTGCTTGCCGAGGCGCTTTTCTCGATTCCACCACGTGGCAACGATTGTTGCTGCTGCTGTTGTTGCTGCTGCTGCTGTTGTTGCTGGCGTTGAAAACGTGGCGGTAAATTCGATTGGAAATGCGTCATAAACACAGGTTTCTGTCCATATTCCCCGCCTGTTGTTGCCGAGGAAATTGAAGTAGAGGCAGCACCACTTCCAGCACCACCACCACCTCCTCCTCCTCCTCCACCACTGCTCAAGCTGGAGATGCTGCCACGTGGTCGACGCTGTTGCATCGATTGACCAGCTCCCAGATTGGAGTTACCTTCATCCTCACTGACATTGCCCAAACTTAATGGTATAACGGAGGAGGATTCACTGGTGGATGCCACCATGATGGTTGCTTCACTTAACGCCTTCTTGTTACTCATTTTCATTTCCAACTCCAAGAGTTTCTTGGCTGCCGCCTGTTTACGTTCCATCTGACGACGTTCCTCCTCCTCCTTGCGTTGCTTCACACGCTCATAGACACCAGCATCGAGAGCAATGCCACCGCCAACAATCACATTGCCACTGCTGCCACGATGTCCATTCTGATGTCGCTGTTGCTGATCCTGTTGTCCCAGATCGGAGGCATCCAAATCCCTTTCACTGCTGTCCTTGCCACGTTGCCAGGAGCTATTGTTGCTGCTGCTGCTGTTGCTACTGGACATTTTGTTGGATTGCTGCTTATTATTGTTGCCATGATGATGATGCTGTTGCTGCTGCTGGTGATGAGAATCCTCGGGACTGGCATGCTCCTCATCATCGGAGAATGTCAGCTTCTTGGTGTAATCAATCTCATCCTGCTTTGTCCAGCTATCATCCTTGGCAATCGCATTAAGACGCTCCAAATCCTCTTCCCGTATAATGGGACGTTGCATTTGTGCCACCTCGGGCTCAACCACATAATCTTTATCCTTGTCCTTGTCTCCACCTCCGCCTACTCGTCGCCCAGCTCCATTTGCCTGTTGCTGTTGCATCTGTTGCAACTGTTGTTGCTGTGGCGGCGTTGTTGCACCTCCCTCCCCCCTTATAGGTGGCGGCGTTGTTGTTGCTGTCGACGTCGCCTGTGGACGCTTGGGAATCGCAGCGGCTGCCCGAAAGCTTCCCAATATTGCTGGCGAAGCAGAACGTCCACCTCCCGAGATGCCATTCTGATAGGGTGCGGGCACAGAGGATGACATTAGATCTGCGGTTGCATTTGCCACAGCAGCTGCCATTGTTGGACCACCGCCCAAACCGGAGGCGGGCATGGGAGCTCCACTGCGCATAAATGATGGCATTAGCGATAGAATTGGCAATGGTACACTGCCACCGGAGGAACCACCACCTGGACCACCATTGCCACCGCCATTGGCATTCATTTGGTGGTGGCCCTGGCCCTGTTGGTTCAATGCCAACTCCTTGGCTGCCTTTTCCTGTTGCTGCAACCAGGCAGCTGGATCGTTTTGTGGTCGCAGGCTTAATTCGTTTAGTTCTCCGATATTTACTCCTCCACCACCTCCGCCTGCGTCGTCGTTGCCATCTCTGTAATTGCCGCTGGCATCGTTGGCATTGTTGCCGCCTCGATGCGAATGATGGCCATGCCCGTATTGACGCCCATGATGACCATGACCATGGCCATCGCGATAATCGCGTTGTTGTTGCTGATGTTGCGACTGTTGTTGATGATGATGATTCTGCTGTTGATGATGCGAATGCTGTTGTTGCTGCTGCTGGGTTTGGTAATGTCCCTGATCCTTTCCCTTGCCAACACCGCCGCCTCCGCTTCCGACACCACCTGCTCCACCTGAGGCTGCACCACCGCCCATCAGTGTGGGGAATTCGTATTGAAATTGCGGACTCTGATAGTGTGGCACCACCTGCTGCTGTTGCTGGTGATTCTGTCGGTTGCCATAATGTCCATGTCCACCATGACCACCAGCATGGCCACCTCCTCCTCCACCTCCTGCATTTCCTCCTCCGCTTGTGTTGCCGCCTGTGGCACGCTCGTGTCCTGTCGTTATTGCTGACCATGTTTTGGGTGAATTAATCGAGTGGTTGCCACTGGGACCACTTGCTCCAGATCCTGAACTTGATCCAACAGCGGTGTTGCCTCCACCACCCGAGTTGGATGAGTTGTTGATTAGTTTCGAATTCTTGTTGCTGTTGATGTTGCTGCTGTTAATGTTGCTGTGGCTGTTGATGTTGCTGCTGCTGTTGTTGTTATTGCTGCTGCTGCTGTGGCTGTTGTTGCTGCTGCTGTTGTTACTGCTGCTGTTGTTGTTAATGCTGCTGTATTTGTTGCTCGCGTTATTGCTGTTGTGGCTAACAGCAATGTTGTTGTGACTGCTGCTGCTGCTGTTGTTTGCAACTGCAATAATTGCTCCACTGCCTGCTGCAACAACTGATCCTGCTGCTCCTGCTCCACCAGCAATTGCTGCTCCTCCAACTCCTGTACTTGATCCGCCTGCAATAAAAGGGAAAGACCGATAAGAAAAATCAAAGAAACTTAAGTTTTATATAGGATGAACACTCACCTTCAGAGGCTAGGAGATTATTATTGTTGTTGCTGCTGCTGTTGCTCAGCGGTGTTGTACTGGTGCTGCTGCTGCTGTTGGTCTCGGCCTTTAGGGATGGCAGATTGGCTGGTGGTCGCCTTGCGGAGGGCACTTTACCCAAGATTTGCATTCCATGTTTACGCGGCACTTGATTCTTTTGGGCTGATGGTTCACTCGATTCGCCCTAAAATGGATTAAGGATAATCATAAATAAAACGAAAATAGAGATAGAAATAAAGAGAGAGAGAGGGAGAGAGAGGTAGGATGCACTTACTCGACTATTCTTGTACATGCGATTTATATCCAACGCTGTGAATTTGGGCTTGGCATTTCGCTCTCCCCTACTTCCCCCCAGTGTACTCATGCTGCCAATAGATCCTCATTAGCGTTAGCTTCCTTTGCCGCCTACTTCACGCCGCGCGTTCTCACGCTAAACGCTCTCTCAGTGTAGATGGACGAGGTGAAGGAGAAGGAGAAACTTCTTGTTGCACACACAGTTACAGTTGCAAATCTCTTGAATCTCTGTGTGTTGTCTTCGATTCTTTGATTTCTTCTTCTTACTGTTGGTAGTGTTGTAGTTTTGTTGTTATTGTTGTTTCTTTTTATTCCTTTTTTTTTTTTGTTTGCTGTGTTTATTCTCAGTCTTCTTATATGAGCTGTAAAACGACTAAAAGAGCGAGAGAGTAGACATAGCATAAGTGAAAAGAGTCAACATATAAAAGGGTTGCTGTAAAATGCTCAAGATGCGCTCAATTGGGAGGGGGAGGTGTGTATGGTTAGGTGGGGGGTTGGTTGACTGCTGCATTTTGTTTGTTGCAATTTTGTGTGTGTATTGTTTTATTTGTTTTGGTACGTGGGCTGCCGGGTTGCCCTGCACTGCATATATGTGTGTGTGCGTGTATCTACATGTGTGTGCACGCCTCCAACCGCCCCAATGTCTTCTGCGTGAGAGCAGTATATGACCAGCAGAGAGAGCTAAAAGAGCGAGTCAAGCATACACATAAAGGCGACTGCAAACGAGCGACAAACATGTGTAAGAGAGATGGCAATGGTGGACACTCTCTGAGTTTGTATGCTTGCGCTCACTCAAGTGAATTGGGAGCCCCTCACTCGCCCCCACAACAACGCACGTCCGCGACCCACACACACACATTAAAACAGAAGCAAAAGAACACAGAAGACAAGGAGAAATATGCGGTGGCGTCTTCGTGTAATAATTGAAGAACAATGGCTGACATACAAAAGCAGAATAGCAATTGCAACAACAACAATGCCAAATCTACTTAAATGCAAGGCAATCTCTGCATTGAGTAGTAGTACATATTTTATTGATGATTAAAATTTGGCAGGTGTACATTTATATTCCTATAAATGCTCACCAAGAAGTCAATAAATGCTTGGCAACAAAAATTTTTGAAATGTTGCCTATAACAACAACCATTGATACAAGCATACACGTATACGTACACGCAAACACCACACACACACACACCCAGGTACATACACGCGCACTTTTGCTTTGTTATTTTCGCTGTTCAGTAAGAAAGGAACAAAAACAAGCTAGCTTAATTATAAACTAAATACTTTTCAAAGCTTGGCCAAATAAACACGGTATTTGCTGCTTAACTATGTATGAGTGTGAAAGGCACAGTAAAATGTGCCGTTTAATAGCACTCACACAAGAACACACTGATACACACATACACTGACACGCACTCGCAGAACTGTTTTTAGTTGATTGAGTGAAATTCTTTGACTTGTTTGCGTTTTTCTTCCGATTTGCAAAACTAACACTTTGCGATACGTTTATTGTATTATTCGAAATTCGATTTACATATTAAACTATTACTTTTACTACATCCACCGCGCGAGAAGTTTGCCGCTGCTGCTCTTCTTCTTCTTGCTGGTACTACTCTTTTCGCGGTATGCGTGTGTGAGCGTGTGTGTGTCTGGCGGTGGTTAAGCGTTGCCACATCTGCCACAAATATCGAGCCAGATCGATGTTTCCCGCATGCATGTAACGTAAACGTAACGTAACACGACATACGTTAAACGTACAAAAATAATAATTATATCTTTTTGTTAATTACACATTTCAAACGCATTTCAAATCAAAAGAAACAAACGATTAACCTGCCTTGCCACCAACGATAATGCAGCACAACAGCAACGAGTGTGAGCGGGACAATAAGAGCATGTGGTGGTCTAACACACAGCAGCAAAACAACAAAAACATCAAACAAGAAATCATAAGTGTATATAGTGCTTACCCTTTTACACTCAGAGCATACACCGCACACACAGTTCGTTGCTCCTTGGCTCCTTTTTTCTTTCTTTTGTACGTTTTTTTGCACTCTTCTTTCTACGCTTACTCAGCCGTTTGCAAAAAAAATATAACCAAATGTTTTTTTGATGAGACACGTTTGTAAGTGTCTTTGTTTAATGCTGAGCGCACTGGTGTATTAGTGTATACAAATAACAATTTGTTATTGCATTTAATACGTTTAAATTTTTTCTTTTTATCCCTTAACGCGTTTTAGGCCGCTGTTGTTGTTGGCTGTGTTGCGCTGTCTGTCTGTCTGTATGTATGTCTCTCTGTCTGGCTCTCCTACGTTCTCGCTTGCTAGCGCGCTCTCTTTCTCTACCGTTGTTCTCCAATGCTGCTGCTCTGGTCGCTTTTTGCAAGTGTATAGATGTATAGATGAAAAATGTAATCGAAATCCAAGGTGCTGAGAAACTAGTTTGAATCACTTTTCCACTTGGATTATTTGAATATAGCACACACACACGCTCTATATGTTAGCGGTTTTTACGCTATGCTGTTTAGCGTTTACTTTTGTATTACTTTTGGTGCGTTCTTTTCACGTAATACGTAATTGTTCCATTAGTTTAAATCGTATGTATTTTTTGCACACAGTGCTGCCAGCTTGCGCTTACGGCGTTGCATTCTAGTGATGAGCGCTCTGTTAAGTGGGGGAGTCACTTCTGTAAATGTGGGGAGCATTCATGTTTAATGGGGATACATGCTGTTAACACAGCCGAGCAAAATATGTAAAATTGGGGAGACATGTAAACAAACGAGGTGGCAGCGCCAAAGCTTAAAAAAGTATCGATACTTTTCGCACTATCGATATGTTGCGTACAATTTAAATTTGAAGGGGCATTCAAATTGTTAGTTTGAAGTGTCTGAATCTGTACAACTGTCGAAACACAAAACACACATACAAAAAACAAAAGTACGCTGAAATTATAAGTATTCTCAAAAATGGCTAAGAACTTTTACAAGACTCTTGGAATCAGCCGCAATGCCAAAGATGACGAGATTAAGAAAGCTTACCGTAAACTGGCTTTAAAATATCATCCGGACAAGAACAACACTAAAGAGGCTAGTGAGCAATTCAAGGAGGTCGCCGAAGCCTACGAAGTACTCTCGGATAAGAAAAAACGCGACATCTACGATAAGTACGGTGAAGATGGCCTAAAGCACGGCATATCCGATTCTCAACACGATTTCAACGGTTCAAGTCGTACATACGAATTCCATGGGGATCCCCGAGCAACATTTGCTCAATTCTTTGGCGTTGATCCACGAGATCTTTTTGGATTTGGGTCGGATTGGGACGACAGTCCACGTGATGAACAAGAATCCCGCCCAGAGCAGGATCCTCCCATCGAACATGAACTCTACGTGAGCCTCGAGGATATCAACAGGGGATGCAGCAAGAAAATGAAAATTTCACGCATACGAATCGTAGGCTCTCTGCCACGCAAGGAGATAAAGACGCTCAATATTGAGATCAAACCCGGCTGGAAATCGGGCACAAAACTCACCTTTGCCAGGGAGGGAGACGCGTCGCCTTTTCGCATCCCTGCGGACATAGTTTTCATTATCCGTGACAAGCCACATTCACTGTTCAGTCGCGATGGCAGCGACATTCACTATACGGCCAATATCTCATTGAAGCAAGCGCTTTGTGGCACCACCGTTAAGGTGCCCACGCTCCAGGGGGACACTTTAATCTTCAAAAGCAATGGGGAGGTCATTAAACCGCATACAGTGAAGACATTTCAAAATCGGGGATTGCCGTTCTCCAAGAATCCTTCACAACGTGGTTCACTTTGTCTCAAGTTTAATATTGAATTCCCGGATACTTTGCCTCGTCGTCTGGTTACATCCTTGGAGGAACTATTACCCAACCATTGAATACACACATACATACATAGGTGTATAATTCAAATTCTTGACTAATCGTAATCATTATCGTATATTAATGTAAATTCCTTGTTAAATATCAATACAATACCTAAACAGACCAGACTAAAGTAAATTGTTATTATTATTATGGTGAGGGAATCTAATCCTAGGCATGTGGCTTAAATTGTGGATTATGGGATCGGGCCATTTTCGCCTTGAGCCATTCATCGGCATGTCGTTGTTTGATGTGCACATACATGTTGGAACGTGAACGACATTCCTTGGGACAATGCGGGCAATTGTAGAGCTGCAATCCCGTGTGTATGGCCATATGCTCCTCCAGATTGCGCTGTTGCTTAAAGCTCTTCTCACAATACGTACACTGCAGATTTGTGGTCAATTTATGGGCATATTTGACATGGGCACGTAACGCTGTTCGGGAACTGCACGTTTTGGAGCAATGTGGACAGACGGTATCGGTGCTATCGTGTGTAAAGCGATGCAGTCGCAGACTATGCTCATTCTTTAGCCACACTCCACATACAGGACACTCCATGGCAGGTGCAACGACACCTTGATGTTCCAGAAGATGTCGTTCAAAGGAGGGCTTAAATTTAAACTTTTTACCACAAATATCGCAGACATGTGGATGCAAATCCTCGTGGATGGACTGAATATGTCGTCTCAATCGATGTACATTGGCAAATCTGCAAAGAGAAAGAGATAGACAACATGAATTAAAGCAAGATAGATAGATAGTTATTTGATACACAGACCTCTTTTCACAGATCTGACAACTATGCTCCAATTGATCCGTATCATGTTTCAGCACATGATTTGACAATCGACGTTCGCTGCTAAAGGTTCTATCGCACTTGGGACATGGATACTTCAACACCTTGCCAATCTGGGCAACCTTATTGTGCACAGTTTCTATATGCGTTGCCAGATAATCCTGTGAGTTTAACGATTTGTTGCATATGGAACACCTAATCATAAAGAGGTATTACCAAATATATGTGAGTAGCTTGTTAAACTCACGTGAAGAGCTTGGGATTGATGTGCTTGCGAATGTGATCCATTAGCTTGGAGGGTCGATTGAACACCTTGTTGCAGCACTTGAGATACGCATCCTGTTGATGCACCTCAAGGAAATGGACTTTTAACTGGGACAGGTACTTGGCACTGAAATCACACAGGTCACAGTCAGCGCTCATATAGCTGGCAATTGCCTCCTCGTAGCGTTTCGATAACTGGGCACGGGAACAGCCTTTGGGACGTCGCTCCATTGCTGCCTCCAGTTCATCCTTTTGTGAATCCGTTGGCGTATTTGTATTTGTTAACCTCTTACGTCGACCTTTGCTATTGCCCCTCGAGCTCCCCTCGAGCAACTGATCTAGCTCCTGAGCCAGAGTCAAGGTTCGTTGTTTGCGACGCGGGGCACGAACTTTTTGCTTGGGCTTCAGCTTGTGCTGCAGCTTCACCAGAGGCACTTCGTCTGTCAGAAAAACAAAAGATGATACATTATATCCAAATAAATCACTGTCTGTATTTCATATTTTTGTAGTGGTTTACTCACCATCTTCATCATCTGTGGAGGAGGAGGATGAGGAGGAAGAGAAGTTTCTCGCACTGTTGTCGCTGTTATCATTAATTATCGGCTTCTCATCCGCATCCGCATCTGCATCATAATCAACATTTAAATCCAACTGCATGAGTTCTTTACGCTGGGATTGCCTTGGATGGGTCACGTCCACACTGTCCACATTGACATCCAGCACACTGCCAAGCAGACTTAGATTATGTATATCCAAGGGCTTCTCGTCCATCTCATCTGCGACCAGAGGGAGCTCATCAATGTTGACATCCACATCAATGCCTCCAGTCCATTTAAGGGCAACACAATCCACATCCACGTTGAGGAATTCCTTTTTGAGTGTGCTTTGTTTTTGTTCCACCAGCTGCCAGAAATTGTTGAAATCCTCCAAATGTTCACAGCAGTCGTGGCAAATATTTGTCGAAATGTTGTCATCTGGCATTATCTAAAATTCAATAACAATTGCACTCGGATAATCTAATTGGATCTCATTACAATCTAATAAAAACACTTACTTCCAGTTGCAGGAACTTGGCTATCATTTTGAGCAACGATGATTCGGCTAGTGTCTCATCGGTTTCAAACAGATAGACAGCATTGTTTGCGTTTATGTTTTTAAACACAAGCGACAGATCATATTGCGCACTTTTCAACATCAATTCATAAATATCTGCATAAAAAAATTATCAATTGTTTGGTTTTGTTTAGGGATGGCTCATCAACTTATCAATATATCGCGATTGGATTGACTATTGATCGATCTATCGATGATGTTACCACCTCTAGTCGCTCCTTACTTAACAGTAGAGGAGTGTTGTGGCTGCCACACGTTTCAAAACGGTGGCGTCTGGCAATCTCCGCTAAAAGCGCGCAATTAAAAAAATTTAGAATAAAAGTTGAATTAAAACAATAGATTACATTTAACTAAGCCAATTTAAGGTAAAATTTAATTACATAGACAGAATCAATGGAATTCAAAATTTCAAGCGTCTGGCTATCGAGTCTTCATTTGTCATTTTTCGTCTTTTGTTTGTTAGCGCCGCCTACCATGATGTTGTTTACTTTTAGAACATTTTTTTTTCAACAACTCATTTCTTTTTACTTCGTAAGTTTTCCTTTTTTCTGTTTTACTGCTTTCGATTCATTCTAGTCTACGAGTTGTTCGTAATACAATCTAAAAATAAATTCGAGTAAATTTTTAAATTTTTGCGTTTTGCACTTTGATTTTTTTCAAATTAATCGCGCAAGTATCGCCCAAGGCTATCACGATATCGTTATCGCGCATATATCGATATTGTTTCAACAATCTAGTGCAGCTGCAGCTTACGGAGTAAGCGGTGCAACAACATAAATAAATAATTTTAATTTGCAAATTTAAGAAAAGCATAATTGTGATATAGTGTCGAAAGTGTCGCAGCAGTAAGTGCAGGTAAGCAAATACTTGCGTTACTTAATTGCGTTGCCAACAAACGAGAGCCAAAGCCGCATTAATACAACCGGAATGCCGCCATGAATACCGAATTTTAGGGCGCCTGCAAAAAAAGCGTCGCGCAAAAAGTCAAAAAACTTTTTATTGTACCCGATTTTCTGTCTGTCTGGTGGCATGTAAATATGTATGTAAGTCTGTGTGTGTTGTTGTTGTTGCAGCTGCAATAGCGGTTCAGTTTAGAGTGTCTGCCGACTTGCAAAAAAAGAGCACACAGGCACACACACGCACAAGCACGCACGATGTCTGTTTTACCTGTGTGTGTGTAAAATAACTAGTTTTTGTGTGCGAATCTTTGGGAAAGAATCCTCCACCACTCGCCCAGAGATGAACTTTGACATTCGCGACGCTCATTTGAATTGCTCTCAATTTGTAGTGTGCCTCCCCCAACGCCCCCAACCGTTCTGTAACCCATTGGCTATCGCACTATCGCTATGCTTCCTTTTTCTTTTGCTTGTCGTCTTGGTCTGTGTCTGGCTGTCTGTGTCATAGACTGCGAAGCTCTTCTTGCCTAGTTAATGCAAATTCTCTCTCTCTCTCTCTCTGTCTGCAACTCTAGTTGCATACGAAGCTTCGGCAAAGCCGAGAGTAAACTAACAGTGTGCTTGATTCGGCGCATATACCTGTCACACACACACACACGTATGGGACGCCAGTGCAGCCAGAATTTGACAGTGATAGTAGGATAGATTAGACAAATAAATTGGCTAGATTAGCCAAAAATTAAAAGAAAATAGGCTAACTTCTAAGCTGGTCTTAAATGGCCACAAAAAAAATGGTTGGTTCTATTATTTTTTATGCATAGAGCATTGCAAATAAAGATCGGTTGCAATACTTTTTATGTTTTAAAATGAAGAGGACACATCGGAACTGGAATACTCATATATATTTGCCAAAGAAGGCTGCTAATTGGCTGTAAGCGTTACTTGCCAGACTTAAATTTAAAAAGTCTAGACTCTAGACTTTTCGGGCAGACTTTTTGGCAGATCTAGCCTGGAATATGCTAAACTGACAGCACTGGGCTGCACTGACACACATACATGCAGTTAGTTACTCTCTTTCAAGTTGGGGAAGTCAGGAGCTGAGTTTGAGTTGCAGTTTTTCCTTTCGGCTTTTTGTGTCTCTACACGCAGCGAGAAAAATTTTTGCAATCACAATTCTGTTGGCCGGCGGCCGGTTTAATTACAAGTGCTACATCATCATCATCATCGTCATTATCATCATCAATAACATTATCGATATCATCATATCATAATCTGGCGGTTTTCTGGATTTTTTAAGCCAGCATCTTTTGCAGTTTTACGTTCTTACGCCAATTCAACGCTTAAATGGTGACCATGGAGAACAGTGATGAGATTTTACAAATTTTGGAGCGATTCACGCGTCTCAAGCAGAAGGAGATACCCAAGGAATTGGAGGATTATTTGCAATATGTGGCCAGAACTGGAGATACCATGTTCAAATGGTCCAGCCTCAAGTATCTGTTCCGTGAGAAGTTGCTCAGTGTGATCAAGCACTTTAATGAGGACTCTCAACGTCTCGAGGGTATGTGGAAGTCTTCCCAAAACACTTTGCTTTATTTTCAATTTTTTGTGGTTTATTGATATATAGTTGAAATCCCGAACTATCCAAATGTGGATCCATTCAATTATGAGACCATGAAGTCATCGCTTTTGGAACGTCTTGATCTATTCAATGCGGCACCTTTTACCGTGCAACGTCTCTGTGAGCTTCTCATTGATCCTCGCAAGCAATATTCACGTATTGATAAATTTATGCGTGCCCTAGAGAAGAATATATTGGGTAAGAGATAAGGTAGATTCTACTTTGGGAAGCTTTAAATATTAACATCACTTCATCATTTAGTGGTAAGCACCATCGATCCGGGACGCAAGCGTACTGAGAGCGAAAATGGCGATTCATTGGATTCTGTGGGCAATGGAGATCTCTCGCTGGAGGTGAACATTGACATTGAGATGGAGAATGAGAATATCTTCAATAATGTGGATGAACGAAATGGTTGCAGCGGTGACCAAGAAAATAACACCCTTAAAGCCAACTGTCCACGTTCTGATGATGCTTCTGTACAGCCAAAGGCTAAAAAGGCCAAACTCGATTATGATGACAGCGAGCAACGTGATGATGCCGATGTGGATGATGATCCCATTGAGAATAAGCCTGAAGCAGATCAGGCGGATGCTGATATTGCCGAGGCCGATGGCGATGCCGTTGTTGCTGTCGAGGAGCCAATTAATTTCCAAAAGGCGGACGAAGTTGATGCTGCTGATGCCGAGGCAGCTGAAATTGAAGAACCCGACGATGAGGAGGAACCCAAGGCCAAGAAGCCATTCACTGGCAATGCTAAAGAGCATAAGGAGGCTGAGGCTGAGCCAGAGACTGAGACAGCCAACGACATTCCAGCAGCTGCCGAGTTGGATGATACTGACAATGCAGCTTCAGAAGCTGCTAAAGAAGCAAGTGCTGACAGCCCAGTCAAGGATGATGACGTCACAGTCGAAAAGCAGTCGAAGATTGTTGAGAAACAAGAACTGGAATCGGCTGAGAAAGTAAAGAAGCCTTCGGTGGATTCGCTGACCGAGAAGAAGACCGACGAAGCAGCTCCAGCTGCTGCTGAGGATAAGCAGGAAACAACAGCAGCAGCAGAGACACTTAAGCCGGAGGTGGCTGATAAAACAGAGAAACCTGTAGAGTCAACGCCAGAGAAATCTGGTGCCACCGAGTCAAAAGTTGATGAGCCGAAAGCAACAGCTGAAAAGCATGCCAATGATAAGGAGGTGTCCACCGCTAAAGTTGATGACAAGACTGAGACCGAATTGGAGACCAATTCGAAAGCAGACATCAATGAGACCAACACTGAAACCAAGACTGAGATTAAGGCCGACGCTGAGCCAAAGGCCAAAGAAGCTGCTGCTGATGATGCAGATGCTGCAGTTACTCCTGTTGCAGCCACGCCGTTAGCTGTAGCTGCAGCTGCAGACAAAGAGGAGGATCAGACAAAGACTGCCGTGGCTGAAGCTGCTGTTTCAACAGAATCTAAAGCTGCCGAAGCTGAAGCCGAATCTGTTGTTGCCAAGGCAGTTGCTCCTGCTGATGCTTCTACTGCGGCTGATGTTACTGCTGCTGCTCCAGCTGTTGTGCCTATTGAGACGGATGAAGTGGCTACGCCGCAATCACCACCAGCTGTTGCTGCTGTTGCGGTTGCTGTTGCTGCTGCAGCGGCTGCTGCTTCTTCGGCAACTGAGACGCCGACTGTTGCTGATGCTGGTAACTTTGTAGTTAGTGCACCACCCACATTGACATTGAACGATCAGCCCATGGAGGATACCCCAGCCGAGGAGGAGGAGGGGCGGAGCAAGAGAAGGCAGCCGTTGATGAGGTGGTTATGGCCGAAAGTGGAGCTGCTGGAGGTGCTGGTGATATGGCCACCGATGAGGTAGCCAAAGATGAACCCGCTGCCATGGAGGTGGACGATACCAGCCAGGAGGTGATGGATCAATAGAGAGAGTAACCACAACCACAAACAATTCCATGCGACTATTATGACTACTTTCAACTACTACTCCGCATAAATAGCATTACGAAGTATAAGATACAAGTAACTTCATATCTCTCCCCCCCACACACACACAACACACACGTCCTACGAAATAATGCCCTATTCAAAATACCTTAACATCCCAACATATTATAAACATATAAACATTACATTCATACATTCATAAACTAGGGTATTACGTCATAGGCCATAGCTGATCCTTCGTTACGCCCACAAAAAAACTCACACTTTCAACTTTAGGTACATTTTTGGCCACCAAGAAGTTTAGATCTTTTGGCTTTCAGCCTCTCAATGTACCAATTGCGCATAGTTTGTAAATTGTAGGTCAACACATTCACATACATTTATTTACGTTTAGTTGAAGCATTTTATGTTCCGTTAGCATTCAAGTTAAATGATCAGAGATTCAGTTTAAAATAATACCTTATAAATCTTGTGACTTTCATTTACACTATAGAGTTTTTGTCAGTTAGTACAGAAGTGTAAACTTTCCTTACCTAATTTGCTCTATAGTGTAAAGACATTTTCATGATAGCTATAGAGCTATCTAATTATCTATCTTAAGTTGATTCTAAGCTGACAATTCTCATATACAATTTATCCAATTATGTTTTTCTTTCGCCAACAATTTGGCCAATTTCTTATAAATTTTGAATGTTCAATTTTGATCAACATTCATTGTCAGACAAATTCAAAAGTGATTGAATTGTGCGGAAATCCTTAACTTAATCGACCTTCAGAGAACATCGAATTAGTTCCACATTATGTTAATTAGTATCACCTGCCCATAGACTATAATTGAACTCGCAGTATTTAAGCTAAATTTCTCTATTCTATTCTATTTTTTTTGTTTGTTTTGTTTTATTTCTATGTGTTTTAAATTTTGTTTGTAATCAATAATAATGGGCAATTACGAATAGCTATGAATGTTTCTCAGAATGCAAAAATAAACTATCTATATAAATAAATTGCGAAATGTTTGATTCTTGGGTCTAGTAACTTAAAGTTTCCCGAGGGTTTGTACCGTAAATCCAAACAGAGCCTTGATTTTGATTTGGTTTAAAACACCAATGAAAAAGCCAATGCATCTTAGAATAGTTTGACATTAATTGCTTTAAATATTAACACTTCAAATCTTATTCAAAATCGTTTTTTTATTTTTTAAAAGAACTGTTGTCTGATTTTTATGCGGAATTCCAAATTTGTTCATGTTTTGACCTCTAAATTATTTCTACATTTAAAATATCGTTTGGTGTTTATAAATATCATGTCAGTCAGCAGATACTGATTAGTGATCCATCACAAGTAAAGGAGCGATTACTAATTGAATTATCTGAAGATTTTATGTCATATACATTAGATGATGAAGGCATTGCTTATCTTTTTCTATTTGAGGATATACTTATATTTTGTAGATACCTTCCCTGATTCTTTCCTCCTTCTTGTGATGAAGGACTCTCTGTAAAGGATAGGAGCATAAATATTCCGAATTTGCAGAACAGTAAAAAACATAAATATCCTTTTCATCTATATAAATCTTTTACTATTTGACCATAGATATTTCGTAGATGCCTTCCCAGATTCATTCCTTCTCTATTGTATAGGACAGTAGCATCAATATTCCAAATTTGCAGAGCAGTAAAAAACAAGAATATCCTTTTCAACAAAATATATAAATCTTTGATCTATATATATGTTTGGTATACATGGCGTTCTATTGGGTTTATATATTGGATTTATATACAATAACATAACAAAAACAATGAACAAAATATGCATTTAGCAAATTGTGGCAAATTGGAATTTTTTTTTTTTTTTTTTTTTTTGGTAATTGGTAAAGTGGTGATAAAGCCAATGGGTTAGCGGAGTGTGGCCAGCGGATTATGGCCGCAGCAGGAGCAGCAGAGTAGGATGTCGTGTGTGGTGTTAGGGACCAATTACAGCCGCCAATTGGATTTGGAGGTCCGCACCGAATCGAGAGGAGGAGGAGGAGAGCACGTCGATCGGTTGCCGGTTCGGTCCCGGAACACCAAGGATGCCTTCAAATGGGTCTGGCCTCTATCCGAGCAATACCTTGCGCATCATGAAGCCGCTGCTGGCGTTGGCATTGCTGCTGGATGTTGCCCTTGTCGGTCGTTCGGGCTCAATGCATTTGGATGAGCAGAGGTATTGCAACAATGGAACTCTGTATTTGCCACAAAAGTCCACAAACTTGATGTGCTCCACACGATTGTCAAAGAAGACGCCCTTGCAATTGGGATTCACACAACAGTTGGCGCTATTCAGATACTCTACCAAAGTGCGAGGTATATCAGTGGGTCCCGGACGCTGTCCACTTGCCCGGACAATGCGTCCGGCCAGTTCCAATAGCGTCGGTGGCTTCAGGGCCATGTCCTGCACGAAACGCACCACCAGCGGATTATCACGCAAACTCAGCTGTAAAGTGGAGAAAAAAGAAACAGAAGAGAAACCAGTTAGAACGATTGCTCGGCACAGCTCGGAGTATTTGTCTATTCACCTCGGTTAGGTTCTTCAATGCCACAATGTCCTTGGGTAAGTGCTTCAGTCTATTCTTATGCAACAGCAGCGACTTCAAGTTCTTCAGACGTGCAATGCTCATCGGCAGATGCTCGATGAGATTGTCACAGAGCACAAGTGCCTGCAATTGACTCAGAGAACCAACCGATTCCGGAACCTCATTGATCAGGTTACCACCCAGGGAGAGTACGTGCAGACTGTTGGAGAGAGAGAGGGGGGAAATAAAGAGAGTTGGATCAGTTAGATATTCAAGAACTATAAGGTAAAATGATTGTTAATAAGTTCAAATATAATGTGATCGATAGGATTTCAATTGAGTATTATAGGACACTTAAGATATTCCATATAAATTCCTTTCATATATGCTGAAAAATGCATCTGGGATCGATAGATAGGATTTCAATTGAGTATTATAGGAATTCTTTAACAGAGAACACAGAAAAACATTCCCATAAGAGTTCGTTTTGGGCCTTGATTGATATTGTAGGGTGTACGTTATGGTATCAAAGGGGTTTCTTTAATTAAAACATTTAAATTGGAAAACAATTATATACAAAAAACAATACATTTCATGTTTTTCTTGTAAGTTTTAAGGTTTAAAATATATGGCTTTAGCACTAAAAAAAGATAATGATACTTTTCTAAAATATTTCTTTTGACAAACAGAATTTGATAAGTAGGTTTTAGTAAAGTAAAGTTTTAGTAAGGCTTCATTAGGGTAGAAATTGATCTGGCAGGAATGAAAACTAACAAAAATTCCCCAAAATTATCATTCCCCAGAAATTAAATTCCCCAAAAAGATCGAAATCGAGTTTAAAATCGAACTCGTAAGATTTTATGTTGTAGGGATTAAAGTGGATGCTAATTTTTCTATATCGCCATAGGGGATTGGAGCTTTAAAAGTTTTTCGCATGTGTTTTTATAGTTGATAAGGGGTTAAATGATGATTCTGAAAAGTCTGTTGAGTTTCACTAGCTTTAAAGAATGTGCCAATTCGTGGAAGGTAAGCGAACTACATAAATAATTGGCAATAAATCCTCAGTGACAAGTTGGAGGAGTCAGAAAATAAGATAGTATAGAGCCCTATACCTTAGATAGCTATAGTTTTTTAGTGATAAAAGACGTTTTTTACTATCTGTTTGTTTGGTTAGTTATTTATTTCTTGGGGTTGGAAGGCAGGCGGTTTAACCAGAATGTAATCTCTTGACTTTGGTCGCGAAGTTCGGTACTTCTGATAAGTAATTCTATATAGGCTCTTTTGTTTATTTATTATTGTGTTATTTTGCGCTAATTGTGTTAATATAAAATACGTTCACACACATGTACACACATATACATATTGTAGACATAAGTCTATACTATATGCATATATGTACCTTTTATGATCGAAGTCGCTTCGGTCAAGTAGTGTGTGTGTTTTTTTCGATACGATTTTGGTTTTACAATAGCCGCCCCGAGGCACTCAAAAGTACCTCTTATCAGTCCGATCGGAGAACTAACTGAGTGTGTGTTTGTTTGTGCGTATTCCTCCCTCCCAAATCTCCCCCTAGTCATAATACTCTTCCTCTCTCCTTCGTGATACGCTTGACAACAACAGCAGCTTAACGCGTGTGGATTGTGGATTGTATATTGTGGATTCTAGATTGTGGAACGGGTACGGGTGTGTGGAGTATTCAATTTTCGCAAAAACCATGCGATTTATGGATTCTGAAGTGGGTCGAACGGAACACTTCACACAATAACAGATTGAAATTCTTTTTTGTGATGCATTCAAAATCAGTTCAGAGAGAGAGAGAGAAAGTGATCGTGAGATACTTAAGAGAAGAAGAGAGAAAGACAGAGAGATGGAAGAAGAAAGAAGCGATCTTTAGAGTTCAAAGGGAAATATACAGAGGGAAGACATATTAATGAATCACAGGAAAGCAGAAGAAATGGGAAATACACAGACAGAAAAAAGATCTAAGATGATTACTGGGGAAGAATGGGAAGAAATAGAGAGAAGACAGATCCAAGGTCATTTCTGGAGAGCATTAGACAGAGGAATAAGGAAAAAGTATTTTGACCAAAGGATAGATAGGTGGAAAAAGTGATCTTTGGAGCTTCTTGGGGAGATGAATTGCTGAAAGTTGAATGACAGGAAAAGGTAGATGTAAAAACGATCGAGGAAAAGACAGAGGGTTATTCTGTAGATATCTATCGGTATCTTAAGAAACAGATCTTAAGCTCTCCATTCAACAGACTGAAGTGATTGTATTAAACACAAATTAAACGAATTTTAAGAGTTATGTATCTGTAGGG
This sequence comes from Drosophila putrida, assembly GCA_037043535.1. Taxonomy (NCBI): domain Eukaryota; kingdom Metazoa; phylum Arthropoda; class Insecta; order Diptera; family Drosophilidae; genus Drosophila; species Drosophila putrida. The sequence continues at coordinate 767,235 of JBAMBI010000732.1, read as the reverse complement.
AGGAAGTGATCGTCAAATATCAAAAAGTATTGATCACTAAAAAAAAGACAGAGAGAAATTAGAGACCAGAGATGATCATTGGGTATTAAACGATTAACAATTAACGCTAAATTGCAAGCTCATGATGATGGAAGATCATCACTCAAGATCAGTTAAAAGATAGACAGATATATATTATACATATATGTATGTAGGGAAAGAGCGACTAAGAGAGGAACGTCTAGTTGTTCATAATAATAAGAGAGCATAGAAGATAAGACACAGACAGACAGATCACTTGGCAGGCGATAAAGACCAAGAGAGACACATAAAATGAGACAAAGAGAGAGAGAGAGGAGAGAGAGAGAGCTATTAAACTTTTGGGAATCAGCGCCAATTGAATCTAAAGTGAGACACTGACCAACAATGAAAGCGAGAAATTCGATTGATAATCCTCATTGATTGATTCATTAATTGATTGGGTGATTGTCTTTACCTTTGCATCTTCCAAATATCCTTTGAGATGCTCGAGATCTTGTTGCCACCCAAATACAGATACTTGAGCTGTCGCAGTTCAGTGACCTGTTCGGGGAAATGCGTCAATTGATTGCCACTCAAATTGAGCTCCTTTAAGGTAGAGGTGCCAGCAGCATGATGATTGCCATTGACTTTGCTCAGCAATGACTTTGGCAACGATGAGTTGGTCAACAGATTGTTCTTCACGATTAGCGTAACCAATGGCAGCTGACAGATCGCATCCGGCAATTGAGTGATGGCATTTGAGCTTAAATCCAGTATCTTAATGTTCACAAACTGTTGCAACATTCGTGGCAAGCCGACCAAACGATTGTGATTGAGCAACAGAGTCTCAATGTCTGCACTTGATTTCACCAGCTGCTTGTGGGGGGAACTCAGATGATCCTCGAGGGTGACCAAATCCAAATTCATGCGACCAAAATCGATGGTTTTCTGCTCCCGCGAATCCGTGTCCGAGCTGTCCGATGTATAGAGCTCCATCTCGAAGATCGAATCACAACTGCCGCTTGTGTCTATTCAAAATGCTCAATACCTTTTCTTTTTTTGCTTTCTATATATACGTATATATATATCAATTTATATATACTGTATAGTATGTTATGTTATTCAACCGTTTTGTTATACGATTCACGATCGCATTGCTCGCTTTTTGTTTACCAATCTCCGTTCTACGTTCTACGGCGTAAAATCAACACCGAATCAAATAAAAAAGAACAACAACAAGAACAACAACAATCACAAGCACAACAACAAAAAGCACGTCAACGATGGCTGTAATCAAGAATATGTGTATAGTTGATTTCTTTCTTTTTGCCGTAGCAGCAGCACCAGCCAAACCAGAGCTAACCGATGACTGATTCCGGCAAATGCCGATGTCGATGCCAATCCCAGTCCCGGGAATCTCAACTCAACTCCTCAGCTGTTTTTCTTCACTTATTCTGCGATGCCGATTGTTGATTGTTGATTGCTGATTGTCGATTGTCGTCGTCGTTCTTCGATGCGCACGAGGCCCAACAGGCGTATGCGTAATATGCTTTGCATACACTAACACGCTCTCTCTCTCTCTCTGTCTCTCTCTCTCTCTCTCTCTATCGCTTACACATACTGTATGAACTCGGCTAAGCACGGGCTAAAGCACGGACTACGGTTTTGTTAACCACGCGCGGCCAAAGGTGGACATCGCCTGACGTGGGTTAATCAAACAGTTCTCATTCTTGATTCAATTGATTCATGAATAACTTATTTGTATTCAAATTGATAAGAGATTAATTTATAGCTGAAAGGTAAAACAGTACACACTGGATGCCTAAAATGAGTGCATTTCGAATTTTTGAATTTGTAAATACCAAGCACTTTAGTATAGAAAGTAATAATAATTTGAAAATATTTGCCAAGCTTAAAATAATTTACACTACGCAATTGAGCTTAACTAAATTTTTAGTTGAAAGAAATGATTGATTAAATTCAGTGAATCTCCTACCAAATGGAATACATTTATTTAATTAGGGAATATCAAGTATTTACATAGTAAAGGAAATCTATTATATCGAACATGAAGGATATAAATGAATACAATTCTATTCCAATTAACAAGTTTACCAGGCTTTCAGGGACTTTTTTCAAACAAGAATAAACTACTTTCAAGTGCAATTGTTAACAGTCCCAACGGAAATGCATTTGAAAACAGATCAAATCAAGCCAATTATTCACTTATTTCCTTGTGAAACGAATTTTCAAGTACTCGAAATGATGACATATATGTATATAAATATAATAAATCTATCAGCAAATTAAAATCAAGAGCTGCATTTATGATGCACAATTCAAAAGTAATTTGTTAGATTTCTATAAAAATAAGATTATTCAATTATTGTTAGCAATAAAATATAATCAATCAATTTTGATAACTTAAAGATTTTGATTTGTTAATTGCTTAAAGAGTTGAATGAAATGAGAGCTTGAATTTTAATCGATTCAGTTAAATATGATCAAATATGAATTGGATTCATATATTTCACAAGAACTTTTCTATCAACTTTCCCCTACTTTGGGTACTTTGGATTTAGGTACTTCATCATTTATGGTCCCCAACTTATCAATGTTTTTCTGTTTCCCCCCTAGAAACTGTCGTAATGCCAAAGTTATCAAACTTCCCACTTGACTCAAGTAATTATTAATTGCTGTGAGTACACTTACACACACAAACACACACACCCAGACACACTTGTATTTATTTATTATATTTATTTTAGTATATTTATTAGAGCTGCTGTTGTTGTTAGTCTCTGTACTTAAGTACTTACGTCTAATCAAAGGAGACGAACCCCCCTCCGCACTCCTCTACTTGGCCCCGACTTTATGGTCTACGTCTGCGTCTGAGTCTCCGGCGTGGCCCGACCAGGCAGCTGAGCACATCTGGGGTGCAAAATATTGTTTATTATCGCGTCATTGGACCTTTTTTAATACCCTGCATTACTCATTAAAATGAGCAGTTGGGAGTGCTTTACTATTGGCAGTGTTTGTAAGAGTTAATAGGTGGTATCTCAATCTAAACCGTTTCTAAATCTGTCTAGCTATTTTCCATTTTATTGCTTACCATTCATACCTATAATGATAAGGTGGAAAATTTTAAATAAATAGCTAGTTTTACATTTTTTTTTATATAGATTATAATTTCTCGTGAATGATGAATATGAAAACAACATTATTGTCTGGTTTTTATATATGCTTTATATATTTGCTTTAATTTACTTAAGAGCTCTTATATTTTATAGGTATTTTCCTATGCTCCAATCAGGCTACAATTTTCTAACGATAAGTTGGCAGAATTATAAGCTCTTTAAAACCTTTGGGTTCAATTGTAAGTTCCAAGAAAAAATTATTAATAATTTTAAAAATACTATTTCAAATAGTTACTAAATTTGTTTGTTATTTTGCAAACGACTTTCACAAAATCAACACTATTAACATTTGAAATGAAGTTGTAAAAGTTGCAGGGTATTTGCTAGTTAATCATTTTAAGCTTATATCAATCTTTTTTGTTTTGTTGTTGTTGTTTTGTTGTCTCTGTCGCCGACAAAAAGCTGATAAGGCAACAAGCCAAAAATACACAAATATAAACGACGCGACGCGTCGCGATCAAACAGCGCGACTTTAACAGCCTGATCAGTTTGCGATTTGTACACACAAACAAATATCAATACATACATACAATATAGTACATTATATTGTAAATACATTGTACGTATTTTGTTTGTACTTAATATTATCTCATGGAAATTGGTGCAATTTATGAGCAGATGGTACAACAAGTGCCATTTGAGGAGACGAGGAGACAGTGGCGGCCGTATGTCTCTGCCACTGGGAGGTGCGTTTAAAGTCGCTAGCGAAACGCGCGCGATATTTTTGCGCACGTTGCTCATTATTTGAAATATACATATGTACATATGTACTTACATACATGTCTGTGTGTGGTCCTTATCACAGCTAACTTAATGTGTGCTATATTAAAAAACAAAATATGTATTCCATATAAAAATATATTCATGTGTCTATACTATATATAGAAATAACAGCAACAACAACAACAACAATAGTTGTGCCAAAGATTAAAATACAATAAAAAGGCGACAGTACAATTTAATCAATGTCTTGTGAAATTGCTGAATGCAGTGAAAACAAAAAAACAGCAACAACAACACACACACACATACTCACAAAGGGTCCAGGCATATGCTGATTATTAATTTAATTACTTTATAGTATACTATATAGTATGCTGACGATGTTGACCCTGACTTTATAATCTATTTGGCAAATCAATTATCAATTATCTGTCGCGTCTTCTTTCATTGACTGCTGCATATGGCGACAAAATCATTAAATTGACCCTTAAGTACACTTTAGCTTTAAATGAAATTCTAAATTTCTTCGGGTTTGTCAATAATGATCAGCACATGTGGGTAAAACTCCTGTTTTATAGTACAGGCAAATTATGAGTAAATGTACAAATAAATTTAATACTTTCCTTGTCGATTTACCAGCTAGAAGTTGTTTTGAGATTAATAAGCGATCATTTTTTAACCGATTTATAAAATAAATGAAAAATAAACGTAGCCCAAAAACGGCTCTTGTATTTTGTGTGCATTTAGGGTTAAATTTATTTAGAAAACTTGTATTTTTTTCTATCTCTTCTCTTTGCAGGCGAACTGAGTCTGCGAGTAAAAAGAAGAAGGCTTTCCGCGCCCCCAAGGGAAGGCTCAATGATGGCGTATGCAGTTGGCAGAGGCGAGCAGTTTACTGAAATAACAAAGAATAATGCAATTTGAAAAGAAATTTAATAAAATATTATATATTAGCCTGTTTTTCCCTACTCAGAATATTTGTTATATTTGAATTTTCATTTTATTGCTATTTTAATGCCTAACTTGGCCATTTCAAAAACTATCCGGGTATTCTTTAAATCACAGATAGTCCTGATTGTAGCTAATCTAATGTAAAAATAAGATGCTAAGTTAACATGTTATGCATTAAATTTGCGAGCCTTTTAATTGGTACTGCTATTTAAAGGCCTGGAGTTAAATGGAAACTTACCGCGGTTGTATTTTCCTTCGCCAAAGCTCTCTAAAAGTATGCTACAAATATTTTTTCATAGTTCCGGCTCCGAACCATGGATGGCGCCACTAAAATATATAGTTCCGACAATGAACTATGGATGGCGCCACTTTTCAGCGAAGCGTTTTTTAGAAAAATCGCAATATCTCCGCCATTTGCAGGACTTTTTTGATGTCCTTTGGTCAGTTGCTAGTATTAATTATGGCGCATTTTTTGACCTAGGACTCGTCAGGATACGAGCGCGTATAACAAAGTTGCATGATCTCTAAGGAGCTAATTTGGCTGTTTTAAGGACTTTCGTCCTTTTGATAACATATTCTGATGTGGTAGGGCAAGGACAGTCTGTATACCAAAGGACATCAAAATCGTCCTTCAGATGGCGGAGATACGGCGGATTTTCTGTTTTTAGACCACATTTTTGCCCGAAAAATAGCTCTTTCTCGGTTATAATCTCGCGTATTTAATAGAACGTGGTCTCGTTAGACTCGCAAGGACGAACTCTATCGATCGACATCAGGATCGTTGAGATCCGGCAGGACATGGTCAAGCTATGAGCAAAAGATCAGTAATGGATCAATGTGGATTGCTTTACATATTTTAGTTTTTATAGTTCCGGCTCCGATCCATAGATGGCGCCACTAAATTATAGTTCCGACAACGGACAATGGATGGCGCCACTTTTCAGCGAAGCGTTTTTTAGAAAAATCGCTATATCTCCGCCATTTGAAGGACTTTTTTGATGTCCTTTGGTCAGTTGCTAGTATTAATTATGGCGCATTTTTTGTCCTAGGACTCGTCAGGATACGAGCGCGTATAAGAAAGTTGCATGATCTCTAAGGAGCTAATTTGGCTGTTTTAAGGACTTTCGTCCTTTTGATAACATATTCTGATGTGGTAGGGCAAGGACATTCTGTATACCAAAGGACATCAAAATCGTCCTTCAGATGGCGGAGATACGGCGGATTTTCTGTTTTTAGACCACATTTTTGCCCGAAAAATAGCTCTATCTCGGCCATATCCTTGCGCATTTGACAGGACATGGTCTTGTTAGACTCGCAAGGACGCACTCCATCGATCGACATCAAGATCCTTGAGATCCTGCAGGACATGGTGAAGCTATGAGCAAAAGAGCAAAAAACTATGATATCCTTTGAATGAAATTAGCTCTTATTTTGCCATATCCTTGTGCATTTTGACAGGACATGTGTTGGTTAGATTCGTAAGGACGAACTCTATCGATTGGCATCAAAAAATGAGTATAACTAGTATAGTAAATATAGCGAGCATTAAAACAAGTCCTTGAGCATATTTCCATTATTATTGTTTATTATTATTATTAATTAAATAATTGCCTTGTGGATTGCTATATTTTACAAAGTATACATTAAAAAAAACACAAAAAAAAACAAATTTTTTTCTGATAGCAGTTGTTGGTTGTTTTGTTCTTGTTATGTAGATGTACATATATAAATATTAAAGTTAAACGTTAATTTTATTAAGTTAGATGTAAATGTGTTATAACCCTCCCATTAAAAACATTGCTATAAATGCCTTGGTGTGTGTATGTGTGTGTGTAGTGTTATTTGTTGTTGCTCTAAAATGCAATCTATATTAAAATTGTGATTGTTTTGTGGTTGCTTCAATTGGTCTGTTGATTGATTAATATAGGGATAGTTACATATATATTTAAGATATCTTCTATAGGGATTTCTTCAGTTTATCAGTAATGTCTGTCTGTGTATTGCTTTGTGTGTGTAAGTGTGTGTGTGTGTCAGGATTAACCTTTAGAAAATGTGACCTTGTGCAAAACTCTTGGCCCACTACACGCTACGTATATGTTTTATATAGACTTATATATATAATAGATATATCTGTCTATATGTATATGTATACATAGTTATATAGTTCATATGTTTTTTTGTTTATGTAAATTTTAATCGTATATTTATTAGCAAAAAAATGGATTTCGAACAAACGTTTATTTACTACTTGTTTGTTTTTTGGATTTGAATGATTGATGATTGATTGACAAGATGATTGATGATGATGATGACATGATGACAAAAAAACATTCCGCTCTTAATTCAATACTGTTGTTGTTTAGTACACATTAGATGTATTAGCGTTAATTAGCTTTACTTACAGGCTACTAAGTATATTTTAATGTAATAATAATAAATTATTAATCAAATATTCTTGTGTGGTTAGTGAGCAAGATAGGGGCGGGGCAGGAAGAGGGGGGCAATTATCAACTGCTCAATGGCTACCCGGCTGAGCGGCTGTTGGCCAAGCGATCTTGGCATCGATTCTCTTATAGGCCAACATACAATGTTTGCCTTTGGCCGCAAGTCTCGCATCCTGCGGACATTCAGCATCCGTTAGCAGCGTCTCCTCACCATCCACTAGCTTAAAGAGCGCATAGTCCTGGGGATTCGTAATGCGTGCCTTGTGTGCGATTATCCTGCACACCTCCCTTGTTGTGGTATGTGGACGCACGGGCAACGTGCGTGTCTGCAATGATCCATTGCATTCATCGGGTATGATGACTCGCAACACACTTGAGCAGGCAGGCAGACAGCTGGAACGCCACTGAAATAAAATCAATATAAAAAGAGATTATTGATTAGATATCGGTATATAACATGTAGTATAAATGTTTACAATTGTTTAAAAGATAACGAGTGAGTAACACGACATTAATCCAAGTGCCAAGTATATTAAATACTTGGCTGCTACCAAGTGTACTTTTTTCGCCTCTTTTGCCTTTTTTATAGTCCCGGAAATTTAATATTACTAACTCAATTGTTTGCTGATAGATAAGTTCGTTATCTTCGAATACGACGCTAATTTCTATAGATTTTTTATATATACATCATTCAGATAGTTACCTAAGACCATATTGACATTAAAGACTTTGTATAAAATTTGATCGAGCTGAATATTTTTTAAATGAAAAACCACAATGAAAACTTTTTATGAAAGTAACATGAAAAAAATTGTTTAAATTAATTTACTTTATAAATTTATTTTTAATTAATTTGAATTTAATTTTGTTTCATTAAATTTTTATATAAAATACTCTTTTTATTATATTATTATGTATATATGTACGCAATTTACAAATTTTAAGATACACATATGAAGGGTTATCTTTAATAATGGAAAAAAATGTATAAATGAGCTTTGGAAAATTAGGTTTTCTTGTATTTAATAGAGGCTAAAAATTACGATTTTTATTTTTCATTGTTAGAGTATATTTTGTTTTTAAGAACATTTAATTTTGTAATGTTTTAATTGTGTAAATGTGCATAAAAAAGTGTTGACAATTTAATATTTTTGTAGTCAATGATTAAGTTTGTAAACTATATTTAAATTTTATTATTAGATTTTAAAATAAATCAAAAATCATGGTTTTTGTAGTTGCAATGGTAACTAAAAATAAGGATACTTATTTTTGCATTTTTAAAGAACATTAAATTTGATAATTTGCCAAGAGAATTTTCTACAACTTGAAGTCTGTTTGAAATGTTGCCTAAATTTGCATATTCAATATTCAATCTGGAATAATATAAGACTACTAATCTTTCTATATTCGGGCATAGTTTGATAGCTTGGCATTTAAAACTGCAATTCTAAAGTTATTGTCGTATTTTAGAGATCCTTGATGAAGTTGTACTTACGTCTAGGGAACCGCTGCCGCTTTCACCCTCGGAGGCCATGAAAGTCTTGAGCACCTGGACGGCGCTGCAGAGGGCGGTGAGGTAATATCCTGGTTCGCCATTGAGCAATGTTGGTTGCAACAGACCCCACATGAACTCAGCCTCGATTTCGGCACCAACAAATCCACATTTGGCCACAACATAAACGAGCACGGGTAGAAAATCATCAGCTCCAAGCTGTTGACCCCGAGGACAACCCGTTGCATCGAATACCGTTGAGATGACGCAAAGGAAGAGTTCGAGTTTATCGAGTGGCAACTCGGCTTCTTGGAGGCGCCACAACAGATTGGCAATGAGACGCAATGCGGATTGCGATGGTGGCGTCACTGTGGCACGTATACCAAAATCTGTGGCATCCCGTTCACAGGCATAACGCACATTCTGGGCCAACAATTGAATGTCCTCGCTCCTCTTGTAATAATCCACAAAGATGCCATACAAATGTTCACGCAGTGGCAACACCACCAACTGATGCATCACCGTCTCCAGCATTGTGTCCAAATTGAGAAACTCATCGGCCTTGAGTCGAGCTCGTGCCGATTCCAATTCAGCATGAAATTTCCCCTCACCATGTTTAACCAGATAATTCTTCATGCCGCTCATAAACTGACGCATATTCCGCATTATCACCTGGGGCACCGCCTCGCGGGATTCCTTGGTGCAACTGATAAAGTTCTCGATGTTGCGGGCAAATGTTGAGCTTGGATCTTGAGCCAATTGCAGGGTATATGCACGCAGTGAGTCACCAGGTCCGACGCTCTGTACATTGATCTTGTTGCGTGGGTGGCCTGTAAATAAACAAAGAGAGAGGGAAAGGGGGGAAAAAGTTAGTCAGACTTGGAGTAAACTTAAGGTATTTTAACTTGTGAATTACTTAATTTAGATTTAGATATAAGACATTAAGTTATCGAATTAGACAAAGAAAGATCGCTTCAGTTCAGTCTGAGATCGATTCTCTAGAACTTAAATATAGAGATGATCATTTGAGATGAAAGGAGATCGATTAAGCAGAGATCTTAGTTCTGATTGAGTACTTTTAAGTTCTATTTAAACTTGGTTGTGATTTCTATTTCTTTTGTGCAAAAATTAGAGCAAAGATCACCAAGACCTTAAGTCACTTTGTTAAGCAATAAAATCAGAATATAATTAACTCAGAGTTATTTGTTGATTCATAGAGAATACCTAAAGTTTAGATTGGGAAAACACTTCACTCTGTTCTCCGCTGAGATCTTCACAATCTATGCGTAAGAAAAACAGAATGAAATGCGATAAAAGATGCATTTTGTTTCTCAAAAATAGTTAAAATAAAGATAGGAACAGAGTGAGAGAGAGAGAGAGAGAGTGAAAAGTATAAGGAAATGTTATTTAAAGAAAAGTAACTTTCTGCTTTGACAGGAAACTGATCGCTGAGATCTTTTAGATTCTACGAGATCATCAGCAACTCTAGTTCAAATCGTTAGATATTTAAACTGTACGAATTAATCTCCAACTTCAAACTAGATCAACACTTGTCCTCTTTAGATTCTTACCAAATAGCAGTCGACATATCAGTCGAAACAAACAGATCAATGGAGCACAACAACCCTGAGTCTGGCAATGCTTTTCATCGGCACACTCGCAATTGCGACGATAGCTTCTATAGAGACGTTGACTTTGTGCCTGGAGTGAGATTCCCATGGCCTGGCATTCAACAATGTGCGCCATGTTGAGCAAAATGTTGCCATGATCATCGAGATGAAAGAATTGCTTGATATCATAATGATCACAGGTATTACGATCCCCTGGATGGCAAATGTCCTGCTGTCCTCCAGTGCTGGGATCCGATTCAGGATTCGAAGTCGGATTGGGACATTTACCAATGGCACCCATTATAGAGCCGGCTAAAGCTTCAGTCTTCAGTTGATTGCGATTGATGCGACAGTCTTTGAGCACCTGTTGCGGACAGGTAGCCGTCGTAGTCACCGTTACAGTGGAGCCTATGCTGGACAGACTGCTGCTGGCGTATTTGGACTTTTTGCAGAGCACAGTGTCTGCCAATTGTTTGTGCTCCTCTTGTTGTGGTTCCGTAATAGTTGGGAGAACAATTCCCGTCTGTATGTTATCCACAAATAGGAGATCCAAAAATTTACGTTTTCTATGTTTTGGTTTCTTTTGCAACTTTTCTTCAAAGTTTATCATGTGTGTGGCAGGTGTGTGTTGTTGTGGTTGTTGTAGTGGTGGTTGTTGTGTGCGTTGTTGCAGCAACTCCTCTTCAAAGTCGGCGGAAAAGAAATTCTCCAGCTGATGCGGATGCTCGACAATTTCCCATTCGGCCATAAAGCTGAGAAATAAAGCCTCCTCCTTGTAGTGTTGAACATGGACGGGATCATGAAAGAATTCCTCCGGTTCCAAGCGTTCAATTCGCTGTTCATCCAAGCTGCTTAATGATTTCGATACATCCACAATTGACACGCCCATCGTTGCTGTTGTGGGCGGGCTCACGGGATTTGCGCGCGACGATTTTTTGAACCAGCTCATGATGGATTCTATAACGATTTTTGCCAGCTAAAACAAATTGGCGAAAACGCAAGTTTCTCATCGGCACACAAGCTGTCGCGCTGTTATCGATCAATTGTTATCGATTCGCACTCTCTTTCTCTCACTCTCCCGTTCTCTGCGAATTCTTATCGACACTCGGAGTGTGTGTGCGTGCGTGTGTGTTGGTGTGTGTGTTCGTGTTGTTGCTCTAAAAGCGGCCAATGCAAAACTAATGCCGAACTTCATATATGCATTAGTTTATAAGACTGCAGCAATAGCCTCAAGTCTGCGTCGACGGCGACGTCGGCGTCGCTGCTCGGAACAGAAAAAAAGATAGCGCAACGTCGACGTCAACGTTAGCGTCCCAAATAATGCAGCAGCGACCTCATTTATCTCTGTCTGCCTCTTTTTAATCCCGTCTGTCCCTCCCTATCTCTCTCTCTTTCTCTCTGTTCTTCAGGTACCGTTAGATCTTCCTGCAATTTCCCTGACTTTGGGAATTTCCGGGACTCTCAAATATTACCTGCCCTATTTTTTCTTTTTCCTATTTCTTTATTTTAATTTTTTTGCGCAAGTTGCTAGAATATCAGTTAGCCTAGAGAGAGAGAGCGAGACAAAGAGAGCGAGAGAGCGGAAAAACTGTGTCAAGAGGAAATTGCAATGAATCACAGTAGCAGGAGGAAGGAGTGAGCGGGGGCAGGGGGTCAGGGGGAAAGACTAAGAGAGAGAATTGCACATAGACTTGACTCACAAAGAAGACAAAACATTATCTTACTATATAATTCAAGTAGAGCTTCTTTCTCTATAACAACTCTAAACTGAATTGAGTCCGTCCAACTTCTCTATAAAGTTCGTTAATGAGTTTTAGAGGTTAGGATTTGGAATTTGTTGATCGGTAGAGTTTAATTCATTAATTTGTTATGATGTAATAATGCTTAAATAAAACAGTAATATATATTTGAATAATTCTAAATGATTTTCCATTCGAAGGATTTCCATTTTTTTCAAGGTTCCAGGCATAAATCAGTTTCAAGGTTAGGTCCTCTGATCCGGTTCGATTCGGTTAACCAAAAAAACCGTGTTGCCTACAAAATCATAAATATATAAAATATTGTTTCTAGTTTATGATTGCAATTTTAACTTCGCTTGGGTTGATGACTAAAGGGCGTCAAATAACTGTAGAAAACTACCTGATAAAGCTACCTAACAAAATGGAACCATTCAATACGCAATCAGCACGTGTTCAGGTAGACACCATTTTGTATTGGATTGAGAATTCCGCAGGTAAAGAGAATTATACTAAGATCGACAGAGAGAAAGAAAGAGAATTTAAGAGTTGCTTGCAAGGTTGTTGAGATTATAGAATGTTGATTCATAGATCTAACTTAGAGCTGAAGGAACAGCTGTAAATCACAGCTTTGTTAATCATACAAAGCGAGTGAGACAGAGACAAAGATTGGAGGACAGTGAGACAGAGATGGAGAATTATGTAGATTTCTATATATTATTTACTTTAGTTTAAAGACAGTCTGTCTAATGTTTACTTTGAATGACGCCATCAAATTTTAATGGGAGACAACAATGAAATAATGTTCAAAGCGTGCCTCAATTTTATAGTACTTCTTATAAATATACATATATGTTATTATTGATCTATTGAATGGGAGACAATGATCACACAGATCCCGACTCTATTTAGTTATATGTAATTTGCAATTGCACCTTGCGATTGCATCAGCTTTCTATAACTTTTATTTTCATTATTTTTTGCTGCGCAATTAGGAAAAACCTTTGAGAACCTTGTAATGCATTTGTGTCGAAGGTGTCGGACAGGAAATGTTATTGTACAGTTATTTCCTTAAAATGGCGGCAGAAAAGCAGAAGAGAGACTTAGCAAGAGCGAGCGATTGATATATTCTGAATATTTCATTATGATCGGTCCACAAACAAAAAAGTTGTGCAGTTTTCTGTATTTACAAATAAACTCTTTTAATTTAACCCAACACTTTGCTCATATTAATTTGATGTAAATTTACTACAAGTAAAAAAAGGATATTTGTATAGTTTTAAACCTTCTTTTAGCCAGAAGTCTGTTTTAGTGTATTGACTACTTATTCTGAATATTTCATTATGATCGGCCTATAAACCTAAAAGTTATAAGGTCTTTTGTATATGTGACCAAACTCTTTCAATTTGAGTTAAATTTAAATAAACTATAAATATATAAATATTCCATTTCAAGTTAGTTATTTAGTTATTAATTTCTTCCTACTTAAAGGCCATTTGTATAGTTAGAAGTCTGTTTCAGTGTATTGACTTTATATTCTGAATATTTCTCTATGATCGGAAAATAAACCCAAAAGTTATGCAGTCTTCTGTATACATGAAAAAAACTCTTTCAATTCGAGTTAAATTTGCAATAAATTTGTTCTCATATTGGTTGGATTTAAATGAACTATAAATAAATAAATATTCCATCTCAAGTTAGTTAACTTGTTACTAATTTTTCCCTATCAAAAGGGACTTAAGGACTTAATATTTGCCAGACGTCTGTTTCAGTGTATTGACAAAGAAGTTGTATAGCATTCTCCTCTATAAACTTGAGCTAGTTAGTTGAAGGTGCCCTTGAGTTACATTTGTTTTTGGATTTATTATCTATTTATTTCTATATCTTTTAGTTGTTTTGTCATCCAATGCGAGTTCAGCGAACTGTCTTCGTTGTTGTTGTTGTTGAGAGACTTGAAGTTATCCAGATTTTGTTCATTTTTATCGCTTATCACATTGAAAATTAGCCTGACAACAGCCTAAAAAGGTGTTGGTTAATTACATTCTACATTTTACATTTTACGATAGTCGTCGGGCAAACACAACTGCTGCCTACATATGTATACGTAATATAGTTGTAAAGGCATGGGATAACGGTATCAGACACGTGCCCATTGGGCTGGACCAGAGTTAAAGTTAGCGGGGAGGGGGGGTCTAAAAATAGAGCGCGAAAGCGTTTAAAACCGCGCTAAAAATAAAACGCTCGCGATTTAATTGTATGCATTTCATCAGACGTTGACCTAAAATAACAGTTGGGTCGCATCTCTCTGGACAATCTTCACACACACACACACACTCTACACACACACGCACACTCTACACACATTCCACAGTCGACAAATTACGCATCCCATTGAGACGAGACACGGCGCGTTTTAAAACGCGCGCGCTGATAAAAACGCTGCGGTTTATATTCCAAAGTGCAAGCCGACGACAATTGCTCCAATATTTATATAGAGTGAGAGAGAAAGAGAGACAATCAGAGAGAGCGAGTGAGAGAGAGAGTCGCGATCCAAACTTATCAAAATTCTGTTTGGCTGGTAAACTGCGACGCAGTTAAGTCACAAGGAAGGTGAAGAGGTGTCGGCTGAAGGGGTATTACTATTAGTAGACCCTGTACTTCAAAGACCACAAGGACTCTTACTAATATATTGTCAAACAAACTGAATCTAAGAGTTATCAAATGAATTACTAAAGCAATTTTAAAATAATTTTAAAAAATAAAAATACATCTAAATATAGTATTTACTAAAGATTGTATATACTGAAGCTGTCGTTACAGTTTGAACTCGCAAGTTATTCAAGAAACAATGTGTTTTTAGAGTACAGTACAGGGTTTCTGAAAGTCGCACCCACTTCACTGTAGTCTTTCTGCTTGGGGTACGGAACAAATGCGTTGCGCGCGGCAGATAAGTTTCGGCAAAGGCTTTGTAGTCTGCAGATCGCAGACTGTAGACTGCAGACTGTAGACTGACCAAGAGAAGAGAGGCCTACAATGTTGAGAATGCGACTGCAACTATGACTTCGGCTGATAGTCAACGTGGTGTATTTGTTTTTCATTCATTTTCCAGCTCAAACCGGTAAAGTTAGTTCCTCGATACGCATGTACACATTACTGATTTCATTAAATTCCTTTTGTCTTTCTCCCAATTCGTAATCCACAATCCATAATCCGCAATCCATAATCCGTAATCCATAATCCGTAAGACTCGTGTTCAATCAATCAATTGTTCAATTCGATGACGACGACACGCTCTTATAATGGAGGCCATGGCACAGCGTGTGTTTTAATCGTATGATGCAACAATAACAACTGATTGCAAATTGAGCATACTATTACTATGATGGATCAGGATCATCATAATGATCACTGAAGTGTGGCGATTATTGAAGATCAACAAGATCATTAATGTTGATTAAGCGTTTCCTGTTTCTGTTCCTATTCCCCGCTTTAGTTGGATTCCATTTTGAATTCCTTTCGATCACTTACGATGATTCTATGATCACTAACATACTTATCATATAATAATATAAATATATATATAATTATACATATCAAAGTTTTATTTCCTTGCAGTCAAGTCTGTCAACCTTGAGCTCATTTCCACTATTGAAGATCACAGAAACAGGCAACGACAGATCGCTCGGAAGATTGCGATCTTACATAATATTATATTAACTATTATAATGTATTATTTACAAGTATTTTGCACAGAAGAACAACAATATATGTTTATATTTCCACTGGAATCATAGCTCAATTAGTTATATCTGAACTCAATTGATCTCAAAGATGAAAACTCAAGACATGACTGGACATATCATTTCTCTAGTAAATATAGGACACTTATTTTTAATCTTTATTTAGATATATGTATGGTTTTTTCTATTGATCTGTACTCCTCGATTATTTACTCCAAGTTAAGCCCTAAATCTGTTCATCTATTTTGGATTTAAGGGGATATTTAGCGAAAATTATAATCTCAATTTATAATCGTCAAGCATCATGCTGCGATCACTGATCTCTCTTATAATTTAGCTCTGAATGACATCGGTCTGTAGTCCAAAGATATATATAATATTGATCATCATGTTCCTTAAGAACTTATCGCCATTTCATCTATGTATTGTATATACTTTAGACTCTTAATCCAATCAAACTGTAGTCTCAAGATATATGATATAGATCATTATAATCCTTAAGAATCCTCTCAAGAACTTATCACAATTTCATCTATATATATACTATAGACTCTTAATCCAATCAAACTGTAGTCTCAAGATATATAATATTGATCATCATGCTCCTTAAGCATCCTCTTAAGAACTTATGGCCATTTCATCTATATATACTATAGACTCTTAATCTAATTTAAGTGAGCATAATTATAATTTTAGTAGCTACTCACATAGTATCTCACGATCCCGCATGCTAGGATTTCTCAATATGGTTGCCACTTTGGGTCTAATTGCCTTGTTGTTGTTGTTATAGTTGATATTGGCGCCAGCGCCGATGCTATTGCCATTTTTATTAGCCTTGAGCGTATCCTGATTGCAGCTACTGTTGCTGCCGTCTTTGGTGCTGCTGAATTCCTCAATGATGGTATCATCCTCCGACAATGCCGGCCGGCACTTGGACAAATGAATCGAGTCCGAGTTCATGGTGGCATCTATACACAAAAATAAACCTACTATTAGTAGTTACTCTATACATAGGAGAGTTTGCGACTTACCATCCTGCATGGGCATAAAGGAATCCCACTGCGAGGAGTCCCAGGGTTCGGAGAAAACGGTGCCATCATCGGATTGAGCTGAATCGATGCCTCCATAATAAGTTTGACAAAAGGCGGCACAATTTCGCTCCACGTTGTCGTAGGAGGAGAGACGACAACCATTTTGGCTCTGGAATGACTTTTGACTGCCATCGGGATTCAGTTTCTCCTTATCCTGCACAGATGTAGCTGTTGTTGCTGTTGTTGTCGTTATCATCGATGTTGTTGCTGTCGTTGTTGTTGCCAGCGCCACTTGAGGTGGTGTCGAGCAACGCACGAGCTCGGGAAGATTGAGATCGGGCAAACGTTTGGCAATGATCTGATGTACAGTAAGTGGACGTTTCTTTGACCCACTTGTATCCGTATCCTTATCCCTTCCCAATGAATTCTCCTTGTCCTGCCAATCAGTGGCAGAGTTGCTTATATAATCCCCACCATTTGTCTCCTGTTTGGCCATAAACTCCCAGCTGCTATCCAGCTGCCAATGATCGATACGATTACGTCCACGTTTCGCTTGTGGTTGTTGTGCCAATGGCTTTGGTTTCTGCTTCAGCTCATCCAAACTTCCTGCCAGTTTCTCCAACTCGGCCGGATGCAACAAGGTTGTTGCGCCTGTTGTTGCCACGCCTCCTTTGAGGGGCTCCGAATGCCGCTGATTGGCGGGCAACAATTGACTGCGTTGTTGTCTCCTCAAAATGGCAGCTGCTGCATTTGTGAATCCCGCTTGACGCAATGCATCCGCTGGTTCAGCATAAAACGGACTTCCCTGTTTGCTTCTCGATCCGTTTGGCGTTTGTGCTGCAGTGGGCGTGGTATCGCCTCCATCATCTCCACCACCAGTAGTTCCGGTTTGTTCCGTCAAGGATTGGGTCATTGCCAGCGGCAAGAGGAGACCAGCTCGAGAACGAGGCGGAGCATCGCCAGAGAATTGCAACAGTTGTTGACTGCTGTCATGATTGTTGCTGCTGTTGCTCAACTCCTCGCAGGGCGACAACAGTTGCTGTGTGGGTGTGCTGGCTGTAGTTGTAGAAGAGAACAATATAAAAGGAAAAAGGATTACAATTCAGAAATGCTTTTCAATATTAAGTTATTGATTTAAAAGAACTCAATGCGAATTTTGTGGGACGAGTTAAAAGACAATCAAATTGCTTGGATTAGTTTTAAAAAATATTTAATAAAATGTTTAACATTTTCCAAATACTATAAATTGACTTTTCGGGAAGAGCTTTGTAAAAATGAGTTCTTAAATTAAACTCTACTTATAGTTAAACATGATTATTAATGCACATCTTTAACAAATGGAAAAGATTTATAGTTTTTTTTTGATATGGTATGTAATTTGTGTATACTACCATCTACTTATTCTTAAACTTTACTCTCTACTTACGTGTCTCGGCTAACAAATCGGGTCGTCGATCCAAGCCAGGCTTGAAGCTGGTCAATAAACTGGCTCGATCGCTGGGATCATGTGACCAGACATCCTCATAATCGCTGATCTTATCGCTCAGTGCACTGGCACAATATTGAGCCGGAGGACTTTCTAAAATATCGGATTCCTGGTAATGCTTTGATTCCTTGCGTATACGTGATTTTCGAGATTTCGAGCTGCTACTTCCAGTGCTCTGTCCTGGCAACATTTGTCCAGCTCCGTTTGGTGTCAACGGCGATAGAATCTTGCGTTGACTGTGACTTGAATCACGACTTGATTGTGAGTGCGATTGTGATTGGGATTGCCAGCGGCTATCGTTGGAGGAGGATGTGCCCTGTGAGGATAATGTATCCTTACACTCGCCCTCGGGCGAGAGACGCTTGGCAAATGTCTGGAACGTGCTGGTGCTGGCCTGAGAATTGAGAAGAGCATTGAATGGATTGCTCGAAGCCGGTGTTGTAACCTCCACGAATTGAGCGGGATTTCCCTTTGAATTGGAAGGAACTCCTCCGACTCCTGCGACTGCTCCAGTTGCTGTTCCTGCTGCACTTGCATTATTCTCCATGGAGAATGTAACCGTTGTGGTCACCGTAAAATTGTTGCCCAATTGATCGGGTGAATGGGGCTTGGACCAACGCATTGGCGGTGCTGGTGGCTTGAGATTCAATGTATTTGGTGGCTTTGGTCGCTGTGGACGCACTTGTTCCAGTTCCGTAATCGTCGCTGAACTTGCTGTCGTTGTCTTGAACGTGCTCAGATTATTGCTGCCCTGCAACAATGGCTGCAGTGGTTGTGGTTCCAAGGGAGTTGCAACACCACCTCCTCCACCCGGCAGATAACTTTGTGCATCCACCGGCGACATGGTGAGAATAACTGAATCCACAGAATTGGGACTCAAGAGCTGTTGCATCTGTTGTCCGCCGCTAATTGAGAATGAACTCATGCTCGAGTTTGTATCGGATGGTGTTCCGGCTTGGCTAAAACCCAATCCCAGTCCACTTCCCGTTGGACTGAACATGGATTGGTTGTTCACCGGCATTTGCACTGCCATTTGAGGTTTACCTCCATCACTAAAGAACGTTGCGGTGCCTAAACCACTTGTCTCTGTCAACGATAAAGGGGATTTGGCATCCAATAGCAGTTGTTGCTGTTGTTGCTCCACCAGAGTTGTTGCAGCTGTTGTCGTTGCCAAGTTCTTACTCCCAGCAATTGGATGACCCGACACTCCCGGACCAGTTGCATAACTCCAGAATTCCTGACCCAATAATGCAAGTGATGAGAGCTTTTGCGATTGTTCGCCTCACGCAGCACACGAGGCAACATCAATTGAACGGGCAACTCATCACAACATTGAGCATAATGGGCAATCAATGCGGGAATTGAACCAAATTTAAAGCGAGAACTTTCCAGGCTCAATATGTTATCCTGCGATTGGATCAGATAGTGTTCGACATAAGGACCTGCATCCCGGGGAAGACGCACTGAAACCGCCATTGTATTTGGTTGACTTGAGCCACGCACAATAAATGTCTGCAAATCAGAAAGAGAACACAAAAGAGGTAGAGTATGAGTAAAGGATTTTTATAATTCATCAAATTACTAATCACAAGAGACAATCACTAAATCTGTTCAATGTTGTGTGAAAATTTCAGCTCGATATCTTTAGCCGTTTGGCCTACAGCGTGATGACTCAGTCAGTCAGTCAGTGAACATTCTCTTTTTGAGCTTAAACACAGAGATCTTTAGATCTGTCTGTCATAGGTTAAACCTGAATATTTGGATATTATTTTTACTATGATTAACGGAGCGGAGACAATCTAAAAGGTGTGAGAGTGAGACAGTTGGAGGGAGACAGTGTGCAAGAGTGAGACGAATGTTATTGAGTGAGATATTGTCATAATTCCACGCCACGTAAATCAGCGTCTTTTGTCGCCCCCTTGTCCCCTTTTTTGACTGCCCCGCCCACATATCCGTTTGCCCGCGTTAAATGTTGCGTTAAAAATGCGCGCACATAAATTTCACATTTTCCCTCCATTTTCCCCGCATTTTCCTCACTTGTCTCGCACATTTTGCAGGCGCCAAAAACAATGATAAATGATAAATTGGTATTCCATGCGTCGCGAGGCGACGCCTGCAAGCATGCAACAAGACATCCTTACAAGGTTTTGCTGCCCCAACCGACTTGCCACCCACCTCCCTCTCTCCTCTCTCACACACTTTCCCTCTCTCCTTCTATGGGTCTGTCTGCCCTTCTCTGGGTTTTCCTTCTTTTGTCTTGGCGGCCAGTGAAAACTTTGCAGACGCTGCGACAAAGCAGCCAAGTCGTGTGGCAAGTGGCAAGTGGCATGAGCTTCTCTTGGACCCCTACGTCTTCATCTTCTTCTTCTCCTCTTCTCTTCATTCTCCTTTTCCGTCTCCGCCTGGACATGGTCAAGTGGCAGGCGGTGTCCAGCATCTTGTCCATTTTTTGTTAATCGCTTGCAAAAGTTTTCATAATGAGCGTTTTACTTAAAGTCACGCACAATTGTAAATGCTTTTTGCCCCTATAAAATGTCACCACATTCCGCTAAACAATTTCAACACCATTTCGCCAAATTAGCAAAGTTATAATAACGAAGAGTAAAGTCTCACTAGATATGGTTTCTACTATATATATAATTAATATTTAATTTAATTTTTAATATGATTTAATTTTGACAAAGAAATCAGATATATTGAAATCAGTTGATATTGTAATATTTTATTATATTTCTCTTGATTCAAAAAGCAAATCAAATTGTACGTTTTTTAGATAAAACAATAAGAATTCAAATTAGCTACCTAATTTAATGAAATATTATATGTAGAATATTTAATGAACATTAATTCTTATTTATTTCTCTCTTTCTCTAGTTTCCCAGCCAATGTTATCACGATATTATATTGTGTTCTCACAATCAGATTTCTGTATGCACTTGACATCTAGCTAATCTGTGTGATTAAAACCTACGCTAACCAAAGTCAAACTTACTTAATTATAGCTATAAGTTTGTCTATCATATACAACTATATTTGAATCCCTCTCTATTCTTTTATTTTTATAGAAGACCAAGTCATAAAAGCTGATAATTTAAATAGTTTGTTAAAGACTCTTTTTTACACAGAGATAAGTTGATATCTTATCTAAATTCAAGACCAATTCTGTTGGAGATATGAAGTAAGGCAATTGAAACTATCTCAGTTATTTGATATATGGATGACATTAAATGATGATATAACATAACGTCTGTAGATGCCGTGTGATAATCATTTTCTATATGAAATTGTGTGGATAACAAGGGAAAATTGTGTCAATTTATATGATTTTAAAGAAGATGACTTTTCTAAAATAGTACTATAATATAATTGTATAATATACTGATATTATTTTATGGAAATCTATGAGTTTATTCATTGTTTACAATTTGTCAAAATGTTTTCCTAATTTCTTAACTTCTTTCATTTCCAAACTTATTCTCCAGTTAAATTCTAACTCCCCCAATTATTTAACACTTATTCTTATTTTAAATACCTTTCCATGTATGAATTTGAATACAAATTGAGGCGAAAGTGTTTTAAGGAACTCGTGTGCGTTTTCTGCATTTCTTTCTGCTTTCTATTATATGATTTTCTACTGTTTTGCTAAGTTATTGTGTGAATCTTTATGTGTATGCGTGTGTGTGTGTGTGTGTGCTTTTCAATTTTGTCGAGCAACCCTAAAAGCATGCAATTATATTTTTTCAGATTTCAATAAATGCCAACTCTAAAAGGCGGGAGGGAAGAAGCAGTTCAACTTGAAGAGAAAAATAGCAAGTAAAAGGAAGGGAGATAGAGGGAGAAGGGGGGAAAACGAATATGGACGCCCCGCAGCGTTGTTTATGATTTCTGTGCACAATTTTCAATAAGCAGTTGAAAGCAAAAGATACAACAAAAAAAAACAAGAACGCACTTGATATGATGCGCTTAAAAAGGGGGAAAGTAAAGTTAAAAGAGAAGGAATTTTGTTGGTGGTAATAAAAAATATGTGTGTAGAGAGATAGAAGTATGTTTATTTGATTTGCCAGAAGTTGCAACAACTTTTTAAAGCATACTTTTCGGCTGTTGATTTTATTATACGCAGACGGCAAATGCTGCAGGCAGGCCAAGACTAAAAAGGAGACAAAAGAGAGGACAAGAGGAGGACGCGTTGATCCCCATTTAAAGCGAGCTGAAAGCACATTATTTACTGATTCAATAATGTGGTCAATGTGTGGGCGGGGGGCGTGGCAGCTGACCGTCACGGAAATGCAATTTGCGAAGGACAAAAACGAGCGGAAAAATGTCTTAACAAGCTGCTGGAGAGCAAGAGCAGATAAATGCACAAAAGGATGAAGCCCAAGAGAGAGAGGGAGAAATAAAGGAAGAGACAAATATATAGAAAAAGTGAGAAAGAGAGCGTAAAAGAGAGAGAGAGAGATTGCCTGCTTGCCTGCATTTTATGGACGCCTTGACAAATTTCACCAATGTGGCAAAACAATAAAAAGGCGTAACGGCATTTGAACCCAGACACATGTACATAAACACATACATCAATATGTACATACATACATATAAATCTATATATATATCTTTAAATTATATGCAAGTTTGTGTGTATTTGTGCATAAATTGGAAATTCCATAGTGCATGTAAATCCACATTGCAAACAATAGTTGCAATCAATTGCCTTTTACTTTGGGGCAGCCACGATTGCAGCCACGCCTACTGCCTGACACACACACACTCACACACTCTGTCACATACACACTTACAATTGCATACAATTTGTATAGCCAGCTTTTAAGCGTCGTCTAAAATGGAAGCTCTAGAAATGCCATTAGACCGACGAAGACGACAAATGCATTTTCACTTAACAGTTCGTTGACTTGCAGTCTGTAGACTTCACTCGAAACTCTACACTCTCCAATTCTCTCTCTCCACACTCCCAACTCTCCAGTTTACACCTGTGCAATCTCTTTCCTCTCAGCTGGACATCCTGCACTTGTTAACCAAATTTCACTTGCACTTTTCACACACACAAACACACACATACAATTACATTTTTGGGCTCTGCAAAACCGCAAAAAGCAGTTAACGGTTTCAATTTCCGTTTTGTTGCATGTTTTCTGTGGGGTTGTGGGCGTGGCAAGTGTCTCGTTTCTCGTGTCTCGTTTAATTTATATGTTGTCCAACACATTGATGACTCTTTGGGACAAATGAAGTGAGAAAACAGCGTGTTCCACAATTCAATTTCAACTCGTTTTACATTTGCGGTTAATTAAATTGTATAATTAAAAATCATATGTAAATATTTCAAAGTGGAAAATATTGAAAGTACCAACTGTTAAAGTTAATCAAAGTCAATATATAAAACTTGGATAATAATAATCATTTTATTTGTTTTATTAACTGACATAAAATATTGATTATA
Source organism: Drosophila putrida (assembly GCA_037043535.1). Taxonomy (NCBI): domain Eukaryota; kingdom Metazoa; phylum Arthropoda; class Insecta; order Diptera; family Drosophilidae; genus Drosophila; species Drosophila putrida. The sequence continues at coordinate 743,376 of JBAMBI010000732.1, read as the reverse complement.
ATCAATTACTTGGTAAAAATCTCATCACTATATTGTGTGTTAACAAAAATCATGGATTTTTGAAAATTTTGAGATTTGCCTAAAAAAATATTAGTATTTTTCTCGTTCTTTTGAAGTTACCATAACTGAATAAATTTTGATTTAAAAAAGCAGAAGATTTTATCTTATCTACTTTAATTTTCTAAAGAAATTTCTATATTGACAACCATATATTTATGATATATTTATCTACATTTATAAGCAAATTTAATTAAATCTATACCTCATCTATTTCGCCTTCTGTTCTCTTATTTTTAAGTTTTTGCCCTTGAAAACTTGGCAAATTGCGTTGCATGCAACTTGCTGCTGGTTGCTTCATTGCAGTTCGTATTTACATTTAATTGCACATAAATTATTGCACAAATCACACCACAAACACACACACACACTCAGTTCACATACACACAGAGAGGGTGAAGAAAAAAAGTCACTGTCCTTGTCTCGTTGTCGCATTTGCGCCCATTTCCGGCAACTCGGCAACTCGGAACTCGGCAACACTGCCAACTGCACATTTTTGTTACCGGCTGAGGGGTAACAACATTTCCGGTTTCCATTTCTCGACTATTTGCCGCGAGTGTAAGAAGAGGTGAGTTGGGGGCAAAGAAGAGCTTGAAACGTCCGCAGCGTCACCCTTTTTTTGATTTTGTCTCTTTTTGGCTCAGAGCCCAATGAGGTATGCCCCGTTTTCCTCCTTTCCTCTTTTCCCCTTCTCGATTTTTCCCCCAAGAGGGAATTTTTGCCACTGCTGTTATCCTTCACTATGCGCAACGTGTCGCAGCTGCTGTTGTTGCCTTTCCATCTGTCTGTCTGTCTGTCTGTTGTGCGGTCTCTGGCCATGAATCGAGAGTGCAGCTCTCCACTTGCCAACTTCCCCCTCTAACTACTCTACCCCTTTGGGGAACGTTGTAATCAAGTTTTGGCCCGCAAATAGACTCGTTGAGTTCGCTCGAGCGCCAAGTCTAGTCTATAATCATCAAATCATGCTGCAACTTCTATTTGATACACATGTAGTTATCTCCCTTCTCTCTCGCTCTCTTTCTCTCTCTCTCACTCTCTCTCTCACTCTCTCTCTCACTCTCTCTCTCACTCTCTGTATCAATCAAGTCACCGCTTGACATCAAATCTTGACAACATAATGGCCTCTGGTCGCAATGAAGCGTTCAAGCAAACTGCCTCTAATGACCATTGGCAAGGCTTATAACCAACTTTATGTGGCAAGTGGTAAGTTGCAAGTAGTGTTGCAAGTACCTGAGCTTTACTTATAATAAGGCTATCTCAATATAAAGTGTGCACTTATTCAATTATCTCTAGGCAAATGTCTCTTTGTAGTGTCTTAAGTGTCAGAGATTCCTTTTTTATTTAAAACAATTTGAAAATAATGTTTTACATAAATAAATAAATACATTTAGCAGACAATAGCTAAATTATGATACTTAATTTGTATTATAGTATATGTATATCAAACAAATTCAAAGTCTAGGCATTTAAATTCTTTCAACTAAACTGTAATACATTGAAGAACATTGGACAAATGAATATATTTGCTGGAGTTTAGAGTTTCGATAAAGTTAAAAGGGTTCCACATATGTATAGGGAAATTCGACAAAACTCTAAAGTTTCTGCTTACAATTGCTTTTGAAAATAACTGTTGTAAATGTTTAAATAAATAGTTTTTCAAATTCAAAAGCAACTCTTAATTTATTTTGAGTCTCTGCAAAATAATTCATTATTGTTACATTTTAGAAAATTCATAAATTCAATCAAAATGTATTTCTTGCAATTTTATTATTATTTATTATTTTATATTTAATATTTATTATTTATTTATTATTCTCTATTATTTATTTTATATTATATATTATTTATTATATATTATTTAATATTTATTATTTATCATTTATTATTTATTATTAAATTATTTACATCCAATTCAATAAACTTTAAGTTGAAGAGTTGAGTTGCTAGAGTTTTGTAGATATCCTTTACTCTATAATTTTGATGGAATTATAGTAGAGTTCCATTTGAAGCATTGTCTGCCTAGCAATAATTCCCCCAATAATACTTGCAATTGAAACTGAAACTGAAACTAAAACTGCCGCCTGTCACCTAAAAAGGGGGAGAAATGCGAATCGGTTTCAATGGGCGGCAATTTAACACCAGACAGTGCAACCCTGGGGAGATTCACAGCCGCCTAATGAGTGTCGGCGGTTTATGTGGTGCGACAACAACAGCAACAACAACCACAAAGAGAAAGTAGAGAGAGAATAAACAAAAAAAAGCTGCATAAAATAATGAAATTATGCTAAGGAGCGTCTCCAGCTGTGTTTTGTCAGAACTGGACCTCTATTATCTAACCATTGGTCGACCATTAAAAAAGGACATGACAGCGAAGCTGCAAGAGAAACAGAGAGAGAGAGAGAGAGAGGAAAAGCGGAAGAAAGTGACAGAGAGATTGAAGGAGAAAAAAACTGTGTGTGGTCGCTTCATATCATAAAAATCTCATATTTTATTCAAATTGGTAATCGGAGCTCGGAGTATGGCATGAAATTCATCTGCTTGCGCTTTCTTCGAGGGGTTGTTTATCTCCCCCTTTTAAATGTTTAACCCCCGCCTTCTGCATTGAACCCGCCATTTGCATTTCATTGACATTCATTTAGCTGCCTTCTTTTAGTTTTTTTTCGGGTTTTTGTTTTACTTGCGCAACGCTTTCTTTGCATAGCAAATTGAATTTGAATCCAAAGTCCAACACAAACCACAGGTCGCTGCTACACCCTGTACTGCACCCTGTACTTCCACTGCCATTCCCATTCTGATTCCCATTCCCATTCCCATTTCCTTGGAGTATTGTTGTTCTTACTTGATATCTCATTTGCCTTTTGCTGTCCATTTGACTGACCTCCTTCTCCATCTTTATTTTCCAATTCCTGCTTCTTTTCTTTCCACTCCTCTTCTCTTCTCCCTTCTTATGGCTATTGTGAAAGCGGCTGCATTGTCTGTTAAGCGGATTTTCGTTGTGCAGTTCAAGAGTCAGTCTAAAGGCATTCCCTTTCTCTCTTCTCTTCTCTCTATATCTCTATCTCTTCTCCGTTTCCCCTGTCTCCTCAAGCTTTGTGGCAAATCTGCCTTAAGCTGATTTCCCTTGATTTCCGTTGTTGTTCCATTCACGTTTTTGCTTTTCAATTTCGCCTTTTCATCATTGGCTCGTCAGTTGCACACACACAACATTCACACACACACACACCCACACTCACACACCCACAATGTACACTCTGTTGCTGTTGGATTTTAGGTGCATTAAACTCATTTGCAAAGCGGCTTTCAATTATAATTTTTGTTAATAATTCATTAGCACAATGTGTCGCCATTGCCCGTTGTTCTTGTTGTTGCTCTTGTTGTTGTTGTTTTTGTTGCTGTTGACGTTGTTATTGTATAACGAGTTAAGCCAAAATGCATTCAGACAGCTTCCATCCCTTGATTATGGGCCACGTTGCGCATACGCCATGTGTGACAAGACTTTAAGTGAAATTAATTGAAATTCAGTTGAATATTGAAAATTTTCCTTTCCCCAATTTAAAGAATTTAAAGATACTTTTTAATAGCATCGCATTTAAGCTTCATTTAATTGATTCATATTATTAGGAAATAAAGTAAAACTATTTTTATGCAAAAAACCCAAGAAAATTAAAATAATAAAATTTTATAAATAATATTACCAATTTTCTTAAGGCTTTAATCAACTTCCTTTCCAGTGAACTATAATATATAAATAATAAACAATAGAGTTGCTTGAAAAGTTGCAAGATCTGAAAAGTATTCCATTAAGGAAACGGACTTTATTCTTTAGAAAATAATACTAGCTTGTCAGGAAATAATTTAAGAGTGTCTACAATTTAAAGCTAAATTTCATTGAGTATTAAAAGCTATAACAAAAACTGAGTCTTCTAAAAAGGTAATCATTATTGTTATTTCTTAGACCCTTGCACTTTGTAAAAAAAGGATGAATTCTATTCAAAGTTAAGTTTAAAGAGATTTTGTTAAAGCTGGCTTATATTTTAATTTAAAATTTTATTTAAAAAGCGAATTCTTTTCCGCTTAAATTTACACGTTTTATGAGTTTATGTTTTACTCCCACCTCTGTTATTTGTTAGGCAACTCCTATCATTTGTTTTTTATTTTTATTGGAGCATCTGGCAACGCTGCAGCTTTGCTTATGGCATGTTAACTATGCATCTTATGACTTCTGTTCAATTGATCTCCCTACTTACATACAGTTTGTGCCCTTGGTGTCATGCTTCTGCAACCCTTTTGGGCCTGCTTAACTGACTGGTTGGCTGGCTGGCTTTGCTTGTCATCTCTGTACTTACCCCCAAAGTCTGCATGTCTCATACACACACACACTTACTAATATATATGTATATATATACAGCTGGTGCTCATACTACAGCTGTCTGCAACGTTATCGCTCATCAGCTGTGGCTGCCACTGTTCCAATGCCACTGCCAATGTCTGTTGTTGATGGCATACCCCAACCATTAAGCATCCCCCTACCCCAACCCCAACCCTCACCTCTCCTCTAACCCCTTGTCCCGCTTATTCTAACGTTTAGCCCCTGCTGGTGATAAATAAAAACTGTCTGCGCCTATGTGGCTACAGATACTGTTTCTTTCAATCGCTTTTTTGGTTTAATGTTGTTGTTTTTTTTTCCAATGACTTTTTGCCATGTTGTAAGCTGACTACCCCTTCGACCGCACCCCCTCCCTCTCTACACTCTCCCTGACATTGAAACACATGGCAAACGACAAAGCCGAAAAATTCCATTGCCATCGAAAAAATTCAATTTGATTGCTTTGTCCGCTTGTCTATTGGCCATTTAAGCTTGGAGTTGAGCTCAGTTTGCAAAGCATTGAAATGTGTAGAGCTCAAGAGGGGGAGGGGTAGAGATAGAGGGGACTGCTGCTGCTGCATGCAGCTTAACAAGTTCATTTTGGTTTGGCGCCTGCGGCTATGCAATGAATCGTTTAATGTCCTGCCGCATAAATCAAATGCAGTCAAAGAGATCACAAGCCAAAAATAATAAGAAAATTCATAAAAGCAAAAATCAATGGCGGCAATGGCAAATAAATGCAGTCACAAATAGTTCAATATTGCGCATACGTCATGTGGTGCAGCATTGTGAATCAATATTCAAAAAAAAAGAACTGTTGAATGAAAGTAACTTCGAATTTTAATTCCTATTCAAAATATTCGAAATTTGTTTAAGGTACCAGCGAAAATAGTATGAGGAATAATACCAGGAAATATTTTTAGTCTGTTTGAGGCCAGTTGACCAATAAAGTTCAAAGCAAACTTCTAGTTTGAAGCCTATTAAAACGCTTCAAATTGTTGCATACTTAGAATTACTCTTAACATATAGCTAATGATGTTGCCAAACCTCAAAGAGTTGCTAGTTCTAGAGGAAAAGGGAAGGCAATACACACAGATACACACACACTCATACACAACAACACACATACTCATATGGCATTTTTTTTGTCACTCCATCCTAATTTATATACGTGTGCATTTCCATCACATCCATTGGAAACCTTCGTCATTCGCCATTTGTTGCTAATTACATTCTGTGGTCGGCATAACAAATCCCTGACACCAAATGGTGCTGCCTCCAAAACAAAAACAAAAACAATAGCAAAAAAAAAGTATCAACATAAAAAATCACAACAAAAAGTGACAACAACAACAGCAAGAAGTAACAGAACAACAATTTGCACGCACATGTGACCAGCTTCAGATTTCATTTGCAGCATATTTATGATTGATGGGGCAGACAGTGAAAGCTGAGAGGAGAATAAAAGAAATTTGAGAATGCGTTGAGTGAACGACTAGTGGATACCCTGTTCATCAAAAAGCAACTTTAATTGATCACAAATGTAAAAATATTGAACGAAAGATTTAATAAAATTATTTAAATTCTATTTTAAAATCTTGGATTATGTGAAATACAGTTGGAAATGCTTTAAAGCTCTTAAGAATATCTGAAAGAATATTAAAGAATCTTTGGCTGATCAGAAACCTAAGCTACCCACTTATTGATACACTTAATGACTACGGGGTATGTGTAAGAAATTGACAGATGGAAGGACAACGGGCAAAACAAGTAATTAAAATACCAGGCAGGCAAATGGACCAAAAGTGACTAAATGCTGTTGTTGCTGTTCTCTGTAATGTTGTTGTTACAGTTGTTGTTGCATGCCACATGTGTTGCCACAAATGGTCAGCGTTCGCAGCCACATTCGTGTGTAGCTCAAACATATTGATTGATTTTTAATTACAAACATTTACCAGTGCCGTTTACACAGAGGGTCACATTCAATGGACTCAGTTAAACAGAGGACGAGCACGAAAAAGGGAAGTGCAGGGAAGGATGTGGAGTTAACGGTCACTTGAAACGGCTGCTTCAATTTCAATTTCAATTATGCAAATACATTTTTATTAAACGCATAAACAAATGCGTAACAACTGCTGCAAGCAAATACAAAAAACCTAAACAAATGTGGTGCAATGTGGATCCGTAAGGCGTATAATTGCCGATTGTCGACGTCGACGCATGCAATTAGCGTTTCAATAGGCAAATAGAAAGCGAAAGAGACAGAGAGAGAGGAATAGAGACAGAGAGAGGGAGAGAGAGAGAGACAGAGAGAGAGAGAGCGCAAGAGATGAAGCAGAAAAGGTAGAAACGTTGGCAGAAAAGTGCAAAAGTTTCTTGCCTAATACAATCTAGCCATCAATCAGTGTTGGCAATTCAGCTATTTTCTGGTGAGCAAATTATAGAAATTATAGCAATTTTTTGAACTGATTAAAGTATATATAAAGAAGCCATCGGACTGTAGTCACTGAGATCGAAACTTTCATTTTAAAGAAGTGAAAAGAACAACCTATAATCTTTATGCCTTTCTTCAACATATTCTAGCTTTTTTTAGCTTTCTTAGGCCCTAAAAAGTTGGCAACACTGTGGGTCCTGTATTTCCCTCTTTCCCCTCTAACTGCTTTAGTCTCCTTTTCTCTTCTTCCGCGCTGCGTTCAATCAATGCGCCATTGTTGCGACGCGTTCGACAATTGAAAATTGCCGAGCTGAAAAAACGCTTTTCACTTATTTCTTCTCTTTTTTTGAGGGAGGGAATTAAAGAGGAGGACTCGAGTGCAGCTGCGTCGCGTGCCATGTTCAATAAACGAGTATTCACTTCAATTTGAATTTGAATTTAAAGTTCTTTTCCAATATTCACAATACGTTCGTTGTTCGGCTCGTGTTCTTTGTAAAAACTTGATGCAAAAAGCTGAAGGTAAAGTTCGTAATTGAAATTTCCGTTGCATAGTTGCAGGCTGCGTTCGAAATTTACATGCTGAATTTGCGGGAATAACGATAAATTGGGATATTTGAGCTAATTTTGCTGAATTTCCAAAGGTTTATAACCTAAGATTAAGCAGCGAATGCGTTTCGTTCTACCTCAAAGTTATTTTCAAACTCTACAAGGAAGTTAATGAATTCCAAAATGTTCAAATTCAGTTTGAATTTAAATTTAAATAAATTGAATTACAACTATTTTGATTTATTCTGTGGTAATCCCAGATACTTTTTCTGTGCAAATACTTGGCTTAAGGTATAATTTTCAATTAGTGCTGGCTTGCGTCTAATGTTGTTGTTGTCTCATTGTTGTTGCTGTTGTTGTAGTTGAAGTGAATGCCATGCGAGAACAAATGACAAGCAATTTAGTTGGCATTCGAGCGATTCGATGAAGCATTCACTGATTCATTCTATTTTCCCTCAGACTCCTGCCAGACTGACTATCTATGTATGTGTCTGTCTTTCTGTCTGTCTGTCTTTCTGTCTGTCCTTCTATCTCTTCGTCTGTCTCTCTGTCTGTCTGTCTGTCTGTCTGTCTGTCTGCTGCCTGTTGTACACGTGATAATTGCTGGGGCAGCACTTGGACTTGTCTCAGCTGCGACAACTTTTATACCCTAGACTAGATACTAGACTATTAAGCTAAACATATCTCAGAAATAGAAAGAGCTAGAAACAACAAATTTAATATGTAGACTAACTTTACAAATTACTTATTACAGAAGTACGAATAACAAGAGAAGCATTTAAAAGCTAGAGACTTGATTTAAGTTGGGCAGTTTATCAAATTCATTTATGTAAAAACGTGTTTAGGGTATCTCGCAGTCGAGCATTCTTGACTTAAGTATTCTTATTTGTTTGGGGCCAACTTATTGAATCTGTACAATTTGTTGGGCCATTCGCTTCTCCGCTCGTAATTTCAATTGTCTATGCAAAAAGCGCCTTGAATCACTAAATGACCAGTAGCCGGTAGCTGGTAGCCACGCCCCCCTGTTTGACCACCGCCCAGCACTCACTCTTCTTTTTTTTTCAGACGTAAATGTAAATCCCATTGAATGGCTTTTGTCTCTCGTTGCTTCACGTTGGTCGCCTTTTGTCTGTCTGTCTGGCTGCCCAGATAAATTTCAATGAAATTTTTGCCAGCACAGCAACTCCTGGTGAATTCTCGTCCTGGCGATGTCCTCATGAATACGCAGCCTGGCAACATTTCTTTGTTTATCTTTATACATTTACAATTAAAAGGGCTTCGCATTGTTGTCGCTGTCGTAATATTAATGAATCACTCCCCAACTTTCTCCCTCTTTTTCTCCCATTCTCTCGCTCTGTCGCTCTCGTCGTGGATTTGTGCTGGACACGCATGTAAATCCGTGTACCCCTAAACCTCAGATATTGCCACACGTTAATTGATTGCAATTTGTATATGTAAATTGCGCCTGTTTGTATGCAATGTTTTTTTTGTTGTTGCTCTCACTCAATTTCATAATATGCAAATTGTTTGCAAATTTTGTGTGTGTTTGCTGATGATAATTCACCCCAATTTTATTTGTTTACTTTTGTTGGTTTTTGGTTTGGCCATACGTCGGCAATTGTCTCATTAAATGATATCAATAAATTTATAATAATTATCGTTCAGTTCAGTTCAGCACTCACCCCTTCCTCTTTTCCTTGCAACAAATGCACGGCTCCGGAACGTTGAATGCCGGGTAAAAACCACATGGGATGCGTTAAAAGTAATCGTTCCATAAGCCCCAAATCACATGGCGGTGAATTGTCGCTGGAATCGCGGGAACTTTCCTCATCACTCGATGTTTCGCCCTCGGCCAAAATGCCGCCCTCCGAGCTGGAGACGAGAGATCCGCGTGACTGTAAGGATCACAAATAAAAAAGAGGTTTTAGATTAATTTGCTATAAGCTGGCAATGATAAATCCAAAAAAAAAAAAAAAAAAAAAAAAATTGTCAAAAGAAACTGATCTAAGCGGCATCTCATGCACGCACTGCTAAAACCACTTGGGAATTCTAAGGCATGAATTTGAAAAAAAGCTGTAAGCTGAGTTGCTCTTTTTTTTCATTTTCTTAAAAACTCTGGTGCAAAAATATGACCGCACCCCTTTTTTTTGCGATTATTCAATCGTAAGATTACTTATGTGTGTAATAAGATACATATCCTTGGTCTCATTAGCTTTTCTTTCTTGATCAATTTTTCAGAAACTTTGATCCACTTAAGTTAACTTTTAGCCAGAGCTGTCATACAAAATCAGGGCTTACAATTGATGAAATGATTAAATTAGTAGTGGAAATGATGTGGAACAGTTTCCGAATGCACATTTTACCTGAACTCTCAAGCCAGGGCTACCAAATGCGCCGAGACAAGCACACACTCGACCGCCTTTTGCTGCATTTTCAAGCACACCTCAAGAGTTGGCTGCCATAGAAAAAAGCCAACAGAGACAGAGCCAACATTTTGCTTGACATGTTTCCTGCTTGACACATTGCCTCAGGACATATTCGAGCCGTACCCACTCCACACACAGGACTCCCTAACACACACACATACACATTGTCAAATCTTGAGTGCAATCTCATGTCATGCCATCAACGAAAAATATTTTTTGGCTCAACTTTAAAAGAGGCCCGCGGGCAGCCCATCATCCGGCAGCATTCTTAAACAAAGCGCAAAATAAAGAGAGAAAGAGAAGAGTGGGAAAGAGAGGGAGAGGAAAAAAGAAAATATATTGAGAGAAAATCAAAATTGTGTAACAGCCGCGTAGGCGTTTTTAATTGAAAATTGCCGTGGGCTGCCTTTTGAAGTTGTTTTTCTCTGGGTTTCTCTCCCTCCTCCTCCTCTTTCTCCTCCCATCATCATCTCTCTGTGAAAAGTGCAGCCAGGGCTGGATGAAGCGGGGTTGCTTGCTCTGTGTATATGTATTTACAATGGGTACATGTATTCTATGCACCCCCCATTTGATGTGTAGAGCAATATAATGATGTTTGCCAAACTGAAAAGCAATGCTGCCAAATTGATGCCAAGGCAACGGCGATGAAGCTTATGCAAATGCAAATATATCTCTTGATGTTTATAAATAGACAAATATATATAAATAAATGCGGATATATGTACCTAAATATAAAAAAAACCTACATTGAATATACTCTTTGAATGTTGTCAGCGCAACAAGAAACTGAAGTCGTGTTATTTTTGTAGCATACTTTTTAGAGCAAAACATTGAAAATATCAAATAATATCTTGCATCGTTGAATATATGCATATATTACTTTGATAATGAAACAATCTAGTGTAGAATATAAAATAGAATAAAATATAGTAAAGAATATCAACTTTAATTGAGCTTTTAGGGTAGAAAATGTAGATTTTTGTTATTAAAATCAAAGTTAATATACTTTATTTAGAGTTTAGATAAATGATATTCTACATATTCTTTAAAAGGGTATATGTTTCAGGCAGAGTTGCAGCAACGAAGCCAGAAGTTGCCACTTCAGTGGCAAGTGGCAAGCAAGTCAAGTGGCCTTCGTGGCATGGCCACAAGTTGCCCATGCCACATGCCACATGCCACGCCACGCCCTCTGACCCTGTAAAAAACATACTCTCAGCCCACATTAACGCTCGTTACCACTAACAACGTCATGGATAGGGTTGTCCACTTGTTTCCTTTTCTTTTTTTTTCTCCTTGGGTCTTGTAAAGTCGAAAAAGGGTCGCGCACTAATTGAGTTATTTCTGGCCGACTGTCAAATTAGGTTGTGCCCTTACACACACACACACACAAACACAACACACCTTCTGTGTAAGGCAAACAAACCAAAAAAAGAATATGTATATTTAAAAAGTGTATAAATTTGATTTACGCGCGACTTTTAATTTTTGATATCATTTATTAAACGGGTTTTGTCAGGCAGCATCCATTCTTCACAGTGTTGCCATGTTGCACCTTTTTGGTGGCATTTATCATACGCCGCGTTGACAAAAGAAAAAGAAGTCAGGAAATGAAACCAAGGACAGGAATGGCAGAAAAATCTCAAAAGACAACGCAAAGGCAATGATATGGAAATATAAATGGTAATAAGAAAATGGTGCAAAATGGTTGCCAGTTTATTTGCCAACCATTTAAATGTGAGTCAAACAGACGCACGAAGATACAGAGACAGAGAGACGGAGAGAGAGAAAGGAAGAGTAAAAAGGTTGAGTGAGCTAGAAAATAAAAGAGGAAAATTGCACAAATCCCTTGAAGAAATGTTTGAAATTTTTCAAAAGCGCACAGCAGGCTGCCTTGGCAGCATTGGCAACCCTGGCAGCAGGACATCTCTTCCTGCAAAATGTTTGCAAAATTATGCTTAAATCAAAAATCAGAGCAAAAAAGCTTCTCAAGCGGAGTGACGGGGAAGGGGCTGGGGGGAGGTTGAAGTTGCCGAGTTGCGGTTGTGGGCAGGACAACCCTTAACGGGATGTGGATACATGCAACCCGCTGCTTCTCAATTCTGTGTTGTAAATGCTGCGCATATTTTATACCCTGCATTAAGTCTTAAGTATTGCTTATTACCAGTCGCATCGGGTCGCGTCGAGTCCTTTACTTCTTTTTTTTTGGCCCTTTTCCCAACTTTATCTCCGACATTTCTCCTCCGCTTTTTGTGCTTTTGCTTGTAAGAAATCCCAAAACTATTTTTGGCTCGCGACTTTGGCCCCAAAAACGGCAGGCAGTCGACCATAATGCTTTGGTTATTAAGTTAGCTCAAGGTTCTCATTTGTTTACAGTTTCAAATTCTTTTTCATTTTATATATATACTTCTTATTTTTTGGAAGCTGCTGACAACAACCCTCAATATATAAGTGAAATTGCAAAGCTTCCTAAGTAGCTCGACTGCAATTCCTTTTTTTTTGCTTTTTCAATGTTCTTCGAGGGTTGTTCCCATGTGTGTGTGATTGTGTGTGTGTGTAAAGAGATGAGGAGGGAGTTGGTTTACTTGTCTACGCGTAATGTTAAGCAAACAGTCGCGACTTTAAATCTTTGCCGGCAACTGCAACACAATGGGGCAACCAAGCGACGCGCCCAGACAAACAGCAGCAACGGCAACAAAAGTCTTGCAACAGCAGCAACAGCAGCAGCAGCAGCTGGCAGCTTTACACTGAACAAAAAACCCAAGTATTTTAAGATAACCACACATATTAAACTTGTTTGCTAACTAGCTAAAGTCTAGACTCTAGAGCTATTATTCAGTTATAAGTAGAATTTATCAAGTCTAAAAATTCAAGTATTTTAGTTATAGCATATTTTTAAACTGGAAAAATGTATTTCAAAGCGTAATTACATTAAGCTCTTCAATGTTGATTAATTTATTAATTAATTTCAATAATAAAACTATATAAATCTACAGCAATTTATTCAATTAGTGTTCAACTAAATAATACAACCGAAATTACGCTTTAAAGTACAGTCTTAATTACTAAGAGTCCATAGCTCACAAACTAAAACCATTTGAGAATTCTAAGCAAGTAAATATGCAGCTCCTTTTTATGTTTATTTATTTATGCATTAAGTTATTTATTTATTTTTTAGTTGCATATTTTCCTCTGTGTACTCCTTTTTGCCATTTCAGGGTCAGAAGAGAGTTGAATTTCGACTGCCAAGCGGAAGTAGACAACAGACAGAGACGACATTGCAGACGTTGAGAGCTCAGACAACGAAAGAAGTTGACTTCCGGCCGACTTCTGGCGGCTGAAAATGAAAATCGCCATTGCTCCTGCCACTTGTAACTTGCCGCTTGCCACCTGCATCTGCCATCTGCCACTTACAAGCTAGACGAGCACACACCTTTTGTTAAATATTAGTCTGTCTGTCTGCCTGCAAAAATTCAATGCCAATTGCAATATAAAAATTCCCAGCCATTGACAACATATAGTACATATATTGTATTTCATGCCACCCCGTTGCATGCCCCTCTCAAGTCGCTGGCTAATAAATTGCACAACAAATTGCCGAATAGCGTATAGCGAATGCAACCGCACAAAAGTATGCAATGAAATATTTCAAATGCTACGACAAATGTTGTAAAAAGAAGACAATCGAAATTAATGAAAGACTTTCTTCTTCTTTCGTAGATAAAACGACCCCAAAAGCTCTTTCTTTCACTTAACAGATTCTAAAAGAGAAGCAACACAACAAATTCATTTTAATCTGTCAGCTTAATTAAAATCTTTAGCTTTCAGAGTTGGTAAAAAACTAAAGAAAGGAAGATTTTTAAACGCAGCTCATTCTAGATTTTGTTGACTTGAACATTTTATGTATGTCTTTTTTATGAGCTATAGAAATCTAAGAAATCAATTTAAGCAGAGTCGAATATATTTGTCGAATATATTGAAATATTTATATCAATATGTGTTCTATTAAATTTCATCAAATTTGAATTATTCTAGCATAACTATTGCTTGAATTAGAAACAAGTTTAGTTAACACTTCTAATATCTATATATATTATCCAAATTCTAAGAGAAGAGCCAATAAATTAACTTAATATTTAATCAATTTTATAGACAACACTAACAATCCCGACAAAATTAATTTCAAATCTGTTTATAGAATTTGTTCAGAGCAACAAATAAATAAAATAAATATTGAAATATAATTTTTAATTTTATGATAATTTTATCATTAATTTTTATAAATAATTTTTAATTTATACCAAAAACATTTCTACATGGATTTTGACATAAATTTCATATTAATTTCATATCTTGTAGAAGCCTAGTTTTCAAAAGGGACTCAAAATAACCTCATACATAATATATTTCTAATGCTTTCAAGGATTTCATCATAAATAATGATTATGAAGTTTAGATAATGTCATATTGTTGGCTTTATCTAAAAGCAACCACAACTCAAATTTAAAGCCCACTGTGCAACAGTGGTGCAGCAGTCGTTGTGCTAATAGTTTGACAAAAAGGTGAGCAGCGAGATAAGCTTCAAAATGCCGCACGTGTGTGTGCCAACATGTGTGTGTGTGAGGTGTGTGTAGAATCGCCAAATTGCACTCGAGACTGAATTATTGCCTGACGCAGCGCAGCGACAACACACACAAACAGACACACACACACACACAACTAACACGACAACAAAACGTGCGAGGCAACACGGCAAGGGACATGCCACAGAGCAGCATCTATAGAGCTAGATAGTAAAAGGGGAAAAAGGTAGAGAAATAGAGACAGAGACAGAGAGAGAAAGAGAGAGGGAGAGAGAAAGCAGAGGGGATTTGAAAGCGAGTGCCGAAATAAAAGATAAATAGCAGCCACGTAAAATGTTGTTGAATGTTTTAAAAAACCATAAAAACCACAGAGAATTACATTTAATGGCAGCCAAAAAAAACCGCAATGCCAACAACTGCGTCAAAAGCAACAACAACAGCAACTACAACAACAACAGCAACAACTAGAAATTCAGTAAAACATTCAGTAGCTGGGTGACATATGTGCCTGTGTTCTGCGTTCTGTCTGTGTTGTGTTTAGTTTTATGCTGAATTTAGAGTGGAGCTAGGACTATGTAGCACAACAGTGTGTCCTAGACGTATGTCGACGACAGCTTGCCATTATGACTGTGTGTGTTTGTGCGTGTGTGTTTTTCAGTGTGGCGAGGCCTAAACTGAAATTTGGGTCTGGCTAATTGAAGCGTGATGTTGACATGTTGTCGATTTGTTGCAAGTTCGCCGTATGAATGCATAATTAAAATCGGGTTTTGTGTGAAATTTGGCAACGTGGCAGATTCAAGTCTAGTCAAAATCCTAAATTTTCACTTAACGAAACTAAACTAAAACTCGGCAGTTTAAAACTCAATTTACAGAGTGATAATTGAAATTTGGCAACGTTGCAATCAGATATTTGAGCAAAAATGCGTATTGTCTGAGCTTAAAAAGATAGAGTTGCAAAGAAATAAGCTAGAACTGAAAACGGAACTAAAACAGGCTAAATTTAATTTTAAAATAGCTAATTTTTATGTCCAAGATCTAGTGTGCAATAACGCTAAATAATTCTCTGTCTCCGTTTGACAATTGCGTCAAAAACACAAAAAGAACTTTGCCTCGAGAAATGAGATTACTTGTAATTTCTAGTCGAAAATAGAAAACAACGTGAAAGCAGAATACAGTTTTGTACTCCAGAATATCGTCAGAAACTGAGCCAAAGTAAGCAAATCAAAGAACATAATTAAATCACTTGTAATTTCATTAAAATTTACCAATAGCAATGAACGATAAGAGAACAGAATTCAGAGCCATGGCTGTTAATGTGTACAACAACAAGTCGACATTAAAGAATATGTCGCGTAATGAGATGTTGGATTGGGTAAATAATACATTGCAATCTCAATTCTCCAAAGTTGATGAACTATGCACGGGAGCTGCTTATTGTCAGTTTATGGACATGTTGTTTCCCAATTCGGTGCCCATCAAACGTATTAAATTCTGTACAAATCTGGAGACTGAATACATACATAACTTTAAAATCTTGCAAGTCGCATTCCAAAAGACGGCGGTTAATAAAATAATACCCATTGACAGATTGATAAAGGGTCGCTTTCAAGATAATTTCGAGTTCTTGCAATGGTTCAAAAAGTTTTTCGATGCCAATTGCAATGCCATAAACAAAGATTATGATGCCAATGCCGTACGTAGAGGTGCTCCAATGGGATTCGGACAGGTGAAAAAGAATAAAGCACCACCTTCTGCACGAAATCCCATCTGTAAGGTGTCACCAAAGAAAGTGTGCATCGAGGATGATACTAATCAACAGATCGAGTTGCTCTTGAATTGTGAAGAAATGGAAAAACAGCGTAACTTTTACATTAACAAATTGCGCACCATCGAATTCTTTTGCCAGGATGTTGATGCCGATGCCACTGATGTAGCTCAGATAAATCAACATGTTTTAGATGTAGTCTATGCAACTCGGGATGGTTTTGGGCCCGTTGATGATGCACCACCGCCACAGGATTAAGAAGAAAACGGTATTGAAGGAACAACAACAACAAAAATAACAACAACAATTACACCTAACATCTAACACATATATTTTAAAGCACACGGATTCATTATATAGATTAGTTAGTGACAGAGTTCTTAAATGTTATCAGCTTGGCAAACTGTAATACACCATACACGAACGTTACATCGATATTTGGCATCTAAATTGTAAGTGAACAGAATGAAATACTAAACGTTATAGAAAGTTACAATGAAATTAACAATTCGTTTATTCTATACTATATAAAAGTAGCTAAACGCTAGACTTGACTGAATAACACTTTCGTGGATGAAGCGTGGCAACAGGGTTGCATGAAATTTGGCAACAGTGCAACACAGTGATAAACTATACCTCGAATATAAATGAAATCTAAGATATCTCGATCAAAATTAGGCTTCAATTAAAGATTCATTTGTATTATTGTGCAAGACACTATATTTGAAGTTTGGCAACAGCGCACCGATGTGAAAATTAATTCTAGCAAGAATAGATAAGAAATTTCACCTTTTAAGCTGAAAACATTAAGGAAATCTAAGATAACTTTCTTTATATCGATCAAGAAGTGGTTTCAGTTCAATATTAGTTTGCGTGAATATGTGTGAAGTTTGGCAACAGTGCACAAATTTGAATAGGCTTAAACTATAGCATAATCTAGCAATAAGGATCTAAGGAAATACAATAAACATTGAAAGCAAAGTAATAAGCTGCACATAAAATATATGGCCATAAAATGGCCACTGGCGAGACATAGACAAATGTTTTCCTTTTGCCCCGAAGGGGGCAGAGCTTAAAGAAGAGTGAGAAAGAGGCGAAAAGAGGAGGAAAGGAGAGATGAAAGACAAGTTTGTGCACAGAGCATAGAGGGGGAAGTGGTTACTTGGCATAGCTGTCAAAAAGTCACAACCATTAGGCACACGAAGGATGTGGCAGAGTCAGCTTGCAACATGAGACACAACAACATGCCACCCCGCCTCAAAACACAAAAAAATGAAGTGACAAAGTTACAGATGACCAGACATCAGTTGAGAATGAAGTTGAAGCCTTGATGAGAATACACTTCATTAGAGAACACACACATTTTTAAAGCTGCTGCCCTTTTTCGTGTGTGGCATGCCCCGCCTGTTCAACTTGCAACCTGCGTTGTCCCATGTCCTGCTGGTATTAGCAAACATGTTTTGCCAACAGCAGCAGCAGCAGTAGTAGCAGCAAAAAGGAGAAAAAAACAAGAAACATTGTCAAGAGTCAGCCAAAAACAGAACTGACATGACAAGCTCAACTAAAAGCTACGTCAGGACGGGGGGAGGGGGTAACAGCAGCATTTTTGGGGCATGCCCCTATCTCTATCTCTAACTCTATCTGTGCTTTGTAAGCCGCTGACAAAGCGCCACTAATACCGCTGCAATTAGTACACGTGTGCACCTGGACATGCCACATGGCTGCAGATTAGGACTCCCAAAACTTGTTTATGGACTTTTGTGGCACGATGCCAGAGCGACAGTATCCCCAAAAAATGCCAACAGGGTTGAAACAACGCATAATGAATGTAATAAAGTTGAGCACAACGAGGCTCATGCCACACACTGCTGCCGATCGCTGCCTGGCGATAAAAACTTTCCTCCTAGCAGCACCAGTAGCAGCAGCAGACACAAAATGTTGCATGCTACCAGCAACAAACAGCAGCAACACCATCGGGCAGCATCGGCAGGCTCATGTGTTGCATGTTGGCTGAAGCTGTCTGTGGTTATGGCAACGATAGGCATTAAGAGCCAGCTTTACATTTGGTTCTTCTTCTCATTTTTTGTTGTTCTTGTTGCTGTTCAAGGCAGACATTTTTATCGTCATCGGTTGTTGTTGTTATCGTTGTTGTTTTTATTGAATATTCATAAATGGCAAAAAAAAAACAGAAAAGCAAAAAAGATGAGAGCAAATTGTTGGCTAGCGAAATTGTTGTAGCATCGCCACAGCTGCTACTGTCTCGCTGGAGCACAGTGTGGCAAGCAGTCGATAAAGTTATCGATTGTTTTCATCGATAAAAAATTCACTTGTCTAAATTGTTAGAAAAATTTAATTTCTTGCCTAAAAATAATTAAAATGTTGCTAATGACTGAACAGCAGTTACGGCTATCGATAATTTGTAACGATTTATTTTTTTTAGCTTGCTTCAGAATATTTGATGGTACATACTAATTGATATGTTGAACAATATTTATCGATTATTCAGCTAAGGATTATACATAGTTGAAAAGTTCAATGACTTTTTGCGTACTCAATCGATATTTATCGATAAAGTGAAAGTAAATGTGGTTTAAAGACAAGTTTTGCAGCAATTGCTTCACTGTGCAATCAACTAGGCGTCCATCTGTCTAACTGGACAGGCAAAAGCCCATTGAAATCAATATTTTATGCCACAGTCGAGACATAGAAGATGTTTGTCGTTTGCCGGTTGTCCTTGCCACTTGATACTTGCCACACACTGGGTGGTGCCTTCTCTTCTCAAATGCAACAGGAAATGCAACACAAATTAAAATGTGAACATGTGTCTGCTTCTGCCATATGCTCCAACCAAGTGGTCCAGACAGGCCACTCGTTTGTGGTTGCCCAGTTGACTACAGTTCCTGTCTGGACATATATACACATCTCAACCTCTCTCTCTCTCTTTCTCTGTGTCTCAGTCGCACTGAACAAGAAGAAGCAGAATCTTAATAGCTTTGTAAGTTCTCATTTGGTATTTGACTTTGACTTTGACTTGATACAGCTAAATGACTTACAAGAAGCTTTTTGCAGGTGAATTTTGTTGCATATTTTGCAGCGTTGTGAAATTTGGCAACATTGCCCATTGTGTGCAATTTGACAACAATGCGTTCGACAAAACTGCATAACTAACGCATTATTAAGTAATTATGCAACACATGAATGAGCACACACACTTTTATGGATTTGTGTGTGTGTGTGTGAATCGAGTGTGAATGTTTTTCAAATGGAATGAAGCATATCAAATTAACTAGTAAATTGACTTGTCAAAAAGTGTTTTGTCTGCTAAAGTGCTTCATTATTCAAAGCTGTTGCTGCTGTAATTTCCTGCCAGACATTAGAAAGAAGGCGTCGCCTTTTAATGACGATGATGAAAAGGATTCGCAGTTATTAATGAACAGTGACTGTTCACAGAATGCCCAGGACGCAGATACAGAGAAGAGTCCACAAAGCACAGAGCACTGA
Source organism: Drosophila putrida (assembly GCA_037043535.1). Lineage (NCBI taxonomy): Eukaryota > Metazoa > Arthropoda > Insecta > Diptera > Drosophilidae > Drosophila > Drosophila putrida. The sequence goes on along the minus strand of JBAMBI010000732.1, from coordinate 723,701 downwards.
GCACGCACGAATGCATGTAAATAATGAAGCAATAATGGCGGGGAGGGAGTAAAAAGCTCTTGGCATGAACGTGTATTGTAATTTTCTTTTCCTCTTTACATTTTTTTGCTGTTGTTTTGTTCTGTTTTGTTTTCCTATCATTTGATGCACAGTTTATGGGTAAGCGTACCACCGACAGCGGAGGCAGTCAGAGCATTATCATTATCATGGGTGGCATGGCAACACGTAGCAAATTATGAATGAATGAGTGCCACATACTATATACTACACACAAAAGGCTGCTCACAAAAATCAGAAAAGGAGTGAGTGTGGCATACCCCATTCGTGATATAGCCCCATTGGCAGCTTGCGTAATTGGCACTTACTCTGCCAACAGCCCCTCTCTCTCTCTCCCTCTCTTTCTCTCTTTCATTTCATTCCCTGTCACTCTCTCTTAGTATTCGCTTTATGAATACTGCGGCGACAAATACAGGAACTGGACTCATCAATATGCTCAACAGTTGCCTCTACGCAATTCCCTGGACGAGCCCTTTTGCTTTGTGCCAAAGTGTTTCATAATTGGAGGGAAAATACTTTTGCATGAACAAATCTTAACGAATCTCACAATCAGTAAATGCTGAAAGTACTCTTCTAAAAAAAATCTATTCTTAAATATTTGGAATATTTTAGAAAGCCTTTTACTTTAAATTATGTCAAACTAGTCTGATCTAAGAATTCATTATACTTTCAATAATAATTTGTTTAAAAAATATATTTTTTGGTATTATTTTTGGAAATCTCAAGTTTTTACTTTTAACGAACCAAATAAAAAGCAAAGCAGTTGTGGGAGTCCCCCTATTATGCAATATACAATTGCAATGCTAAAAAGTGACATTGATTTGTTAAGTTGCCAGTTGCAGTCCAAGGATTTCTAGATTTCTGCCAAAGCTGAGAGAATTTTGAGGTGAAATTAAATTTTGTATATTATTAAGACCCATTTTTCAAGGTCTATATAAATTCTCAATTAACTATCCGAATGATGAACTGACTTAAAATGTATAGAAACTAATGTCAAATCTCAAAGATATTTATCAAATAAAGCTTTAATTCAGCATATTTAAATATGTTCTTTCTCAAAATTGTAAAAAAGAATCTGTTAGTCACTGGCAAAATTAGTTAGTTTAATATTAAAAAGTTAACAAAGTTAACCCCCTTTGACTTTGACACGTTGCCATTGATTTAGTAAGACCAGTTATGATAATAAGTAAGTAAGAGAGTTGTTTTTGGCTTAAAGAGATCTAATTTGTTAAAATGAGGAATGCAACTGACCTGACTGAGCTCATCTCTCGAGCGACGCGAGCATTTGGGCAACAGGGCCTGCATGTCATCCTCGAAGGCTCCTCCATGGGCCAAGTCAACAACATCGTCGGCATCTGGTTCCAAGCTGCTGCTGCGACGACTGTCGCCATTTTTGGCATCAACTTGGCTAGTTGCTGTCATGATGGCCAAATTGCTGTTGCAGTTGTTGTTGTTGCTATTCGTGTGGTTGTTAATGTTGTTTGAGCCAAGATTTGTTGTTTGTTGGCCATTTAATTTGTTGCCATTTGCATTATTATTATTGGTATTTGCTTGAGATTTTTGTGATTGTGACGCATTGCTGTTGTTGTTGTTGTTATTCTTGTGATTGTTGTTGTTAATATTATAGTTGTTGTTGCTTTTGATGGTTGTAGAAACGGCAGCCTCTGTTTTGTCTGCATTGGGCGTGGCAAGATTGCCCGATGTTGCAACAACGTTGCCAGCGTTGACACCAGATGCCAACTGTTCGCTTGTTCTGCAATCGAAAATCAAAGAAAGAAAGAGAGAGAGTGAGAATCAAGTTAGTCAATGAGTGGCAAGTTATGTTGCAGCCTCCGTTCCACCCCTCTTAAGGATGCCTCATTTGTCACTCGTTGCGCAGCTGTCAAAAGGTTAATTTGCAACACATTTTTTTCTTTTTTGGCAGTATGACACCCACAAGGACGAAGACACGACGCGTGCCACACACAAAAGCTGACGCCCAAAAAGTGGGCAATTTTACGCCATTTTAACAATATTTCTAGACAGTGGCAGGGGAGGGGGGGGGGTGAGGCAATGTAAGTAAACTTGCCGCACAAATGTTATTAATGAATGTGCCACACGACGGAAGTCGGAAGCAAAAGAAAAAAAAAAGCAGGAGCAAAGAAAACAAGAAACAAATTTAGAGTAGGCACATCGAAGATATTTTACTCTTGCAAATCAATATATAGAATTTTCCAATTAAATCTAGAAATCAAATAAATAAATAAACATAAAAATAGTTGGTTTATATTTAATTTGTCAAATTTAAAAAAAAATATGTATAAATCAGTAAATTAAATAAAATAAAAATCACAAATTTACTTGTCAAAAATAAATTAACAAAATAAAAAGGGATTTTATTTAGACAAGCATTTCATATATTTCACATATTTCTGAAAAAAATGAAATTTATAATGGATTTTTATGAGATATATGTACTATAACACTATATACTATATATTATTTTGGTTTGCATAATTGAGTATTTTAAAATTCCCAAATATTGCTTTAAAACTAAGCGAAAGAAGACCTGGTTTATATCTTCTCCGGATCAGCCATGTATATATAGTTTATAGGCTCTGTCATGCCTCCTTTAATCTGTTCAAGATTTGAAATGCCCTCTGGCAGAGTATAAAAAGAAGAGAAAAGAAAAGAAACTTTGGCATGTGCTTCCGTTTCCGTTGTGTGACGCCTTCAAGGACGACAACAGCGTCAAGACAGACGATGAATGGGTCAGAGTATGGATAAGACTCTGAGGATAAGGCTAAGCAAAAAAGTGAGGAGAAGGGGGAAAAAGGAGGCAAAGAAGTTGAGCATGCTCTCTCGCGCCAACCATATGACAAGTTGTCAAACATTCTGACATAATCATGTCAAATTAACACAAACAACACGCTACATGGATAATAAAACACTTAAAGGAATTAGACGGCATCCTTCCTAGGCAGGCTCAAGGACACCCCAAATAAACAACGAGAGAGAGAGAGAGGGAGAGGGAGACAGCGTGAAAGTGAAGAATTTATGAATATTTTCGAAGGAAAGAAAGACAAACAACTTACACGAAAGGCGAATAAACAGTGAATATATTTTTTTCTCTCACTCCCACCTCTTCTATCTCTTTCCCTCACTGACTAGCAGCTGCTTCAAAAAGTGTAGCATACTTTCTGGCGCCGCAATTAAGATAAAATGCTGGCATATATCAAAAATGTGAACGCATGAGAAAGAGAGTGGGAGGAGACAGGGAAACAAAGACAAACTACAAATGGTTGAAGTATAAGTTACATAACTCATGGACTAGCCCAATAAAACTTGTAATAATAGCTTAGGCCTAGGTCAAGTTTTTGGCAAGAGGCTTTCGACTAAAACAAATTAAGATGTGCTTGATTAGAAAAAACAAATTGGCCAACTTTAGATAGGTTCCACTTGCGGTATCTAATGATAGTTGGCTACAATTTTCTTCCATTTAATATGTTGCCTTTAATTTTGATAGTAAACTTTTCCCAATTCGCAAATGCAGAATACATAAAGTTATTTAAAAGTGAGTTCTCTTCATTTTTTATTTGGGGAGCCATGAATAATGTTTTTTTGTGTTTTTATTGTGTCGAAATCAAAGCAGAGAAAAGCACAAAACAAATATGGAAAACCGAGTTACGAATTATGCGGGATGGACTGGAATGCTTTGTTCTTTTCTCTTGTTGTTGCTGCTGCAACATGGCATGTGGCAACAGAGGTGGTGGGCGTGGCAGGCAGGGAGGGAGGTATGGCTTCGATTTTGAGTGCGGGTCTATGCAAATTAGTTGTGACAGCTTTCAAAAAGTTCCAACATAGTTGTCAATGATGAAAAGAGTGAGTGAGAGACTAATCCATAGAGTGGCATGCAACAGCATGTGGCACACACCCACACACACACATACACATCATTGACAGCTCTTGTCCCAGAGTATCCTCAGAGAAAGAGAGAAAGAGACTGTGAGTTCACCAAACGTTCAAAGTTCATAAACAACATACTCTCAATGCATTTTAGAGTTATATGCATGGGAAGGAGGAGGGATCAGCAACTGAAAGGGGATTTAAAAGTGTATAGAGAGAGGGAGGAGGAGAGAGGAGGAGGGTGCACAGTGTCTGTGCCCCTGGGGCATGCAAGTCGTAGTCGTAGTCGTAGTGGTTTTTGATATGGTAATGTGGCAATGGCAATGCGTGTATGGAATGTGCCATTATTAGATTTCAGCTCGCAAAAGTTGCATGTGGTAAGGAGGGGGAATTCAGGGGGATTCAGGGGGGTTGAGGATTTTACTTCGTCGAGTCGAGAGTGCCATAAAGTAGTAATACTAATTAAGTTGTGTATTATGCAAGACGAACCTAAGCAACATCAGCAGCAGCAGCAAATGAAAATTGCTGCAGGCCATAATAAAAAGAGTTGAAGACCGGAGAAAAACCGGGACTGGGAAACAGCAGGAAAACTGTGAAAGGAGCTGGCTTGCGGTTTTTACTGCTCAACTTGAAGTTTAGAGTTAGAGTACTAAACATTTTGACATCGTTTAGCTACGTTGAGGACTCGTCGAGGATGGTAAGAGAACAATGCAAGTTGTTGCACAGTGCTTGAAAGAGAAAAGATTTGTTCCCAGATAGGGTTAGAGATTTGGAATAGGAGTATGGGGGAAAACTAGGAAACAATCAAATGCACAAAATACTTGACTCTGATGAAATTTAAAAGATACACACACTTTCGGATTAAAGTGTGGTTTGAAGTGACAGACAGGAAGTTGGATACGCTTTTAAATGAAAACTCAGGTAATTGATTGAAGCAAAGATTAAAACTAGAACATGGAAAAGACAAAAGGGTGCAAATTGTACAGGAAAAGACTAAAGTGCTAGCTGAAATTACAATAGAAGTTTGACGAGTGGATTTGACTAAGGAAATAGATCAAATTTAAATAGTAGATAGAAGCAGGAACAAACTAAGGAAAGACTATCATATTATTAACAAAAACTGAGAAACTCGTGCGAAGGAAAATGTAAGTAGTTACAGAATAGACTAAAAAATAGTAGGAAATTCAAAAAGAAGCTACAGAAATGTTGAAATGTTGTTGATAATTGAGTGAAATTGAAAAGCCCTAAGCTTAATCTTAAAAACATTTGTTAAAAACTGGTAATAGTCTTCAATAATAAGTTGGAATGCCTTTGATACTTTTCCACTTATCTTTTCAGTTTGAAATTTTCTAAAATTATAATTTTTAATTTAATAGTTTAAGTTAAATCATAATTTTATCTAGAAATCATTCAAATATAAAGATGTTTTAAATTGAAATAAAACAGAACCATTTGAAACCGTTTAATCCATGTCGATCAATCCAGCTGATTGATTGATTGATTGATTAATTAATTGATTGATTGATTGATTGATTGTTTGGCCGCTGCACTCACCTCGCCTTGCCGTGGGTTTTGAACTGTGCCACCTCGGCATATCGACGACCCAGTGGCACCTCCTGTGGACTCAATAGAGCATCACAATGTGCTGCAGTTCCAGTTCCAGTTGTGGCCTGATCCATGGGCAAACTCATGCCCTTCAACAATTGAGCAGCAGTTGGTAAATCATTTTTCAATTGATCCTCTGTGAGATTAGCGAAATTCTGCAATTGTTCACGTAGCGAATAATCCACGGAGCTGCAACACGAAGTGGATTCCGATGTGCTGGATGAACAACTGGGTGAATGTAATGCAGGATGATGATCATTTCCATCTGCATTGCCATTCTGTAGATCCTGATAGGCGGCATGGGCATCCTCGGAACTGGAACTGGAGCCGGAACTCGAACTGGAGCTGCCACTCGACTGATTACTTTGACTGGTGTTTGTGGAGACACAACTGTCCATGCTGGCAATGGAATTGCGATTTCCATTCACAGTCACATTTACATTTCCATTGTCAATGTGATCGGGAGTCTCCTCCAACATATCATCCACCTGCTGTGGCACTATAATCAATGATGTGCGCTTCCTTAATGTCTCATCCTTGGCATTCATATTCTGTTTAAGTGTTTTGTCCGATTTCGTATACACAATGACCTCAACTTTTGATGTGTCCTCTGCTGTGGTGGCAACAGCAGCAGCAGCAGCAGATGTGGCATCCACACAGGTCGTTAACTGTTCTTGCGACATGCTGCAAGAAAAGTTTAGAGAGAAACACACGCAACACACGCATTGATCGGAAAACTGTTTACATAATGCGTGGAGAAATGTTTTGATGCTACCAAAATACCAAACCAAAAAGAAAAACTCGGAAATACATATGCCACCTCTACTTGCCTTTGCCCCTTGCCTCTGCCTCTTGCCACTTCCTCCTACCCTCTCTCTTTCTGCCTCTTCTCTATCTCACGCACACACACTTCAGCACATGTGTCAATCAGTTTTATTGAATTCGACATTTAATACCAACGTGTTGGTATCGTTTGTCACACGGACTGCCACACTCCCCTCCTCCCCACCTCCTGTTCTCCCCTCCCCACCACTTGTGCTTCTGTGTGGCACGTTAAGGTATCGCATATCCGAAAACACTCCAACACTCGAAAGCATGAATTTTAATTTAACGACCATGTTGAGGCTTTCAAAATGTTATTACTAATAAAAACAACAGCAAAAAGCCTCAAACAATTGTGTGTGTGTGTGTGTTTGTGTGTGGGCGTGGCCTAAGTAGAGGCGGTAAACAGAGGGAAAGGGGGGTGAGGGGGCTTATACAGGCCATATTATGTGACGCTTTTATAGATTCCAGCCAACAGGCAACACCTGCCAACTGTCCGCCTTTAAAACTCGTCACACTTCTAGACTTTTTACAAATATGTATCTATATACTATATATGTATATGTGTATTATCCTCCCTTCCCCCTCTTACTGTCCATCTTTTGGGCATAGAGCATATTCGGTTAGTCAAGCTGTTTGTCCGATATAAGTACACTTGCAATGTGATGTAAATTTAAACAAAACATTGCTTCAAACATTGAATATTCAAATCGATACAAGAAAAATGAAAATCTAGATAAAATCGAAAATGATTGGTTTTCAGAAAATTGCCTTACTAACATTTTCATTTAGTTCATTTTAGGTTACAGTTTCAGCCTAAACAGTTTTCAACCTATGAACCTTTCACTTTCCTTAAATTTTATTAAATTACAAGCAGCTTCTTTATACAAATAACAATTCAAATATATTTATCAGACTCAAGATTTCGATATTCAAATCGATGCAAGAAAAATAAAAAGTTAGCTAAAATCGAAAATTATTGCATTTAGAAAATTGCCTTACTAACATTTTCCTTTAGTTCTTTTTAGGTTTTTTTTCTCCTACAGTTTTCAACCTCTGACATTTTCACTTTCCTTATAATTTCCTTAATCACAAGAAGCTTCTTTATACAAATAACAATTCAAATATGTTTATCAGACTCAAGATTTCGAAAAAGTAGATTTGAATTTTCGAATTTCAATAATAAAGTGAATATAAAAATTAAATATATTTTCTTTATCGAATTTGTGATATAGAAAAGTTTTCCTGAATTGTTATTAATTAATGTAAAATTACTGCAAGTCTTTTACATAAATCAATTACAGACTGTTAGTAAGAGTATTTAAAGTTCGTTGTGGTTGCTTTTTTATGTACATATTTCCGTGTTGTTGGCTTTATGAAGTCTCCTGCAATAATTTTCTTGTGCGTGTGGTATTCATTTCATTTTGTTGAAAATGCAAAGCTACAAAAATATTGAAAAAAAAACACACACTTTGTTTATTATTTTTCCCCGTCTTGTATGATTTTTGGGCTTGGACATCATTGGAATAATACAGCCAAAAGGAAGTTGAGGCCGTCGAGTTAGGAATGTGTCCAGAGAGAGCACTCAGAACATTAAGTGCCCCACATATAATTCTATACACACACGCACACACAACAAAAATATGATGATAAACAACAACGAAATTCTAGTGATAAGTAATTATAAACATTTGCTACTATTTTTTTGTTGTCTCTCTCTCTGTGTGTTTTGAGATCAAAAGAAATTGAAAAATGTAAAAAATAAACGAAACAAAAACAACAATTTTTAATAATAATCATAAAAATGATGGAGAAAAAGTTAAGTTGAGTTGAGTTGAGTCGCGTCTCGTTCATCTCGAAAGGCCAAAGCCAAAAGTGGGTTTCATTTTTTGCGTCGTTGTGCTTCACTGAATTTTTAATTTATTTATACGACACACACACACACACTCACATGTGTATGTGTGTGTTTGTTTCGTCATGAGTTTGTCGAAATGTTTGTTGAATGATTTTTGCGGCCTTTTGGGCTTCCGTTTATCGTTAATGCCATTCATTCAGCAATAAATCGAAAGAAAATACAACACATGCATATTCGTAATTGCGAATATATTCGAATAAATTCATATATATGAATTCCCCAAGAAATGACAAACATCTTTCCATACACACTCACACACACACATATATATATATATTTTTAAGACTCTTGTGCCACAGTTGTGGCACATAAATGTTGATTAGAAACGCCTTGAAATTACCTTAAAAGGTTAGCGAAGTTATTCCACAAATGGAATTGCTTTTCAAAGTTCAAAAGATTGAGTTTTGTTCTTTTTTGGGTTTTTTATATATTCAGCATATAGAACATAGAACATCGAATATCGCATATCGAATTCGTTGTTTACACTGAGTTAATTCTGTGAATTTCTTGTTGCTTTCAAGTGGTACGTATTATAATTGATTTTCTGTTTAATATTTTACTTAGTTTGTTAATATAATATATGTTTTATTATTTGGTGTTTTGTTTGTTAACTTTTTCAACGTTTTCCATGTTTATATATATTATATATGTTCTATGTTTTCAAAATGCTTAGAAAAATCATTACTTTTGGAATGCTTTGAATAAAAACTGCATTCAAATGTTTGAATTTTCTCATAATATATATAATATATAGTTTATATTATCATGTCAAAACTTCCTAAAGTATTCTAAATTCATTTTCAACCGCTTTTTGACATTCCCTAGTGATTATTTAAGAGTAGTTTACAGTTTTCTCTGAAATTGTAATTCAATTGAAATGCAGTCGATGTTTAAGCACCCTTTCTCCTTCCCTGCATCTCCCTTATCTCCACTTTTGTGTGTAATTTGTCGTTGTTTCTTATCAATGCAATTTCGTAACTTTCACGACTCTTTCACCTGGTTGTTGTTTTCATTGTTGTTATTGTTGCTGTTGTTCTCTGTCGTGCATTGGCAATTTATCAGTTTGCTAGATTTGTGTGGAGGTGAAGACAGAGTGGGACAGAGAGTGGAGCAGTAGAGTGAGAGAGGTGGGAGAGAGGGCAGAGCTGGGGGGTGTGACAGGCAGGTAAATTGAGACGCGACATGAAAACATCGCGTACAATTTGCAATTAATGTCGCATTTTCTGTTGTATGTAATGCGATTCGTAGCCACAACAAAAGCAGCAACAACAACAACAATAACTACTACTACAACTGCAATAGCAACAACAACAACAAAGGCAATTACAACAATTCGAAACCCAATTACAATTGTAATTTGCAATCAAATGCAATGTTCGTGCTCGATATACTAATGTATGTGTGTGTGTGTTGTGTGTGTGTGTGTTGAGTGTGTGTGTTGTGTGTGTATTGGTAGGTGTGTTTTAGACATTTCATTCGAATCGATTTCGAAATATTCATTCGCATTCACAACATGATTCATTTCTTTCTGTACATTCGCTTGACAGAATTCCGCATAAATATCGCATACCCTGTAAATATAGAGTTACTGAGAGAGAGCATGCCAAACTTGTCTAACAATAGTTAAAAATTAAACAAAAAGGTATTTTTATCTATTAAAGTTGATATATTAATTTCAAACTTGCTCAACATTATAGTGTATCATAGGGTATCTATTAGTCACTCTTTTTTCTCATAATATCATTCACTTGCTTATTTTGTAACACCACAGTTGTCAGTTCAGACAGAAAACATTGCCACAGCTTTGCTATTTTCCACCACCCCCCCCCCCCCCCCCCTCCCAATAACTGCATTTCGTGACAGTTCTTTTTATCATTATGTGCGTATAAATACATACGAGACCCACTGTATGGCATTTTGGAGTAAAGATTTCTGTTTGCCGGCACGCCTGATCATTAATATGCAAAGTGTGAAACGCAATTGTCAACAAATTGTGAACCAAACTTGGCGATAGTTGAACACATTTTTCTAGAACTGTCGCGGACGCGAATTTACAATGAGGAGGGAATAGGGAAGGAGGAGGAATGCAGGGGGAATGCTAGAGGGATTGGCAATTTTTAGCATACATTCAATTCAGTTTGTTTATGAGACCATTTTTGGAGGCATTGTTTATTGATAGCGTTTCGATTTCAAGGCCAAAAAAAAATAGCGGCTCCTCCTCAATTGTCGATGCTTTCTTTGCATATTTAGACCGTTAAACAAATGCCGACAACGAATGGTTACAACTTATGGTTATAGACAATTACATATATGCATTTATTTATAGACTAACTATCAACCCAATGTGGCAAGCTTAATGGGCGCCATTAACCATCTCAATTAACCGTTAAGCGGTGATTCAACAATGGGTTAATAATCCTCATTTAGTGTTTATTATATTTGCAGAAATTCCTCGACGTGTCGATCGTAAATGAAACGAGTATTTGATTTAATTGATCGTTTCACTTAGAGGGTAACTATTAGTACTTAATCGTAGAATACATGCTAATAAGGAGTTTACTGTACAGTGTACACTTCTAATGAACATACTACTAAGGTTTGCTGAAAAGTTTGAATCGTTTCTCAATCAGAGAGAAGTGCTAGAAAATTTCTTTATTACTTTACCAACCAAACATTATAATGAATTATTATTACAGGGTACATTTTAGTCACCACTTCTATTCACAAGAGCATTTTAAACTGATGTTCAACTGTTTTGTTCTGTTTTCTTTTCCTGATTCAAATTGATTCAAACTCATGCTACACTCAAACATTACTATGAATGCACATTTATTCATTTCACATATATGAATCATAAACATATGCGAATACAATTGTGAGTGTGAATGTGAGTGCCAGTGAGTGTTGTTTTTGAGTGCATTTGTCTTTTAGTGATGAATCTATATTGTTTGCTTGCTTCTTATCACATTTACACATCTATGAATATGATTCACATGCGTATGAATGATTAATGAATGATCATTCGCTTCGAATATATAAAAACAAATGTATGCAATTTATTCAGCATTCTCACATTACATTTACATTTCGAGGCAAGGAGAATTCTCCATTGGCTTTTCACTTTTCCTCTTGTCATCCCTCTTACTCTCCCTCTCTCTCGCTCTCTTTCTCTCTCGCTCTCTTCTCTCTCTCTCATTCTCCCTCTCTCTCTCTCTCTGTCTGTGGCATCGCATAAGTGGAATGCAATAAACTTTTGAGTCCGTTCCATAAAGTTATTGCCTTACAAACTTGCCAAGCAAAATAAATAATTTTCCATTTTCCATTTTCCTTTTTTTCACTTTTTCACTTGGTATACCCTTGCAGAGAGTACTATAACTTTCTACCTAGTTTTGTTACCACCCAAATTCACTCTGTAGTAAGTTCTGTGAGCTACTTTGTTCTCATCGTTTTTTTAACTTACTTCAACTTTAAATAAAGTCACAGTTTTGAAATGTTTCTTTTAATTAAGGTATAACATTTAATTTTTACTTTTACTATTTTAATTTTAATTTTACTTTTACTATTTTAATTTTACTATTTTTGGCAAACTTTTTCTTTTTGTAAATTTACTGTAATCAGGGTATCAAAATTGTTGAATATAATTTTTCTTTCTGGTTTTTCTCCATTTTTGCTTTGCTTTTTAAATATCATTTGTTATGCGGTACCGTTAAGGAATGTGTGTATGTGTGTGTGTAATTTTTCAATTCTTCGCTTTTAGTGTGCTTAACTGCGTCCTTCTCACTATACATCCCTCTCTTTCCCTCTCTTTCTCTATTTCTTCCCAGACTCTTCTCTCTTTCTCTGTCTGTTACTTTACGTTGGGTCGCGCGACCTTTTGGTGGTTGTTGTTGGTTGTTGGTTGTTGCTTGTTACTACAAATTATTGGCGGTACGCTTGGCACGTGCACGACACTCACACACATCACTCCCCCTTCCTCCCCATCTCTCCCCTCTGTCATCCCACAGAGAGAGAGAGAATCACCCACACGGGGCTTTACTGTAATTGATTTCGCATTGTTGTCGTTGTCGTTATTATTGTTGTTGTTGTTGCTGTTGTTGTTGCTGTTGTTGTTGCTGTTGTTGTTGCTATGCAATGAATGCGTTTGCTGCGTGCCACGCTTAACATTTTGAGTTTTTGCTCTTTGCCTTTTGTAATTGGCCTAAAAATGAGAAGGAGGAGGAGGAGGAGAAGGTGGGCGGTAAGCACAGTGGGGAGTGCGTGGAAGAGCGGGGCAAATCTTCTCTAGCGAAAAAGGTCTTGCCTGGTGACAACATTAGCAAATTGATTTCGACAGAGTTTGAATGAGTTGTTGTTGTTGTTGTTAGACTCTGTACTTAAAAAGTAAACACAATGGGTCTATTTAATGACTTGATTATTTAGAAATTTACTTATTTATTTATTTGCCAAGTTATTAAGATACATATTTTATTATTTAAATAAATATATAGACAAATATTAATTATATTCTCGCAATACAAGGAGCATTCATGAGTCGTTAAATCAATCAACCAAACTTTTAAGTATGTCAAAAGTTGAGATGTCAAATAATTTAATACGCATTATCAAACTTTAATATATTATGATTTCTTACTATTACTTTGTTCATAGACTTTTAGGTCTTAGGTTTTAAGAGCCAGTAAATTAGCCATATAGGCTCCTGTATTTTCGGAGAATGTTTTAGAATGCAGACTTTCTTTCAACCACACGAATCGAGATAACAAAGTTCTAAATCTATTGACGTAGGAATCCGAATCTGTCCTGAAAATTTCATTAAGATCTGATATTAATCTAAGCAGTTATTCCAAAAAAAAAAGCCTTTATAAAAGCCTCCGACTAAAATAAGCAAATAAAGAAGTTAGAGAATAACTACAGAGTCTCTGGCAGTTGAGTTCTCTTGATTGTAGCTCTGTCTACCAGTTGTTGTTGTTGCTGGCATTGAGGCAACTACATCCCGCATATGCGGCAACAACTACAGCAACAACAACAACGAAAACAACAATAACTCAAGGCCTGTGCTCTTGGCACGCCCACGTCGCACGCTCAGCGCCCACATCAAAAATGCCAGACGGCGCGGCGTTCAACAAAAACTAAACAACGACAACAACAACAACAACAACAACAATGTTAAGAGGAACAACAACAAGAGTAACAACAACGATAAGCAAAGTTATCTAAATAAATATATTTATATGTTTGACTCTGACACGAGCCCATAAATTGTGTAAATGTAAAGCGGATTTTTTTTCTCTCTTCTTCTCTTCGTTTTTTTATTATCAAAATTGTTGTTGGGAAATTTCGATTTTGGTTTTTATGAATTTTTAATTTGTCTGCAATTTGTGTGATTTGTGAACTGAATGAAAGTGCTGGAGGCCATGAGATAGTTTTGGGGTATCTGTCAGATACTTGGGCATATATGTAGATAGTGTTTTGTGGGTCACTTGATTGCTGTGAGATGCTTGAATACTTTAGGATTAAGATTTTTTGAAAACTATGGGCTTGTCTGAACATATGTATCTGTGAGATACTTGGACAGCGAGATACTTAGATACTCTGCTTGGCATTTGCTCAAATGTTTCAAAGGTTTGTGTTGGAATTTTTATGGCGTTAAGATTGTTTTTGGTCGGCCAATAGGTATCTATAAGATACCACAATATTTGTTATCAGTCCGTTGCTATCTTTTAGATGTTAAGATACAACTTTTCTGGCATTTACCAAACACAAAGATACTTTCTTCGATATTTTCAAGCTAGTTGGATACTTTCATTGTGAATCTATAAGCTTTTGAACAGTATTTACAAAATTCTGACATATGTGTATCTTGAAGATACTTTTCTATCTAAAGTGGCTCAATAGCTAAAATTACGTGGTAACTATTTTGATTTTAATGAAAGACACTAAGATACAATTTGTGGGTATTTCTTATAATTTTGTGCGATTTATAAAAAGTATCTCAATATCTCAAAGATATTTAGATACATTTTGTGGGTCGGTTGTGGGGTGTGACTAATTGTTTGGCCTCACGCAGTGGAAAGCAAATGAATGTGTAGCTGCTTACACAATTCTATGTATCTAACAGATACAATTTTTAACCATTTCGCTTTTTGGTGAAAGGCGCTGCTAGAAAAATGTTGCAGCAACAACAACAACAACAACCACAACAACCACAACAACAATAGGAACAGGAAAAGCGGCAACAACTAAACAGAGGCGTTGAAATATTTATGATAAAAGTCAGCTACAAAATGCAGTCGCAACATATTTGATGCTGTTGTTGCAGCAGCAGCGGCAACTATTAATGTTGCTGTTGTTGCTGCTGCTTTTGTTGTTGCAGCTTACGGTTTACTTGCAATGTTGACCATACAATGGCAGACAAAATAAAACAACTATGAAAACTGCAAAAAAAAAAATAAATATGAAAGTGCAGCAACAATAACAACAGCAACAACAACAAAAGCTGCCTGAGCAACTTTTACGGCGCGTGGAACACATGTGGATGCCATTCAAAGGGGCCAAAGGCAAACATAATCCACACGAATTGTATTGCAAAAGCCAAGCTTAGCAGCGACGCCAGCGTCGACGTCGACTGCAGAATTTACATGTAAACAGCAAGAGAGTGCAAAGAGAGCGCAAGACAGAGAGAGAGAGAGAGAGAGAATGAAAAGCACCAGTGTTGTCAGCTTGGCCTTTTTTCGTATAGATCTGTCCTTTTTATAGATATGTTAGTACTTTGCCGGTAGAAATCGTAAACATTTTATTTGAATTTTGATCCTGTTTTATAGCATTCAAAGTTAAACAAATTTAAAAACTATTGGTATCTTTAAGTAGCTAAAATACTTAAGAATTGAAGGCACATACGCATCAAAAGCTATGGAAAAATATATATTAAACTATTTGTTCTAGTTTCTGTGCGCTTTATCTCCCGCCTTTAACTGATCTGTTCAAGCCTTTTTTTGGTCATCACTAGTTGGCACGCAGTTTACTCGCATCCAGCGGTCAATTAATAGTCCAATAAGAATAACAAGAAGAAGCAGAAGCAGCAGCAGTTGGACAGTAGCTGACGTCATCGTTCAGTAAGTGAGTGATGATGGAGGGGGGGGGGGGGAATGTAGGGTATTTACAAGTAACGATCTCAATACGGCAACAAGTTCTAATTAGAACTCATGGCGGGGCGCAATTAGAAGACAGTTGAGGCAACCGATCACAACCGATTAACAAGAAATGGGCAGTGGAGCCAAACGAAATACAATACAAACAAGCTATTGCTAAGCTAGACTAAGAGATACCCTGTAATGAAGTGTAAATTCAATAAAACAGATTGTTGTAGTCTACGATCTATATATATATAAAATATATAAATATTTATTTCATATTCATGATATATATCACAAGTTTAATCTAATATTCATTATATAAAATTTAAAAACACGTAACAATAGATATTTGTTGAAATATCAAAATACAAAAGATACAAATCATTTTTATTAATACCAAATATTTAAACATTACAAGTTGGAGCTGTAATTCAGAACTGACAATTGTAAATACATATCTTGAGGCTATAGGGTATATGGACCACTTTAATTTGCTCTTTTAATCATTTAAAAGATCTATGGGATCATGTGAGAGGCCCTTGTCGATCATTTAAATTTGAAAAGAACAAACCACAATCAAGTGCCTTGGGCGATGCCATTGCGGAACTTGGAACTTGTAACTTGGCTAAACTCTGAGATTACTTATTGTTAGAGAAATGGAAAGAATTGAGTCAAGGCTTGTGCCCAATTTGACAGCTAAAGTGTTTAAACTTTAAAGTTTATTTATGATCATTCGTTTTGACTGATCAACAACAACAACAACGAACAACAACAACAATGACAACGATAGTCAATTGACACTTTCGCGTTGTTCGATTTGCATATGAACAACATTAAAATACAAAAATGAAAATGCCTTCAACATTTCATGTTGTGCGTCGCATTGGATGGGGGAAAATTTACATAAAAAAGTCGCTACGTTTGAGTATAGTTTATGTGGATACCCTGTAAGAGATGAGCGACTTAAGGTAGATTTGTTTTGCAGTTGCTGGGGATTATAATTGTTTTGTATCTGTAACTAGTTTCTTTTGAGTTCTGCTGTTGAATAAGCTCCTTTCTAAAACTTTTTCAATTTAATATTAATTACTATAAATAAAGATAACAATTTATGGACAATATATCTGTGAATGGAATTCTATAAGAGCTCTTTATGAATCAAATCTATTTGTTAACTGAAGAACGAGGTTTAAGTTTCGCCAAATTCAAACTTGTGAATCTAATAAATTAGACTCTAGTTTCAATTACAAATATCGTACGGGATTGAAGACTTTATATATTTAATTATTTTATTTACTTTATTTAATAATGAAGTTTGAAACTTTAAAATTTTAATTACTTTAAAAATATATATGACTTTTCTGTACACTTTTGACTAAATTATGTAACATTTTTTTTTGTCTAGATAAAATGGGCAATATAAAATTTCAATTTCAATCTCTAATAATTCATAAGATATATCTAGATACATAGCTGTACTTATAGACCATACAAAAATCTACTTGACTTTCATTTCATTCCTATTTTAGTTCTTACTACTATTTTATTTAGTAACTACTTAATTACAGGTTATCTTTTAGTCTTGGTCTCTTACTTTTCATTCCCTCTCTCAAAATTCCATCTACATCTTTCTTCTTTCTTCTATTGCTTCAGCTAATTTCTTTTGTTGGTCGCTGGGTCAAACTTGCCGCAAATACCGTTAGAATCTTGTTGCCCAGCCTCTTTTTCGTTGATTCTTCCTTCTATCTATACATATCTATAGCACATTAATTAAAACAGCTTTTGCTACCTTATGAAATGGTATTAAAATGCTTTCAATTTGCCATCGTGCAACACACACAACAAACACAACACAAACAACAACAATATAAATATAATCAACAACAGCAACAACAACAATAGGAATCATGAAATTTATGTGGATTTTGTGTAGAACTTTCGTCCATCATTTTGTAGAGCTATAAAAATTTTCATTTTCATTTTCGTTTATAAAAATATTTTTATTACAATATTTTTTGTTTTTATTTTTGTAGATCTCTTGTTGTTGTAAGTGTTTTACAGAGCTTAAAGCACATTTTTGTTGCTTGTTGTAAGTGTTGTTGTTGTTAGTTGTTGTTGTTGTTGGTGTTATTGTTGTTGTTTTAATGCTTTGTTGTTATTTTTACGCCTTGGACTTGTTGAATCATCGACAACAGAGCATAAAAAGCAATTTGAAAGAAATATGATGCACACACACACGCACACACACCCATACGCACATACACTTTGTGGTGTATATATGTAGATAGGTCCCACACATACATAGATACAATCCACAGCTGCTGCTACTTAGACTTGCGGCAAGGCAATGTTGCAATAATTATTATCAGACCCAACAAACGATCTCCGCTTTTTCCCCCCCTTTCTCGCTCTCTCTCTCTCTCTCTCTCTCTCTCTCTTTCTCTCTGTCTCTCGCAACTGTAAAAGTTCAACACAAATAGCTGACGACAACGTTGCCACAAGTTTTCCCATTCGCAATGCCAACCAACCAGAGTTGCCGCAATTTCAAGGGCTGCTTGGCTAAAAACTAAAAACTAGCTAGAAATAGCTTTAATTTATTTGTTTTAAGAATTTCTAATGTTAGAAGTACAATGGAATTGTGTATAATTTAAGGCACTCGTCATTCCAAATGGGTTTATTTCAATAATAAAACAGTTTTTAAGGTGTCTTTAACGAATCCAACTAAAAATATTGACAATTCTTAAGATTTTTTCAGAAAGTTTTTTAATTTAATTTAAAATAAGGATCCCAAAATATATTAATGATTATCAAATGACAAATAATGTTGAAACCCTTTACTTTAAGCTTATAATAAACAAGCAAGAAAGCTCTAGAGCAGTTAACGATGAATTAAAAACGAGATCTTATGAGAAAAACTATAATATTCTTCAAAAATTTTGAACAATCTGTAAGTAAAGCAACACTTTATTTAGATGCATAACATAAATTTCCTGGAAATTTATAATTAAAAAGCTAATTATTTTTAAAAGTAGCTCTATTTATCGCAAGGATTTCCTCAAATTTTCTTAGCTTTATGCCATAAATTAGCTGAATTGGCAACACTGATGCCAATGCTGCGTGTGGAATGTGCGAGAGAGCGCCACATGCCCCACTCTCTCTCTCTCTCTCTCTCTCTCTCTCTTTCTCTTCAGTTGTTCCTCTCTCTCTCTTGCAACACGAGTCATTTGCATTCCAATAACAAAAAGGGTGTCGTCGGGTCAACTTGTGTTTGTTGCACTGCTGCAACAGTTGTTGCAAGTTGCAAGATCAGCTGCCGATCGGCGGTTAACCGTTAAGTGCAGTTCAAAAGATCAATGCAGAACAAGAAGAAGCAGCTAAAGATCAGCATTAAAAATACAAAAATCATTGAAAAAAGCTTTAAATTTAAGAAATATACGAAATTGGAGAATTGGAATCGATCAGAATAGAATTTCAATTATTATTGGCAATTAAGTTGAATTGTAGTTGATTTTAAACTAACTAAACAATTAACTTATCAGCAATGTAACAACGAACTTTTGGTTTAAATTTAATTATTAACAATTTTACATTCATAAGTTATCATTTAGATAGGTAATTAGCTAGTTAGTAGTAGGTAAATTGTTTTGCAAATCAATTTCTGTCAAAAATCACATTTTTTTGCTAAACATTTGTATTTATTAATGAAATGTATCAATTAATGAAATTGTCTTGTGTAAATATTTGTTAAGAAAGCTCCTAAAATATCTGTTTTAAAGCTATAGATGTAGTAGCTTTTATTAAAAATAATTTATATTATCGCTAAAGTTAACGTTTTCATTGATAAAACAAATTCTGTGTGATTGCTGACAACTTTATAGATAAGTAAGTAAGGAAACAAACAATAACTAATTGAAAGGTGTCTGATTTTGATAAACATTCATAAATAGCTGTACTTATTTGAACAATAAACCATAAATAGTTATACTCAATAGTTTAAACAATGCTCAAATTGAATTTGAATTAAATTTGAATTAAAATTGAAATGTATCTACAAAACATTCGCATCTTTTCAATTGATCGGATAAGTTAAGAATGAATTTTAAGATTTTCTCATCTTTCCAACTTTTCACCTTCTGAATGTGAACAAGTTAGAGAAAGAGGGAGAGAAAGAGGTAACCGTTTAACGGCATTTGCTGCTACTTTATTAGCCTATGTCAGCCAAAGTTAAAAGACACGATCCACAGAGCCCTGGGTTGCAGGACAAGTAAAGGAAGGTGGACTGTGGAATGTAAGAAAGACCAGCAGAAAGAGGAAGAGTAAGAGAAAGAGGAAGAGCAGAGAAGTGATACCGATGCGATGCTCCTCGTATCTGATTACAGTTTGAATGCTTGCAATGAACCAGAAAATTTGCTTTGTGCCGAGATTCGAGATTCGTTCGTGCTGCGGCCGCATCAAATGGCCGCCAGGTGGACAGACAGACGGACGGACAGACGATGAACAGGTGCTGTAGCCACTGTAGCTTATTTCCACTCTCTCCCCTCTACCTATCCACCATTTCTTCCTCCTCCTGTTCCCCTTCTCCTGCTTCTCTCTTCTTTCGCTTTTGTCTTTGTCATCCACTTTGCTTTGTCTGTGGAACAAACAAAAAAAAATATTGCAAGAGCAGGCAAAGATTTGGCAGCGATAGCAAACGAACAGTAACAACAACGCAACTTACGGATACTCTGTAAATTGCTTAAAGTTAACATAACTTTTGTGTTTGCCAAGCGATTTTTATGCAATTTTCAGCATATGAACTCAACTCAAAAACAGAAGCAAATGCATTGCTTGACTTTTGAAATTTGGCAAAGTAAACTTTTCATAATAAATACTGCATAGTAAATACTGCATAATAAATACTTTAAATACCACTTAGAGGTTTAAAGAAGCTTAAGACTGTGATAGCTTTTGTATTTATTAAGCGAATTCAATAAATAAAAAGTCCATTTACATCTGATCTAAATCTATGGATACCATTTTGTCTCCATTTTCACAATACAGGGTATAAGAAACGTGACTGGCAACAAGTATATAAAGCCCAGACCAGGCCAGGCCCAGACCTGAGCCCAGGAGCTGCTGCTGTTGCTGATGCTGCTGATGCTGTTGCTGCCCCTGATGGATGGATGAAGTGCGGCAAGGCAACGTGGCTGCAAAAAGCAGAAACTACGACAATTACAGTTATTTTATGAGTTTGCAGAGCATAACCAGCACATCACATCCCAATGCCGGCCACTTCATTTTGCAAAGAGAGCGGAAATTTAATGAGCAACACCACAGCCTCACCATGCCTCATGCCACACTCACTTGGTGGTATGTGTGGTAATTGCATTCGACTGCAAACTGCAAACTGCGTTTCATCATCGAAAAATTTCTCTCGAGGCACACTCTGGTTAAGCTGCAACTTGGGGGCAAGCTTGTAATGATGCATTTAGCTGATTATGAGGCGCAAACCTCCAGTTGCCACTGCCTGTGCCACAGTTGCCGTTGCCGTTGCAATTTGCAAATGCCAAATTGAGCGCAGCAACTTGCAACTTTTGTGGTCATTTAGAGCGCAGCCAAAGCACAATGTGTGTGTTTGGGGCATGCAACGCGTCAAGGGAGCAACATTGGTGTGTAGGTGTGGGATGTAGCATGACTCAACCGTGCCCCACTGTGGCATATTAACAGTTCCAATGACAACTCAATGCAAAAAACAGTTGGCATTTATTTTACAATTTCAATTGAGCTGCTGCTGCGAGAATTTTTAATGAGCTTTGCGTCGTTAAGCAACACTGGAAAGTTTAAATACTTTTAAATGCAAAGAGCACAGTGTTTTAAAATGCCAAGAACAACTTTAAATTCATTTGAAGTCATGCTAAATAAATTAAACAAAGTTGTACCTTTAATTTAGCTACATTAATCGTTGCAAATTGAAGTATTTTACAGCACTGCCTAGCTACAAATATTCAAATTCATTTGAGGCAGGCAGCAAAGATATTTATTGAATGACTGTTAAGTAAATTAGACAAAATTGTACCTTAAATTAAAGTACATACATTATTCGATGCAAATTGGAGTATTTTACAACACTGCCTAGCTACAAAGATACTAAATATTGATTGTCTAGCAGCTGAAAAAGAATATGTATAATAATATTAACATATAGCTTGCAAGGCTGTAAACCTACTTGAGTATTTTATGATTGACTTTGTTGAGCATGTAAACAACAACGTTGCATGCCACGACACACAACACATGTGGCAAGTTATGTATGTTGACTTGAGGAGCTATGAAGCGAAGCTTTTCACATTATCACAACAAAAAGAAAACAGACTTGTAGCAATATATTTGATGGTTGATGGCAGCTGTGGTCTTGTTTGGCCATGTTGGCCATGTTTATTGACTTGGCCAGGACTTGGCGGGCGCACGCGACTTTCACATCAAATATTGTGGCCAAAACCAACTGTTGCCAGGTTACACGTTACACCGTGCCACACACAAACACAAGACTCCTACGTAGCTAACAACAACAACAACGACTTCAAGTCGAGGGCTGAAGGCAAATCAATCGCTGTAATGACCCCAAAATGGGGAATTTTCTTTATGCTTGGCGGCATAATTCATGGCTCGATAATACACTCGACTCGTCGGTGAGTGTCTGTATGTCTGTGTTTGTGAAATGTGGCTACAATGTAAGTACGATGTATTTGTTGCAAGTATGTAAGTCAATGTTTTCAGCATTTGCAGCAATTTCTTTCTCCTTTTTCTTTTCTTTTCGTTTCTTTTATTTTCTTTTCACTTTTTTGTGTTTATTATTTTATTTGTGTTTATTGTATGTGGCAAAAGGTTAACACCCTGCCTACCTCCCACCTTCCTCCTTCTCCCTCCCTTCCTCCTTGCCACTTCCCCTGCTCCTTTTTGCGCCTTATGCCTCGTTTCGTTGCCGTTCGTTAATTTTATTGCCTAATTTTCAACTTTGATTGCCGTCCCTTCCCCTTCCCACCTTCCACTTCCCACTCCCTCTTCCTCTTCCATCACTTTCACGCTCGTTGACATTTCTTTTATTTTCATTTTATTCCCGTTTCCCACTTTTCTCCCCTCCCCTCACTGCTCACTTTCAATTTGGTTGCCAGCCCGCGACATAATCAATTTTTATATTTATTTAGTTTTTCTTTTTTTTTGGTGTGTCTTTTTTTTATATGGCCATTGCGGCTGTTAATGTAGCGCCCACTTCTCATTTTGGCCACGCCCACTATGCATTAGGCCGCCCATTATTGCTGCCCAATTGAATGTCAGTGGCCCCTCCCCTCCCTCCCTTCACTACACTTTTACTTCCCCTCTCCAAAAATAAATGGTTTCAATGCAATTTGTTAAATTACACAACAATTAACATTTAAAAAAGCTAAAGATGTTTGCAGGGAGGAAATTGTGGAGAAATTGATTGTTTTTGATTGTTTTAAGCTAATTCGATAATTGGAAAAGTCAGTCAAAAGGAGGAAAATCTTGTAGAACTAGGAGTTAAGTTAGATATGGAATGGAAAAGTTATTCGTACTTTAGTTTGATTTCTGATTAGTCAATGATATTTTTAACAAATTTTAAGAAAATGTTTGTTTAAAAGGTTTTTTTTTAAATGTTGAATATATGTACAGATCGAATCATGATTAAAATGTCATTTTGAATAAAAATCATTCCAGATTTATCAAAGTTAAGCCTGTTTAAAGTCTGCTGATAATTGGGGAAGCATCAAAAGTTGAAGGATATGGAATAGAAAGGTTATTCCTACTTGAGGTTGATTTCTGATCGATACTTTCAAGCATTTTGAGAAAAGTTTACGTTTAATCATGATTAAAATGACATTTCAAATAAAAAACACTTCTAGACTTGACCCTTGGGACTGACAACTCTACAACAACAACAAATCTCTTTAGCTAAAGTTGCTATACGAAATTTCATTGAACTCTTCTGTAACTGAAGATCTACCTACAAAAGTCTGTAATTGTAATTGGCTTGCAACAACCACTCGAAACTTGAAAAATGCAAAGACACAAAACTATGAATAATTTCTTGTCATAAACTCGATCTGCATAAACTACACAGCCCACAGTTGATGCAACAACATGTGGCAAGGAAATTCTCAACACTTTTACACACACCCAGACAAACCACTATCTAAATAGTTAGACAGTTAGATAGATAGATAGATAGATAGATAGATAGATAGATAGATAGATAGATAGATAGATAGATAGATAGATAGATAGATAGATAGTTATATGTGTATATATAATTTGTATAGATCGTGTCATTCACACTGCCTTAAATCTGTCTACAACATTTGAGCCAAACATTCACTTGGCTAATGGCAAAAGCCATCAACAGTTTTACAGATACATAGATACTAGATACTCTGGAATCTTTTTATACACTATATGTAGATAGGCAGATGGTTGGATAGATCTGGATATATATTTAAATGATTCTCACTTTTCACCTGTCAGCTGTCGCTACAAGCTATTAGCCATGGCTTAGAGATCACGTATTATGGTCAACCACAAATTGTTATACTACATATCAAATATACTATATACATATATACTATTTATAGTTCCACCTGCTGATCACGTGGGTGTGAACCAATTGTTGTTCAGGGCCAGCATCTACAACTTGCAGGTGCATTGTGGCCACTATTATTGTTGCTGTTGTTGTTGTTCCTTTGAGAGCAACAACGACAACGCCAACGCAGCAAGTGGGCCCCAAAACTTGGCCCGCAGTGTGATAAATCTTTCGAGTTCGACAACATTCCCCTTCCCCCCGCCCCATCCCCCCCACAAAAAAAATGCCAGCCGGATTGAGAAGAAAATATAAAGAAATGGTAAAACAAGTAAGCAGAGATAAACTTTCAAGTGTCTAAATTTAGATACTTTATTTGGATTTAGTTAATGAAAATCAATAAAAAAAACTAGTTACAACAATAATTTTGTGAATTGTGCATTAATTAATAAATAGATAATAAAGATAACATATTTTATAGTAATTAAGTTTCTTTGCTTCAAAAAGTGAGACAAAAGACTAGACGGTTGTCAATTTTCTCTATTCAGAATCTATGAAGAGAGAGAGAGATGAAAGACGTCCACTTGTCTTTCCATCTCTTTCTCTCTCTTATAGATTCTGAATAAGCTGAAAGATTGAAAATTTTCATTACTAGCTAAATTCTACATCAACTAATAAAGTTGAAGTAATTGTTATTAAAGAGTATCTTTTAACATATTTATAATATTTAAATGAATGCATTCACTTCTAACTCCACAGTACTATATAGAATAGAGTAAAGCGCTCAAATATACTTAAAGTTATGAGTACAACGTGAATGAGTGAAAGAGTACATTAGTTGTATTCATGATTCATTGGGTCTTTTGAATGCATTCATGCAGACATCGAATATAAATTAATTAATTTTTTATTCAACAATTCAACAATCTACAAATATGAACCCTTTGTAAGTGTATCTTTGAGATACTCGTACTTGCTTTAGATACCTACGCATTCACGTCGCTCGCATCAATTTTCAATCTATATACAGAGTCTAGTATTATGATATCTGAACTATCATTAGCATCATTCGAACAACAACAACTTTGCTTTGTTTCTCTGCTTTCAGTTTTCAGTTTTTAGCTTCTTTTTTTGTTAGTTATTCTTCGTTTTGCGTTTTCCGTTTTGTGCTTTACGCTTTTCGCTTTACGTTTTCCAGTTTGTTTCTCCATCGTAGGCGGCGTCTTCCACTTGGCTTCTTGGCTTGATTAAATGTTGCCAACGACGACGACGAACTTGAAGCTCAATCAGTTTCTCTGTCTGCCTCAGTTCAAATATGAAAGAACATTGCCTCATCTACCCCTCCCCCTCCCCTGATACCCCTTCTCTTCACTCTTTGCTTCTCTCTGTCTTCTCTGACTTCCCTGACAACCACAATTGCCCAGCCTCACATCAGATTCATCGTTGTCGTCGTCAACGTCTCAAGAACTTTTCAACAACACAAAAAAAAACCACACGCGAAATTTGCAAAACGGAAGTGCTGCCAAAAATTGAAAAGCACACACACACACTCACACACTCTCACACACACATGAACGGATTCCTTTGGTTTTACTTTGGTTTCTCAGCTAGTCAAATAGTTGCCCCTCAAATAGTTGTTGCAACCACTTGAAATGGCTGCAATTTTCAATTGAAATTCCCCAACTTAAGTTTAAAAAAGTGTTGAGATTTACAAATAATCTGTCAGATTTGTAGTTTTGAACAGAATTATGCATAATATGTGGTTATTAAATAAACATATTTTTATTAACTTTTGCATGTTGAATCAACCTAAAATAATATTGTCAAATAAACTTCGCTTTGCCATTTTCTTTTAGGCAAAGTTCTCGATTTGAACTCTTTTAGTGGAAGCTTTTTTCTTGCCAATTTTAACTCTATTTGAACTTCTCTTAATAAGCCAATCTCTTTGAACATTTGTAGTCCAACTTCTCTTTTATATATTTCGATTTACATATGTATATATATTTCTATATTTCTTGATTTTTTTCAAACAAATCGTTGCCTGACATTGTCTTAATTTTTGGAACTCTATCAGAAAACAAAACAACAATTAACTTAAGCAATAAATGATCTTCATTTGTTGCCATGTTGCAACAATGTGTTGGCAATGTTGCTGTTGTTGTTGCTGCTGTTGTCATGTTGCAAGCGCATCCAAAATCAATAGGTCAATCAATTTGACTCGTGTTACATTTCGCTTAACGCTTTTCCTATATATGATATATGTAGTTACAACAATTAAATGAAGCTTTCCTCCCTCTTCCCTCCCTCTCTCTCTCTTCCCTCTCTTTCTCTTTGCCTAACTGCAGCTCTTCATCAACATGATAAACGACGCAATTGACATCGTGTTGAGACCCCCCAAAAAAACAAGTAACAAAAAAATGAATATAAACAAATAAATATAAAGAAAGAAGAAAAAATTTTGTAATCGAAAATCGGTTACCAAATAGGTTCAAGTGGCTTTCACACGATAGAGACGGGTGGTAGGGGATAAGAGTGAGAGAGGGAGATAGTAAGGGGAAGGAGGGAGGGAGTCGTCTACTGATAAGACAGGTGCAGTGAAATGAACGACAACGAAAACGAAAGTCGTCGAAAATCGTTGACGGTGCTTCAAGGCAGATAAAACCTTTCGGCAGCGCCACAAATGTGTTGACTAAGAGATGGAGAGAGAGAGACAAGTGACAGAGTGAGTGAGAGAGAGAGGGAGGGGAAAAGAGGCACCTACAAGTATCTGGGTTGCATTTTGTTGTTGTTGTTGTTACTGTTACTGTTATTTGCTTTTAGCGCCCGCGGCAATCGATTTCATTTGACTTTGCCAACGCTGTGTTTGCTCAGCGATTTGTTGTAGATACAATTCGGTACACGAAATAGATAAACTTGCCCCCCTCCCCTCCCCGCCCTTCCATCACTTCTCGAGAGGGGTTGGAGAGGGGTCAGTGGTCTATAGACAAACAAATTACAAACAAATTGTGTCGTCGATTGCTTGGGATCGTTCCCTCTGCCGCCACAGTGTTGTCCATTTAGCATATTTTTAGACTAAATCTGGCATTTATTTTTTAAGGAGTTAGCCTTTAAAATCTAGTCTTTAATTCTAGTCGAAATCTGGCATTTATTTTTTAACGAGTTAGCCTTTAAAATTAGCCATTCATTTAGCTGTTTACAAAATGCAAATTTAGCCGGTTTTAGTTAAAAGTATTTAGAGTCTAAATAGACTCAAAACACTGGAAAAAAGTGTATAGAATATTGAAAGAATTTGCTACTATAAATGAATAAATATATTAAAGATAACACATTTAAAAAACATCTAATCTGACTAAAAATCTTTGCTATTGTTATATGCATATAAGTTATAATCAATCGTTCCGGCTTAGAATCCTATTGCAACAAATTGAATTTTGCAACGCTTTAATAACTTGGCAACTAGACAAGTTTGGCTACATCTCAAATCTGAATCTAAATCTATTTGAATTATATTTCTTCAAGTAGTTAAAATTTTAAGATCACCACTGCTTTAAAATAATTATATATTAAGAAACCTATATAGTTGTAATATAAAAAAGAGGTTGTTAAGTATATCCCAGCACTTTTCGATCTAGCTTTTTCTAGCTATTATTTTTTTCCAATTACTTTTCGTTCTAGCTTACTCTAGCTACTATTTGTTATCAAACCTAGCTTACTTTTAAGGTCTAGTTGTGGCAACACTGGCTGTTGACTGTCCCCTGGCTATTGCCCCATGTAGCAAGCGAAAACTTTCGACTACTGCCACTGCCCCTTCCCCTTCCTCTTCTTATCGGTGGACAACTTGTGCGACATTCATTTGCAGGTGACGGTGGCTGGTGACGCTGATGGTGGTGTGGCTGGTGCCGTAAGTATCCATATCCATGGGTCACTAACCATTCAACGCACCACTTAAATGTCCGACTGTCCGTCTCTCTCGACTCTCCCGCAATTCTGAGTTATCGACAGTGCAAAGGCGCTGATAAGACGCAAACCGGCAATATAAGTTGCTTGTCTCCTTGTCTCCTTTTCTCCTTCTCTCGCTCTCTCTCTCTCTCTCTCTCCCTCTCTCTCTCTCACTTTCGCCCACACATATGTACGTTTGTCTAGACTCTAAGCCCAAGTTGGCCATATGTGTGTGGTTAAAGTTGCAAGTTCTCTTATATAGAACTTAAATTCTCCATTAAAGTTACAACTTTATTTAGAGAAAATCATTCAAACTAATTCTGAGCTGATAAATAATATTTCTAAAGAGCTAGAAATAATTTTTAAAATTATTTCATATAACAAATTCCATAAATTAATTTAGATGGCATTTCGCAGTTGATAAAAGTTAGTTATTCATAATGATATCAACATATCTGATAAATAATGATGATGAATTTATTTAAATAATACTTTATTTTCAATGGTTCAATGACATTTCCCTAAGTTTCATTACACATAAATAGTTATTAAATTTTTTAATTGTTCTCTTAGCATTTCCCATTTTTATTGTGAAATGCAGCAAACATTTCTACAAATTCTTCCCCCCCCCTCCTACCCTACATATTAAATGTAAATTTCCAGAATTTTCTTCTTTCATTTCTTGGTTGTGTTTTTCTTTTTTTGGTAGCATCAAATTTTCCACATAATAAGCGTTTTTTTATTATTATTATTTGCAACTTACCTTAATATTTTTGCTTGAATATGCAAATTGTTGGTGGACTTTTGTTCGCTGTCTCGCTCCCACACACTCACACACACACAGTCACAACACGTTGTTGTCGCTGTCTTTGTCTGCGTGTTGCTGATTTTTTTAATTTTCACTCTTTTATTTTTCTTCTTTATTTATTTTTATTTACTTTATTTTATTTGATTTTTTTTTGGGACAGTTCGTTGACGTTTTGACGTGAATTATTTAAAATGCAACTTGCTGCATAAAAATTTGCCACGTTGCAGTTGCCGTTGCATTTTCATAGCGCTGCTTGCATTTCCATTTCCATTCGATTTTCCATTTGATTTTCCATACGTTTTGTATGTTTTAATTAAAACAAATAATGTTGAAAAAGAAAATTCTCATTTTAATTTATTTATTTTCATTTCTTTTTTTTTCTTTTTTTTTGGTATTTATTTATTGGACTTTTGTTGCTATTGTTGTTGTAGTTGTTGTTGCTGTTGCATTTGCATAGTGCAGTCAAGCGCGCACTTAAACATTCATTCATTCATTCACTCACTCATTCAGTCAGTCAGTCAGACATTCATTCAGTTATTCATTTCGTTTAACCAAGCAGTCATTCAAGCTGTTGTTGTTGTTATGGCAGCTGACACGCCCACTACGCCTCTTCCCCCCTTGCCCCTTGACTCTTTTTACCCAAATGCACGTAAATTAAACCCACAATGCAATAACAAATTGATAAAAAACGAAATACAAAAATTACTTTTAACAAAAAAAAAATGATTTAAGCTTTTGGTCTGTCAAAATCGCCTGCGTTTTTCTGGCGACTTTTGTCGCGCTGTAGGCTTAAAATGCTCGTAAATTAATTTAACAGTTGAAAACAAGTTTTAAACAAAATACACACTCAAAAATTAATGAAAAACTTTTAAAGTTTTGGGTCTGCAAAAATTGTTTGCTTTCTTCTTGTGACTTTTGCCGCAGTTAAAATTTAAATAATAAACATTAAATTTTTAAAAATTAACAGCTACATGCATAAATTAAAAGAAAAACTATTTATGTTTTTTTTTGTCTATAAAAACCGCTAGCGTTTTTCTCGCGACTTTTGCCGCGCCTAAAGCTTTGCTTGACACCAAAAGCAAACGAAGCAAAAAAGCAAACTGCAATTTGCTTATGACTTGAGCTTTGTTGTTATTGTTGCTATTCTTCTGCTTCTTCTTCTGTGTAACATATTCTTCTGCATTTTACAGTTAATAAACATTAACCGCAAGTAGCCGATGGGGTGCCTCCAAAGTGTTGCAAGTACTTCTCCACACCCTCTACCACTTTCCTTCTCCTTCCCTCTCCCTCTCTCCCTCTCTCTTTCTACACTCCTCCCTTTAAGTGGTGTCACATTTGTTGTAAAATTGATTTGCTAATGATTTTAGATGGCATTAATGTTGCAGCAGCAACAAACCGAAAAATGTTGTTGCAAGTAGCATAAAATGAAAATGGAAAATGGAAACTGTCGAAAACTTAGTATGTGAGATGTGAAAATGGGGAAAATTTCAGATACATGTGTAAAACATGTCTATACACATTCACATTCAACACACATCTTATTTTTAGATACTTAATCACATGTTGAGCACTTCGAATGCCCCAAGAGACAGTTTTACACAAATGTTGTGAGGAACTTAGAAGAACTTAAAGAGTTCTTCACAATTTTAATATTTAAGTACTATCCCAACTTGTGTTCGACTCACGACTCACAGGTGATAAAAATAAAACATTTAAAAACTGTTTAAATATAATATTAAGTATGATTTGTGCATATTTTTAAACGATTTCAGATTGTTGTAAAGAGTAGAAACTTTTAAATAGATATAGATATTTTAGTAGCTTCAAAAAGTTTCAAGCCAGTTTCGGATTTCTTTTAAAACAGATTTTAGGAACGCATTCCATTTGAATTAGAAATTTATTTGGAAATCTTTACAACAATATACAAAAATTTATGCTTAAATATTAATTTAAAAAAAATTACAATAATCTATGATAGATTCCGATTTGTAGATATATTAAGAAATTTCGTTGCAAAAATAATTATAATGAACTAAACTATATTTATAATTTGAAATCTACAACCATCTCATAACAGAGATTTATCCAAATGAAGCATAAATATAAATATCTGATATAAATATATGTTTAATATTTTTAATCTCGAAATATATCCAAATGAAAAATAAATATATAAATATCTGATATAAATATTTTAATAATCTCTAAAAAAAATACTGACAATCTTAAAATCACGCACATTTAAGACACCATTAAGAGCTCAATTAACTTTAATTTGATAAAGATAATAAAAATCATTTATTTAATTGAATTTGTGACTTTATTGATGATATTGTTGTTGTTGTTATTGCAATTACTCGTATGCTCTCGTAATTGGGCAATCTTCCATCAGTTTCCCCTTGGGTTTGATATAATCGCAAATATTTCAATGATATTGTGTGTTAAACTTTAAAGCATATCTCTTTGTACTGAGTCAGAGTCAGAGAAGACAGAAGACAGTAGTCAGAAGATAGAGTCAAAACCCGATTTGGGGGGGAGATACAAAAAAGAGTGAACGAGTTAAAGAGACTCATGACTCATATACAGAGACTCAAAGTACGTCCAACTTGTCAGTCAGTCTGTCTGTCGCTGATCCGCTTCACTGATTTTTCCCTTCTTGGAAGTTAACTAAAACAGCTTTAAATATTTGACTTTATTTAAAAATTTAAAATTATTTAAAATTGCAGTTTTCTGTTTTGCATTTCTAGCAGAATTGAAAATAAAACACAATTCAGCACACACAGCAACAACAGCAACAGAAAAATAACAATAACACAAACAAAACAAAAATTTGGTTAGGCAGCGCAGCGGCAGCGCTGCCAGCGGCTAAAGCCAAAGCAAAAACGCAAATGCGACACACAAAAAACAAAATCAAGCAATTTACTTTTTTGCTTTGCTTTTGTTTTTGTGCTCCCCTTTTTTTGTGGTATGTATTTCTTTGGGCTTCTTTTTTTGATTATTTCAGTTAATTATTGTATTAATATTATATAAGATTTAATTGCTGTCCACAAAATTATAACTGCACAGCATTAACAACAACGATAACAACAAAAATGTTTTGAAATCAAATATCGGTAAACGCAGCGCCATTTGTAATCAAATTGTTTTTTCTTTAGTTTTGGTTTTAGTTTTGTTTTTGAATTTGGATTTTGTTTTTATTTATTTAATTTTTGAATTTGTTTTGTTTTGTTTGCTTTGCACACAAACGTTAATTGTTGATCGTACACACACACACACACACTCGCAGCAGCAACAACAATAAGAAGAGGAAAAAATAACACAAGAACTAGAAAAAATGCCAACCGCACGTTGCGCTTACAAAACTTTCTGTCCGTCGCCTGTGGAACGCAAAACACAACTGAGCAAACCGAAGCCGGCAGTGACCGGCCGACAGCAACAGCAGCGCAGTCAACAGTCAGCAGCAGCAGCGACAGCAACAACGAAGTGAAGCTCTTCGTGTTCGTGCTTCGCGTTCGCTCTTCGACTGCTCTGCCATCCACACTTTACCATACACACTTTTCTCCCCTTCCCCTCACACAAACAAAACATATGAAGCCGAATGCACACTGAGCCCACACCTATTGATTGCTGTCTAAAATAGTTGTTTCAATTAAATTGCATACACCTACACTTATTATGAGCAGAGGATTTTGGTTTATTATGCTTATGCACACTAGTCACTATGACTAACCTTATTGAGAGAGCCATAATTAAGCTCTTAAAGAACTTGTAAAAACCAACAACAATGTACAATTTTACATTAATATGACTACTAATTAGCTATAATTATTCGTTTTTTTATATTTATATTATATATTTTATTAAAATTCCTTTTTTGGATAAAATTTTGTATATCTTGAGTTCTTTTTAAATGTGCCAATAATGTTATTCAGTAGAATTAAGCATTTTTTTTGCTAATATCCCATCATATACATATACTGAAGAAAAACAAATTAAATTTGAATAGCACATAAAGTAAGTTTATGATTCGGATAGGTATTTGGCACCTTATATAGACATTGAAAAAATGGCCCCAAAAGTTATACATATTTACAAATGATAAAGAAAACATTTAATGCAGCTGTTATTAACTGTATATTCAATTTAGATGATTTGACTATTAACTATTGTTTTAATTTGTTTACTTTCCTTTACTTCTTTCTTAATATTTTTACAATTTAATTTATTTTAATACCTTATTAGACAAATTTGTGTTTTATATTTTAATTTATTTCCCATCAACGGCTCCCAATTGGCGTTAATTAAATAAATACGTATCTAAGAAAATGTTCCAAAATAACAAAAATAATTTGCATTTAAATAGGTATATTTAACAATTAATTGATTTATTTATAAATAAATTTAATTAACTAAATAATTGTCAACCAATGTACGTTGGAGCACGCATATTGTTGTTGCTTTTTCTGTTGATGCTGTGTAAGCGAGCCAGTGTGAGTGTGACTGTGTGTGTGTTTGTGTGTGGAACGAGTTTGCAGTCGCAGTCGCTGCGTTGGCAGCATGCAGCGATTTGGGGCTGCCCACATTGAAGTTTAATCCATTGTTGTTGTTGTTGTTGGTGTTATTGCTGCTGCTGCATGTGAGCAAATTGCGCAAATCGCATGCGTTTTTCTTTTACCATCGGCAACAGATCGCTGGGCGTTGATTGCGTATGCGTGCCATATGCTTATACACACATAAATATGTAAATATGCGTATGCCACTGTGTCTACTTGCAACTAGCTAGTTGTAACGCGGCACTGCATCTCGTTGCATCAAATCAACAAATAATGAGAACAAAGCGTTCGCATTGTTTTTGCTAACTGCATTGCAGACGCGCATAAAACGCGTGCGTTTTTCAATACAACATTACAAAAACAAAAAGCAAAAATCGAAAGAAAAAGAAAAAAATGAAAAACTATTAAAAGCGCCGCAAGCAGAGTGCAACAAGGCTGCCATATAAACAGACGTTGCCCACATATGCCCCCAACTATAAATGTAATGTTGAATAGGCTGATTTACACTGTCGCACAAATGTAAGGCTCAAAAGGTATACAAGAAAACTCTAATAAAATGTTTCAGAATTTCAACATATATAGAAAAATTTATACAAATTTTACTTTTTACTCATTAAATTTATTTATTATTATTTATTCTTACATTTTATAAATTTTTTAGCACATTAATATTTAAAAACAAAGTCAACACTTATTTTTGTGCTCTCGTTTAATATTTTATCCTATTTCCTTTTCCCATTTTTGGCCATTTTGTTTGTTATTTTTTTGTCCTATTTTGGTTTGTCGCAAGTTTTTTGTTTACTTCAAGTTTTATGCGAAACTTTTGTTTATCTGTGTAAAATGCGCCCAATTCTGCTGACGTCGCTGCTGTTGGCCAAAAAGCTCAACGAAGCGTGCGAAGCAGCAGCAGCAGCAGCGCGAGCGACAAAGAGAGTGGGAGCTATTAAAGATCGGCTGCCAAGGAAGTGGAACATATGTGTATGCTATGTGTGTGAGTGTACTTGTGTGTGTGTGTGTGTGTGAATATTTA
This sequence comes from Drosophila putrida, assembly GCA_037043535.1. Classification (NCBI taxonomy): domain Eukaryota; kingdom Metazoa; phylum Arthropoda; class Insecta; order Diptera; family Drosophilidae; genus Drosophila; species Drosophila putrida. The sequence goes on along the minus strand of JBAMBI010000732.1, from coordinate 689,391 downwards.
GCATTGTCATGGCAACTTGAACGTGGGAGAGCCCTTCGTCAAGTTGTTTGAAAGTTTTGTTCTTGTTGCGGCCTTTGTTCTTGTCGTAGTTGTTGTTATTGTTGCTGTTGTTGTGACCTCGAGAGACCAAACGATCGACCAGCTGTTGCTTTGTTTTGAAAGAGAGCGAGAGAGAGAGGGCAGAATAAAGAGCGCAAGTGATTGATATAGAGAGCAAGTAGCGGTATTTTAGACACTTGAACGAAGGCAACGAAGGAAAGAGAGCAACAAATAAATCAAAATTAATGCCAGACAATTATTAATTAAAGTAATTAATGTGATTTGCTTCTATAGAGTGGAAGGGGGAAGGCGTATCGATGTTAGCTAAATGCTCATTATAATTTCTTGGCCATTTGGCAAAAGGGATTCGACTTTAATTACATATGCAAAGCCAAGCGCCAACACACACACCCACACACACCCGCCCACATATACAACAAGATGGCGTCAGTGTTGCCAATTTAGCTATAAAGTAGCTATATTTAAAAATTGATTCAAACGGCTTTTCAGATTGATTAAGCTAGATTAAGCAATTTTAGATTTGGGAAGCTTTTTTATTTCAAGAAATTCCATTAACTAGAAATCCTGTACTTTAGAAAATGATTTAACCAGTTTTTCAGATGTTTAAATTAAATCCTATAAAAATTATACATAAATATAGTATAATTAAGCAAATATTTAGCACATAACTTGCTAGTATAGTACAGATTAGATTATAATAATTATATATTAGAAAACTATTAGCAAATTCTATACCACATTTGATTATTTTATGGCTATCAACAACACTGGCTATCTGGCAACACTGGAAAGGATGCGATAAGAGTAAGAGAGAGAGGGAGAGGGAGGAGGGGATTTGTGCACATGTGCCGACTATTGCATTTGCTGTCCTGCTCTTTGGCATATATTACACAAATTGAAAAACTATTGACAAGTCCAACCCCCCGGAAGAGAAACATAGCATCTCCCCTCTCACCCTCTCTCTCTCACTCTCTCTCTCTCTTTCTGTGTTCGCCTGGACGGGTCCTCATAGCATTATCACATGCGATAAATATTTATATGGAAATGTAATGACTGCCTTCAGCCCATCCCCCCCTCCCCCCTTCTCCCTGTGCCCATCTCTTTACTCCCCCTTCAGGCTCGGACGTCGCGCAATTAATGTCACCACATCCTTTGGGCCTTATTAATGTCCTTGGGCCTTATGCCGTCTGCTTGGCTATTCCAGGGGAGGGTAACTCTGCCATTAATGTTCCCCCCCACTCCCCCATATCATCATCCCGGTAAAAACAATTAATTTGCCCATAATGCAATTTATATCGGTTTCAGCTTCAGCTTCGGTTTCAGTTTCGGTTTCAGCCTCATTGGTCCAGAGAGGCTCCGTATCCTTGTTTGGTGTTTTTGGCCACATAATGTGCATATTTCTGGTTGTTGCGTTTTGTTTTAAGGCCAAATGATTAATTATAAATAAACAATAAGGCAACGAGAGTTGGCAAACGCAAACGAGAGCGACCACAAAATATTTTAATGGCCATGAAATATTTCCTTCCCCTTCTACATTGTTGTTGTGTTGTTTTGTCGCATCTTGAAGCCGTGATTATGTAGCTGTGTGGAGACAACAATCCATAAGCAGACAGAGACACTTCAGGAATTACTTGGATTATTTTATAGCTCAAAATTTAACTTGTAAAGTTGCCAGTTCCAAGTTTAAAGACTTTAAAGTTGCATAACTTTGACAAAATTAGACCGATTTTTAGAGGAATTTTAATTTTAATCAGTATTTGAACTATAAATTAATTCTACATTTAAAAAATGTTCGTTTTCTGCTTCAGATTTTTCTGAAAACTTTGCTTTTTCATTCAAATGGCAGCAGATTTTTATAGGGAATACCAATAAGCTAACAAGTGTTAACATATCTATATGTTATTGGCCTAAAAGCAGGCAACTGAATGTTGTTTATTAAGCTTTTTGCATTTGTCGTAGCTTTTAAATTGTTGCATGATGTGAAGCTTTAAAGATAAAAACGCATCTTTAAAGTTTCACATCATGCAACGTAGAAAAACCAAGAAGAATTGTAAGTTGTTATTGAATAGATTTCAATTCAGATTATGGACATATTTAATAGATATAGAAATCATATTTAATAGATTTCAATTCAGATTATGGACATATTTAAGTGACTGTTTCTGATAAAGATCATGTAGTTTATCGAGAATACTTAATTTCCGCAACATTTTTACAGTTTCCTCAACTCAACTTGAAACTGTCTGCATTTGATTTCTTTGTCAACATTGAATAGTTTTGCCACCCACGAGGAGGAGAACATATCGGAGGCAGGCAATCTGTGTGCCACACCCCTAACCTCCCCCCCCACTAGAATTTTCCACACTGTAAACAAACTGTCAAATTCGGAAAAGCGAAGAAAAAGAATCCGAAAAGAAATGAGCCGAAATGTTTGCGGAACTGCGGCATATGGTTAAAAATGATGATGGAATATGATAAAGTGTTGGATGATGTGGATGATAATGATCTGCATGATAATGATGTGGATGATGATAATGATGATGTGGAAAATAATGCTGTGGATTTGTTATGACATGACCAAGATAAAATATATTTTGCAGATACATCAGATAAACCATTACAATTACAGTTACAGTGACTACGAAAACTTTATACTTACTTTTGAGGAAAACCCAAAAGAAAAACCAAGTGGAAATGTTCAACTTACCTGCAAAAAAGAGAGAGAGAGAAAAAAAGAAATTGTTAGAAATGACATTAATTGAATTTGCTTCTACTTCTTTTTTCCCGCTTGTTGCAATTTAATGCTTAACAACAACAACAACAATGATAATAATAAAAAAGAAGAAAAATAAAGAAATGTAAAATAATTAAAAACTTTCAGGGTAGCAAGATTTTGAAATTGTTCTGAGGCTCCCCAAAGGCCATTGACGGGGTCAAGAAATTGGCATTCTAAAGGGACCCCCTGTTCCCCCCTTCCCCCTTCCCACTCCTTTTGTAGCCGAAGCAGCTTGAAAATATTTTTACGATAAAGCCCCCAAACAATAACAACAACAACTAAAAGAGGATAAGCATGAGAAGAAGAGAAGGAGAGAAAGAATGCCCTGGGGCTGGAGCATAGTTAGTTGAGTAGGTGGATTTTTAGCCAGGGACACCGACAGGGACAGCGACAGGACAACTGTAGCCTGTAATTAAATAATACCCAAGCCCATTGCTCGGTTCCAAATCCAACTTCCATCTCCAACTTTAGTTCCATCAGCAACAACAACAACAACAACAGCAACAAAAGTATCTTAACGGCGCCATTTGAAGTTCGAAGTAACCAACAGATTAAGAAGAAGCTACAATATTCTGATACAAAAATACCCTGTAGACAACTCGAATAACACACTAAGTAGCTACTTATGTACAAATGTATGTACCAGAGATCGTAATTAGCAGTTATTTTTTAATTTTCATAATAAAAGTCAGTCAATCAGGGTTGCCACAGAATTCTCAGAGATTCGCCCCAAAGCTGCTTTTGAAACCTCTCAAACTTAACTCTGAGATTTCATTTTTCGGTCATATTTTGGGAGTAACAGAAATTTCATAAAAATTCGAAATTAGTTGTATTTTTTAGAAAATTAATAGTACACAATAAAAATTTACGTTATATCGTTATATACGTTATAAAATTAAGTTATATTCAATAAACTCAGAGTTTTATTAAATCTTTCTACAATTGTCTCGACAATTGAGATTTGATTTTAGTGTCAACTAAAAGCAGCTTGCTGAGGTATTTTTTAAGTTGAATTCTGGGTTGAATTACTTTTCTATGCCACCTCTGATATTAAGAGAGAATAAGAAACTATACCATATTTTAGGCAATCAAGATACCCATGCTGAATAAATCAGCGACAATTTTGTCTAGTTGCCGGCAAGCATCTCACAATTTTCTCATTATTATTTTACATCTCGTAGTGAACACATCGTTTTTATATCTAAAAAGTTTTCTTTTTAATATATCAAAAAAAAAGTCTCATAATGTCTCGTAAAATTCCTGTAGAAAAAGTGATTGAATATATTGAAAGGACATTCGAGCCAGTGTCCTTTGAATTGCTTTTGTCGAAATTTTGCAGCTCCAAAGCGAGCGAAGAAGTTCGCAACTCGATAAAATGCCAATTACGCGAAATTCTGGATGCAAATGTGAAATCTGGCGTTTTAATGCAATGTAGTGATTATTTCTATAGCTCATCGCAAATTGAGGAAGTGCAAAATATTTTGAATATGGATGGAGATGACGCTTTACCATCGGATGCTAGCGTCATTTCATTCTCAAGCTGTGAATCTTTTAACACTACAACAAGTGCTGCCAATCAGGATGAAAAGAATAAAAAGGTAAGTAATTAAGTTATTGAATATAATTAGTAACTTATTTGTACCAAAACAACAGCGTTAAATCAAGTTTCAAGTTTAAGCTGCAACTCTGAAGATTGAGGGAAAGGAATCAAAATCTCATTGTTTTTATCGCAAATTGACAATATTTATAATAAATTTAGTCTTCTAAAAAATTGCGCTTTTACTTAATTGGAATAGCGAGTTTCATGTTTTTAGATCTAATTTATTTGAAACAAATTTTGATATTGTTCTGCCTTTATTTCTGAGTCAGAAGTCAGAGCCTACTAACTGATTTTCCATATTGACATCAATTTCTTCATCAATACTTCCTCATCTCAATCAAAACTCCTTCGAGTACATTTTACGACTACAGGGTATGTGTATAGCAAATAAAAAAAAGAAACTACAACAACAGCACGCGTGCTTGGGGTCAGTTGAAGATGGCAAAAAAGAGAAGCAGTAGGAGGAAGGAGAAGGGCAAAAGGGGGGAAGTGAGACTGTGGAGACTGTGTGTTTGCTGTCTGGTTGGTTGCCCACACCAAAGATCCAAAGAGGGAGCAGCTACAAACGCCCAAAACTATTGCTCCCCTAGGATAAATTAATAAATTTTCAAGCGAAAGTTGCCACTGAGAGCGAGAGAGAAAGAGAGGGAGATGTAGAGGGAGAGAGGGGGGGGGGGTAGATGTGTAGAGTCAGCGCAACAAATAAACAAATAATCATGGAACAAAATAAGGCAAGAACAGAGTAAATTTTTGGGTTTGCAGAAGATGAAATATACTCTAATAAAATTATAAATAAATTAATTAATTAATTAATAAATAAATAAAAAAATGAATAAATAAATGAATAAATAAATAAATAAATAAATAAATAAATAAATGAATGAATAAATAAATTATAAATATAATAATAATTACTTTTAATAATTATTAACAGTTGAAAGCAGTTAACTTTTAAGCAAAAAGTTCTATTGTTTTTCAAACAATCTTTACAATGGCAGCAATAAGTTATTGCTTAATATATATAATTATGCTTTCGTATCAATTTTATAAGTGATCGTTCAATTTAATTATGAAAAATAAAAATAATAGTAGTAATAAAGAAAAAATAATAATTTTATAAACCAATTTAAAAATTATGAATACAAATAGTAAATAATAATTATTATTTTTATTATTTTATTATTTTATTATTACTATTATTATTATTTTTATTATTATTACTTTGATAAATAATAAGAAACTCCAATAAATGAAACGTTAAAAATCAATGTTATGAATAAATAAAAATAATAAATTACTAACTAATTAAACTAAAAAACCAGTTCCAAATTTACGTACATACTTCATGCTAAAGTTAAAATACTCCCTGACTAAGAAGAGTATACAAATATGATTATGATGATGATAATGTTTATGCTCGACCATAATACGACATTGTATGTAGCAAAAATACATATTGATATACATATATAAGAAGTATACTGTATGTAAGTATGTGTAGTCTTTAGAGATGTATGTGTAAGTATTTATGGATGAGTTGTTTTGGGGGCGCCTCGCGAATGCGTTGCAAGTTGCAACATCCACATCCGAGAAAATGATCAAATATGGCAAATGGCAATTACAATTTGGACTTTCTCCAATCAAACACAAAATGGACAGCAGCAGCAGCAGTTGACAAAACTGAACGAACGAAGAATACACCAGGGATGGAATGTTAACTTGCAATGCACTAAACATCTGATTTGACATATGAAAGAAGCTAAAAAAGCTAGAGAAGTTAGATGGACCGTTGATTAAATTGAGGGAATAGAGAAATACTTTAAAATAACTATGATGATATAGAAAATCACTGACAATCAAGATTAAGATTTTTTTAGAATGAAAAGTAGTGGTATTAATAACAAACCTCATGTGAATATATGTATCTCATATGTATCTCTTATGTATCTTATATGTATCTCAAATGTATCTCATATGTATCTCATATGTATCTCAAATGTATCTCACATGTATCTCTTATGTATCTCAAATGTATCTCAAATGTATCTCAAATGTATCTCAAATGTATGTCACATGTATCTCAAATGTATCTCATATGTATCTCATATGTATTTCACATCGCAACTTATCCAATTAGGGTTTCTTTAAGAAGTTGCCTGAAAGTTAACCAAATGATAAAGTTAATCTTAACTTTCGACCTTAACATTTCCATGTCATTTAATCCCTGGCAATTGCACTCAATTGCACTGGCAATTGCACTCCTCTCATGCCCCTTTCTTCCCCTTCTTCTTCTTCTTTCTTCCCTTTCACCATTTGACAATTCATAAACACTTTTAGACCCTTTAACACCGACCCCGTGACTTGACACCCTTCTTGATTTCCCCCCTTCGCCTACAGTTAATCATCCCCCTCTGACCCCAACTCTCTTTCCCTCTCTCTCTCTTATTCACTCTGCTTCTTCTTTTACTGCTCCCTGCTCGTTTTGGCCAAAAACGAAAGCAATAAAATTATGGGCAAATGCCATTTTTGGTATTTTCACACCGAGAAAACGCAAAAAAAAAGGAAAACGCGCAAATTTCGCTCAAGTTTTTGTCGGGTTTTTCATCTTTTGCATCTTTGGTTGCCCTCTCTTTTTCAGCCCCCCTTTCCCCCCTTTTAGTGGGGGCCATTTAATCAAGAAAAACACTTTTTATTGTGCAAAATTATGACATTGTTGTTTGTTGTTGTTGTTGTAGTTGTTGTTGTCATAATGGTTATGATTGTTGTTGTTGCTGATTGTTAATGTCAAAAGTGTTATTGTTATGCAGACAATTATAGCACGCGATAAAAATGCTTAGCTGGTACTTGACTAGAAGGGAAGGGGGTTGAAGGGGGGTTGAAAAGGGGGAAAAGGCATAAGGAGCAAAAGTCTTCATAATGAATGAGAAAATATGTTTATTAGCGTGCCGACTAAAAAGGATAATGTGTTCAGCATGCTTACCCTAAAAAGCAGGGGCGTAGTCTCGAATGGGAAGCAGAAGAGGGGAGAAAAGAAGGAGGGGGAGGAGAGGGGGTGGGGCTTTTGACCCGAACAGCTGCAAGCTTTTGGCCCTATTGTGGATTGATCAAAGCCAACTACAATCAATAAGTTGTATTTATTTGTTTAGACAAGTCTTTGCCCCCCCTCCCCCAATATTCCCCTTCTGCACACAGCTGTAAGCAGACATCAGTGGCATGTGGAAAGTTGCAGTGGCAATGAGATCTCGTTCGAACGTTCAACATTCCATGCCACAAACGATCGATCGAAATGCATATGACAAATGTCAAGTGGTTGACAGCGAGTGCAACTTGCAACTGCCACAGCCGCCTCCCTCCCTCTCTGTCTCTTCTCCAGCTGTTGAGGATCAGCGAAGCGTTGTCAAATGATCATGCCACTAGAATATGCCATTCATCATATTCAGTTTGTGTTCTTGCTCTTGCCACACATGCCACAAGCATCCGATCATAATCAGCAGTGGGTTGTACAGTGTACACTGCACCACACTTCTCCTCTTTGCTTCTGCAGAGATTTCTTTCAGTGTGAGGCAAATTATGGGATAATTCTTCTACATATTACGATAGATAGTCCTTAAGGACATCAGAAAATCCTTTGCAGAATTCTCAACTGATTAGAAACAAGTTTAACTGTTTTCTAACAATCTTATAGAATATTTTATAGAGACAACTTTTTATTATTTATTGTAAGAAATAGTTAAGAGTATCAATGACTGATCAATTGATTAATCAGGTTAAAGTAGTTTTGAGATTTAGGGTTGAAAATTTTGAGTTTTTTATACCGATACGTTCAATTATGATCTGATTTAAACTAGTTAATGGATACTTAAATTTCATCAATATTATATACATATGTATTATATACATATATTGATGAAATCGGAGGATCCATTACCTAATTAAAGTCAGATCATAATTGGACGTATCGGTAAAAAACTCCAAATATATTTAGTACTTGATAAGATTGAGTTCATATAAAAAACAGCATTTAAGTAAATTGTGCGATTATGAATTATTTTCATACTTTGTTCTATCTACAATAAAGTTCAGCATCAATAGATGATCATGCACTGCCTATAAAGAATTTGACATATACATATATATGTATAATTTATAAAATATTAAATAAAGTTTAAAAGTTGCATGTACAAATTATACAAATGTGAACAGCATCTAAAAGATACTAAGTATCTATGTAATTAGAACTATTTTGATCCACGCACTTGTAGAATAATGCTCGTAGGGATCTTAAATGATCTTCTTGGCAAAGAGAAGACTCTGTTAGTTGGCTTTAGAAGTTATAAAGATCAATCATCAATCAGACAAACCGCAGTCAGTTTGTGGCAACTGCAGTTGCTGCTACTGTTTTTTTTGTTCTAGAGGATCAGCAAACTTGCAACATTGCAACATTGAATCTATCGATCGCTTGGTGTTGTTGTTGTTTTTAACTTTAACAATTTCCTGCAACTTGCAACTAAAATGACACAGCAACTTGAGATGCAACAAAAATAGACAGACAGACACTTTGGTGGAAATTGCAATTGCCTGTTGCAGTTGCAGTTGTACTTCTAGTTGCAGTTGCAGCATTGTCGAACTCTTTTCTTTTCCTTCTTTTACATTTTTGTTGTTGCCTCCCGTCGTTTGACCCATATTTATTTTTGGCATTGGTATTTCTTAATTTTTTGCACTCTCTTCTTTTTTTGCGTTAGTTGCAGTTTTCAGTTTTCCTGTTTTCATTTGCATTTGCAGTTTTCCTACTCACCGAAATGGAAAGAACTTTTCCAGAAAATGTCGTCCCAGGCTGGTCGTTGTCATTTTCCGACTTTGTTTTCTCTCTGGATATATTTTCTCGATATTTTCTTCTCCTTTTGTTTTGATTATTTTTAGTGGCGCCCAAGACGATCACTTAACTTCACTTTGCTTATTGACTTTTGGGTTTTTATTTTCTCTGTGTCTGTATATATACATATGTATGTGTGTGTGTGTGGCACAGGAAATGCGCACAATGCAATTGAAAATACGCTTTAATTAAACTAATCAGACGATATATACACCATATATACATATGTACATATACACAAGGCACAACAGACGCCCACACACACACGCACACAAACACACATAGATACACACACACACTCGCACAGACAGGCACTTATACATACGTATATTTTAATGGGCTTCTTTGACCCGAACAACTTTTCTTTTAATACAACAATTGTAAACAAACCAAAAAAAAACAAAAAGTAAGTATAAATAATTGAAAATAATAATGGAAGAAACGCTTGTAAAGCTGCAGGCGACAACGGCGCGATTTTCTAGCGTTTTGCACGCGTTTTTGCAGAATTAGAATATGTCATAGATACTGTCTGCTTAAAATTGTTATAAATTATTATAAACGAGTGAAAAACAACAGGATACAGAAACTTATTCTTGCTTTAGCTAAAATTAAACTTAACTAAAGAACTATTTAAGTTAAAGTGACTATGGTTATATATATGTCTTTAGATTAGTCATAAGCTACAAAGTCAAATGGATTCCCACGAGGGGATGATTAATGACCTTGCTTATCATTGGAATTGCATAAATAAATACAATAATTAACATAATAATCGTTAAGAGTGCAGCTGGAAAACCACAAAGATAAGCAAGGAAAATGCGCAGAAGTCAAGAAATATACCCTACAAAATTATGTATACTAATTATTTGTTCAGTTTAGGATCAATCATTAGGAGAATTTTAAGTGAATTTAAAGTGTAAATGTAATTTATTCTTATTAGAATTTAAGCTAATGCTAATTAAATTAAATCCAATTATCACACTCCTTACCTCGAAACGATTTTAGTTTAATTTTAACTCTAATAGAATGTATTATTCAAATCTCCAATTAACCATCAAACCAACAAGAAGTAAATTTTGCTTAAAATCCAATTAGACTCTTCTTATTAGCAAATGAAATCCAACCTAACCTCAAAGCGATTCTGCTTTTAACTCTTCAGTTTGCTTTTGAACTCTTCACTGAACTCTACGCTACAACAATAGCAATAATAACAATAAACATAAAAACAAACATTACATAAATTGCAAATTTCATTTACTGAACTTCAGCATTGTTTTCTTTGTTATTGTTGTTGTTGTTTTTTCGTCTTTTTTTCGCTTGGAGAAAAAGAAATACAATAATAAAACAGTTTGTTGTTATTTCTTAAGCAGCTTGCTCACTTTACCGTTACCGTTAGGCTACAGGTTACAGCAGCAAAGCAACAACTACAACTACAAACACAACTACAACGACAATGACAACTACAAAAGCAAGAAGAAATGACAATGACAACAACAACAACAACAGCAGCACTTAAATGATGTTTAAGGCTGGCGAAATTCGCTTTATTTGAATGAATCACAAGCGGCGTTGCCGATCTGCGCGGGGGTGGGGGGTTAAACAACCGTACACAAACAAAAACATATACACACACCTTATGAAAACACTTCGATTACTCTGCGATAAAAAAATAAAGCAAAAAAAACCGAAGAAGAGCAGCAGCAGCAGCCGACGCTGCCTAACGGGGTATAAACAACAACGACCGCGAATATCCCAAACGCGCGTCCGCTTTGAATGTTTGCGACTGACTGAAGACGACATCCAACGACACAGAGAACAACGACACAGCGCCAACGACGCGCAGTCCACATTGATCCATTGGCGCACTCCACAAAGAGTGCCCACAAAAGACTCTGCGAGAGAGCAAGCAAGTGAGCGTGCAAGTGAGAGCGTGCGAACTCACAGGCTATGGAAAGCAGTCAAAAGTGCAGGCAGCCAAGGCAACGAGAGAGAATGTGTGTGTGTATGGCTGTGTGAGTGTAAGCACTCAGTAATAGAGAGCGCCAAGCTATAATCGCATGCGTGCGAGAAGGCCAAGGAATTGAAATTGGAAATGTTTGCAAAAACAACGACAAGCCGACAGTGCTGCTAACTGTCGGTTAGAAAAAGAGAATACTGACTGCAATCAGGACAAAAATGTTGCAATTAATAAAAAAATAGGCAAGATTTATTAAAATGTTAATATTTAGTATAAAAGTGTAAATAGATTTAATATTGATTTGGGGCAATTTTATTTATAAATAAAAACAGATCTGTCCAGAAAAAGTCAAATTTACCAACACTGCATGGAAAAGAAGAAGGACATGTAAATGGAAAGAGAGAAAGAAGCCATTTTCTGAGTCACAACAACAACAACATAAAACTGGTGGCAGGTTCAATCAACTGCAATTTAGCTGTGTGGCAATCAAATCAATATAAACAACAACAACAACGAGCCAAATGCAGATTAATTAGCCGCTAGTGGAACCGCTAAATGAAAATTCAATTTACAGAGAAATAATAGTTCCAGTTTTTTATTCTCTCTAAGCTTCGTTTTATTTCTTTATTTCTTTTTTTTTATTTCGCACGTCCAGCTTGACCGGCTTTGCCAGTGACTTTTCTCTGCTTTTCACCAGGTTGGAAGGAGGATGAAGAGGAGGAGAGGTAGGAAGGTCTGGTTTTTCCGCAACTTGCCGCCATGCGGAAATGTGTGAAAGAGAAAGCCGCATAATCCAATAAGAGCAATGCAAACAACAACAAGAAAGGTTTGCACTTTGTGGTTGTTGTTGTTGTTATAGTTGCCTTGATAAAATGCTTTGACAACAAGTGCAACAAATGCAGCCCTGAGGCAAGTGCATGTGGTAAGGTGAAACCAGTTGCGGTCTCACTAGGAAACACTGCAAGAAAGAGGTAGAGATAGAGATAAAGAGAGAATGATCGAGACACTAAGGCTGAAAACTGGAACTACGCAACCAGATTCAAAATGCAAATCTTACCACTGCCAAATGTTGTATGCAACAAGAACGCTTTTATTCCACTCATAAATCTTTCTTTCTTTCTTCAAATAAATAGAAAAAAAACGAAAAAAATTATTGTACTTTATTAAAGTGCGGATTAAAAGTGTTAATTTATACTAACATGGGCATCATTATTTAACTAAAAGTGTAAGCTCAAGATTAACAATTTTGAAAGAACGTTTTTCTAAATATTTTAAGGGTCCTTAGCTAAATTTACAAATATTTAGTAGAAATGTTTGAAAGCAAGCAATTTGTAAATGTAGGATCAATAAATAGACCGAAACACTAACAAAATAACATTCCGAACAAAAACCGTTCCTGTTTTAACAAAGTCATATACATATATCGAAAAAGGGTTCCCCTTTTCCATATTTAAAAAAACAAATTGAACCAGGATCATTATTGGTCTGATTTTGCAAAGTTATACAAGTTACAATAGGAAAATACAATTGCCAATACAAATTTTGCAACGCGGACTTTGAAAACCAATTGTATATAGTCGAAACTTCTGTAAATGTTATTCGATTTGGTTCAAACTACTTTTAAAATTATCGTAGACGAATAAGCTTTTTAAGCGCTTTAACAAAATATATACTTTATATATATACTGATTGGCTTAATTACAAAAAAGAAAATGAAGCATTTTACTTATAAAATTGGCAATTTTTATCTTGAAAACTATTACGCGGATTGTTTTTCTTTTTATGATAATTTTAACTACAACTTCAATTGAATGAAGTTAAATTTTAATGGGATTTCCCAAGCATATTACCATAATCCAAAACTGCAATTTAAGCTAAGCTTGCGCAACATTCACTCGCAATCGGAGTTGACACGCCCCTTAAAAAAATCGCAGATCGAAAGCTGCAACAGTGTGTGGCACTTGCCAGCAACAACAGCAACATTAGTAACAGCAATAGCAACAAAGACTAATAACTCTGGAAATTAATATGTGCTTAGTAGCGCCAACTAGCCATAAAAGTGATAGACATATTAACCTAGTACTCCACATTTCTCTAGCTAGACAGTGACTGAGACAGCGACAGCGACTGCGGCAGAGACAGCGACTGAGACAGAGACTGAGACGTCGACGTTGACGTACAAAGTAGCAATTTTCAGCTTTGTTGCGTGTGGGAGGCGCATGAAGATGGTATTTAGGGGCAGGCAGGGGGAGTTGAGAGTGGAGAGAGGGGAGTGTTGGGTATTGGCATAAGTGAAGCATGCATGCCAGACACGCGAATGCGATAAAAACCGAAGCCGACGTCAGCAGCGACGTCGACAGCGACAGCAACAGCGGGAAAATTTAGTGGCAACCATTGCATTCAATGAGCTAAAGGAACAAACGTGGAAAATGTGACGGTTGTTGTTGTTTTTGTGGTTGTTGCTGCTGCTTATTTACGACACAACTCGATCCCTTCTTCACTCGCTGTTTCCTCCTCTTCTCAAAAATTACCCAACTACATACAGTTTTCCAATACACTTTGCAAAAAGAAAAACCTTTTTTTATACATGCATATATACCCTGTAGGAAAAATTTGACTGACATGAGGTAGCTTAAAGTTGTGCTTACTGCAATTCTTGAGACAAATGTTAATTGATTAAGAAAACTTTAACTAGTCCAGGAAACTAAAACTTTTAGTACGAGGTTTTCATAAAGTATACAGGATTGTAGAGAAAACTACAAATTGCTTTCTAGTTTTTCTTGAAAATAAACATTTAAAAAGAAACCTTGTTTATCTGTTAAATTATTAATTTAAATTTAAAATCGTTTATAAAAGACTAATAATTATTTCTATTAGTTTTCAGAAAATGTAGAGCTTTTAAATTTGGTTATAACAACCTCAAGTAATGATGAAAAACAGCAAACTCAATTTTAAAAACAACCTTTATGGTAAGTTTGATTTTAGAAATGTTGTAAAATCAAGTTCTTTCATAGTTGGAAACTTAAAGTTGAATCTCTATAATTACATTTATGTATTTTGTATACCCATAATTACAGGGTACTAAGACGGCCATCATTCGAATTTCTATTGAAAGTCCTTCTGAGTTTTTTGCGCCGTTTGCATTACAAATTGAAAAACTGGTTTATGACTTGGCTAACTTTTGCTACGTGCACTGCAAAAAAAGCCACACTTTTAGGCTGGAAAATTATCAGTCCGAGAAAGATTATTGCTACTGTCGGACAGTCAGTCAGTGGCTGGTGGCAGGGGCAGAGACTTATTTGCAGGTGGTTAGGGTATTTGGGGTGCGGTTAGACAGCGGCCTTTACCTAATAGCAAATGATCGGCTAAGCGGCTTAACAGCAGCGCGTGTGTTGTGAGAAGGCGGAGAAAAGCTGCTTGAACTTGCTAAATGCGACGACTTGGCTTGATAATGCCTTTTGGCGCAACAGGGTGTTTGCAGGGTATAACGATTTGAGTAAAGAGTTTGCTACAGTTATAACATGATTACTAAAATCTTAAAAGACCTTACTACACCAAAGAAAAATGTCTGTAAATTATAAATTCAAAAATAATCGGAAATAATTCGACCACTCAAAATAATAATTTTTGGTTATTATTGAATATTTTTGAATTTTTGACTAGTTTTAAAAATCTTAAATGAATTCTAATTTGTTGTAATCGTAACTTGATTCATTAGTTCGACTTTTAAACAAAAATAATCTAATTATTAATTACTATGATTATTGATCATTATTTATAGGTATGCCTATTATATACTAATGATATATACAGACAAAGATATTAAAAATATTTTTACATAATAAAGATTTTTCCTTAAAAAAGTTATTGAAATTTATTTACGAGATTTTGTTTATTTTTATGACTTCGGAGAAACTTATACACATAGTAATAAGTTACTCTCAGTTGATGAGTTTATAAACTTTACTCTTCTGAGAAATTATTTAGAATAATGTTCTTAGTTTCTTAATACTGTATGACTTTCCTAACTTTTGTTTAAATGAAATCTCAAAATGCTATTTATAAATGTTCTCAAATTTATTCTATTTTAGAGTGTATTCAAGCTTCGGTGTAGCCTTGAATTTGTTCGCTGCCTCAATTTCTGGCCGGGATTACTCAGTTCAATGAAAATGCGCTGCGGCACGCGTGTCTGGATTCTGAATTCCATATCCTGTACCACCTGTCTGTCCATGTATATGTTACTTACATGTCTCTCTGGGTGTGTGTACATGTGTGTGTGTTGGTGTGTGTGTGTTCCTGTGAGTGTGCACGCGTGATAAATGGCTTTTATCTTTTTAAAGCACTTCAGTGCACGGCTTTTGCAATTTTTCGCAGCACAACCAAAAAAAGCCAACAAAAAAAAATTGAAAGAAAAATAAATATGAAAAAAATGTGAACTGAATTTTTGGCGTCTGCTGCCAAAAAATTATCCAATGTAAGTGCCACGCCCACTCCAGTTTTGAAGGCGCTAAACACAAAAGTTGGCCTTTTCAGTGGCAAAAATAAGGACAGCATCTGGCAACTGGCGGCGTCTGTGCCACACTCCCCTCCCCTCTTTACACCCACACACCCAATGTTTGTTGCAACCTCTCGTGGTGCAGTTTTCGGTCCTTTGTTGGTTCCTCCATTCGCCTTTTTTGGGGCGTCGTCATTTTGTGTGCGTTATGAGCTAGTTAATTATGGTGTCTGATATTTTCCTTACGCTTTTCGCCTTTTTGGGTTTTAGTTTGGTTTTTCGCTTTGGGCGCTACACTCAAGACGATCGGGTATATTAGCTATTGAACAAGCTTAACTGAACATGAGAAAGTCTTTTTTCAAACCCATTTCTGTTTTTAATAGTTCTTTTATTGATAACAAAAGCTTTTGCTCCGAATAATTCTTTCGACTATTATTACAAAGTGCTGAAAAACTATATATAATTAAAATCTTAGGTAACTTGACCGCTTCTAAATCTAATATTTCCATTACTTTAAAGTTGAAACGTTAAAAAGCTTTTCCAATTAAGTTTAACTTAAAAGCTTTTGGAATGTATTTCTAGGCCGTCAAATATTTTAGGTGATTACGAAGTCGACTTTTCCATGTTTTCCAATACCAAATTGCCCGCATGAGTCATCGAGGAAAACTGCGCAAAACTTTTGATGCTGCTTATGAAATGCGTCGCTACACATGATGATGAGGGGAGGGGAATTGGTAAGAACGGGGCGGGGGGCTTGAAAGGGACGTCAGTTGCTCGATGCCACCGTTTGCTTCATTTTATCATTAATATTTAAGCGTCGTCGATTCAATCGATTGATGTAGATGCCAGCGAGGGGAGGGGAGGGACGAGGGGGCGAAGCTTAAGGATGTAGCATAAAATGAGCAAAAACTTGTATGGGTGTGTGTGTGTGGGTGTGTGGTTGCGCGAGTGTGTGTCTGTGTGCGTATACTTGATGGAGTCTTAGAAAAGTAGACAGCATCAAGTCAAATTGGAGTTGAATTTCCTCTGTCGCCGTTTAATGAGCGAAATGTAATTACTTAATTAGTGAATGTCTCTCTCACTCTCTCTCACTCATCCCACTCTCCATCTCTTTCTCACACGTTCTGTGTGGTTGAAGCTATTAAAGCAGCTTAACGTTTAATGCCCAGCTCGCATTTAAACTTGATTAGTTTTATGGCCCCGAGAGTCTTGGGTTACGACCTCTCAACCTAATCACTGACCGAGTGCAAATCAAAATCCAATCAATGGACAGTTGGCATATTGATTGCCACGCCCCCTTCTAACAGTTTTCCTGTCCCCCTCCTCCAGCCGCAAACTCCCCATGGACAAGGCTTGCATATAAAAATCCACCCAAATGCGCTTAACCAAGGAAGGTCTATTGAGGTATACAGGTCAGAAGACGCCTGAAAAGACTGCATTCACACGATCTACCAATAAAGACAATAAACAAAATACAATAAAACTAAATTGTAGTTTCGAAAAACCTACGCTTGCAAGCAATAGATGGCGCCAGAAGTTTTGGGACTCATTTGAAGGAACTTGACCCCAGTATGGCCAGCTACAAAGACGAAACATATTTTAAAAGAATCCGCTTGAATTTATCTAATTTATATTTAATTTGGTTTATTTGTAAAAAATCATATCATTGCCTAAACAATTGTTTTCGAATGTTCATCACATTTTCAATAAATCCCAAAAAGTATGCAACAAGATCGCCCAGAGCTGTCGCATTTCCCGGTGATCACGCCATCTACTTGTCAGCTTTTAGAACTACAATTTTTCCGTTTCTTTTTGTTTTCTGGGTAAAAAAAATTGCCCTAAAATAAATTTAAAGATGCAAATTTGCGACAACTTCGAGGATGTTCCATTTATATTCAATTGTGGAATATTCAAAATACGGCATATGCAAAAAAAAAATACTTTGCGAATGCTTTTATTGCCCATCTTCATAAAACACCACAAAAATGAACGCAGCAACACCTGCGACGTCGCGTCGCCGTCGGCTGCGACAATAGCAACAACAAATCAAATGCAAAGACAAAGCAGCGAAGGAGGCGGAGAGGCGTAAAGCAACAACGGCTGCTCACAGCGAGAGCATGTGGGGTGGGTGGGAGAGAATGGTAGATACTGAAAGAGCGTGAGAGTGTGAGTGTGGGGGGTGTGGGGGGAGGTTGGCAGTTATGTGTAGTAAATAAATAAAAGCAATAAGCAGACGACAGAGACGACAGCAGGCGCCATAAGTAGGTGAGTCTCAAAAGCGGGAGCTGCTGCTGCTGCTAGGCACACACACACAGACAAATACTTATGTATATGTACGTGTGTCAGTTTAAAACAAAGCTCTTTTTTTCTTATTTTGCTGTCTCTGCTGAAATTTTCTTTTCTATTCACAAGTCGCCCTTGAAACTCGATCAAGCAAATTGCGCGATTATATAATGACTGTCATCTGATATCAAGCATGTGTATAATGAGTGAAATGAATATAAATGAATATTCCCATGAGCCAACTTTAAGATATGCCGACATTCGTCTAGGATTTCAAATGGAAGCTACAAAATGCTTAACGGAGCACAAGTCAAACAAATATTATAATAATAAAATTTAGTACCAAAAGCAGATGTCAAATTTGAGATGAAAAATACTTAATTTAATATTTAAGCTTTTCTAAAATAAAAATAAAAGTTTGGTTAATATCTTTAAATATGAAACAATTAAGATATTTAAAAAAACTATAAAGCTTAATTGTTTAAATTGACAAAACCATATGGAAATCATAAAGCTTAAAAATTTACATTGAAAACAACAATTTAATCTTTTAGAAGGAAATGAATTAATAAAAATATTAGGATGGTTTTCCTTGACCAACTTGTTAAGGAATGTAAAGGATTTGATAAATATTTTTCGATTTTTAATTTTTAAAAACAGATAAAGAGGTAGCTAAGCAACCCTGCACAAAACCCCATTAAGAGGTATTAAAATTATGATATTTCAAGAAAGAAATTCGAGCTTAGAAACAACAGCAAACAAAGTTAAAATCACACGAATCAAGTTGAGAATTATATATGGAGATGTATGTTCTGTTATGTGTGTGTGGAATGTATGTGCATGTGTGTGTGTGTGTATGTTAAGTGTAAATGCAAATACATTCCACATTGTTGAAATACCTTCTGCAAGACGGCTATAAACATCTTAGCGTTCTGCCTGGATTACGAATTCCGCCAAAATGTTTGCCCCATGCCAACTGTCATATCTAGAGAGAGAGAGAAAAGGACGAGGGGCCGAAGTGAAAGAGTAGAAAAGGAAGGGGGTGGGGGGAGGAAAGTTGTGGGCTGAGTGGATTACATGTTGGAAACAAGCTAAAGACGGCAAAAAACGCAAAAGATCTATGTGCTTTTTATGTTGTACTTGGGAACAGGAGAAAATTGTTTAAGAGGTGGTCGGATGGTCGGTGGTAGATGGTAGAGTGGGGGGCAGGGTCAGGTGGGAGCTGAATGAAAAACAACAGTTGGAATTCCCATGGTGCAAACTTTATTCTATTACGACTTGCAAACAACAAAAACAAACGCCAACAACGCAAAGGGAACAATTGAAAGTTGTTGGAAGTCCTCGTTGTTAGACCCTGTATTTGTATAGTTTAAAAGGTCACTTAGTTTCGTAAACTAAAATTAATAATATTGTTGGCAATAGGCAAAGGGAGTGTTTTGTTTAAATTGGCACCTGGGCGAGAAAGCTCTTTTCTTTAAAGCTCAGCGGGATACGTGGGCAGATCAAACTAGAATTTACTCTATAACATTGTATAAATTTTCCAATCCTACAGAATTTTTTTACACACCCAAAGCAAATTGTGACAGACAAGCTTTTACAGAGCAGCTACAGGGTCTAATACAGTTGGGTTCCCTCAAGTGTAGCCAAATCCACTGGCTGTTCTTGGTGTCCTCCATCTGAAGATGCGGCTGCGGTTGTCTGCGAGTTGTGTCTGTCGCCAAACAGCTGAGGCTCAACTGGGACATGTGTCGGGGGCAAGGTGACGGGAAGGCGTGGCAGGCGCCACATTTATGGCATTTGGGATTTGCATGGCGGAGGCTTTAGACGCTTTGTCGGAATTAGTTCGGTTTCGAGTTGAGGCCATGGAGACCATTAAAATGATTTAAATTAGTTAAGAGCCTCTCGCTTTTCCTTTACTTTACATGTGTAGCCTGTCGCTGCCTGTCGCATCGTGTCGTATCCTGTTCAATCCTGTCGCAGCTGCAAATATTTCCAGCTGCTACCAAAGAGCTTAACCTCGCGAGTCTACTATTAATCCATAGCAAATATCTCACTCTCCTTCTACCTATTACTAGCTCTCTCTCTCTCGCTTTGTATCTCTCTCTCTCTCACTCTTTCTCACACCGTCTGACTATTAAACTCTTTACTATAAGGTAGCGTTAAGTGGTTTCTTGACAAGACATTGGCTTCTGTTCCTTCTCAACTCGGAAGTTTCTTGACCACTTCAAACATTCCCTAGTATTTACCTGTGCTTAGGGTTATTATACCCTGTAGTTTTTAGGTGACTTTTAAAGGGTACTATTAGAGTACACATTACACAAATCTGTCTATCTATCTATCAATCTATCTATCTATCTATCTATCTATCTATCTATCTATCTATCTATCTATCTATCTATCTATCTATCTATCTATCTGTCTATCTGTCTATCTGTCTATCTGTCTATCATCTATCTATCTATCTATCTATCTATCTATCTATCTATCTATCTATCTTTGAGGTATATTTGCCTCAACTAGATATTCTAAAATCTATCTCTATGACTCACTACAGGGTAACAGTTAATCTATCACATTAAGCTTAGCTAATTTCAACTGTTTAAGCCAAGTTAAGCTCATACCCTTAAGTACTCGCTGAATAACAATCGAGAGGCTTCTCTGATAGACAACACAACCCCTTGAAGAAGGGAGGCACTTGACTAACACTTTATGCAATTAGAAAAGGAAAGAGGGAGGGGAAAAGGGAGGGAGAGAGTCAAGCGGATGAAGCAATAATTGTAGCAACAATGAGGCAAACGGAAAGATGCTAATGGAAAGTGCAAACAACATATTAAACAATTAAACGGAAATTAACACAAAATATTCACACATTTTGCTAATTGCTAAAGACAGAGACAAAGAGAGAGGGACAAAGAGACCGAGAGAGAGAGAGGCGAACTGTAAGAGATAGAGACAGATTAAGATAGAAGACGACTTTTGGGTCACTTTATTAATAAAGGACAAGGCAAGGAGTTCATAAAGCACATTCTGGCAGCGGAAGCAACCGGAAAAGTCTGGCAAAATGAGCGGAAATGAATGCAGGAAAATGTTGCAAGATATACATATACACATATATATATATATAAGTATAAATGTATCTATGTCTCTGGCATAGATACTCGTAACATTAAAACTAGAGCTCGCTAATGAAGCACAGGTAAAAGGTAACGAAAACAACTAAACGGAAATTTCGAGGCTAAAACCGGACGTGGCAAGCAGCAAGTTGCTGTGGCAAGCAGCAAGCAGCAAGTGGCAAGCAGCCACAGTGGGCAGGCAGGCTACTTAAATATGCAAGACAGCACTCGCCCCCCTGCCCTGCCCTTGTCTCCAACAACAACCCTCCTTGCGTCACACCAGCTGTGGCAAGGATCTCGTACTTGCAACACTTGCAACCTCATCACCACCAACCATCATCATCATCATGTGGAAGCGGCGGCAAAAAGAAATTGATTTTATGCAACGAGTTGAGAGACAGTACAAGGATCCCTATATTTTTGGGTTTTAACTCAGGACATCGATATGCTAAAACCGCTAAAGAAATACGAGCACACAACTGTCTGAATGTGTGCACGGGCCAGTGTTGCCAACTACTTGCCACAAAAAAACGGACAAATAGGCAAAAAAAAATAAATAAATAAACAGGACTATAAAATAGGGCAAAATGTTTTCTTACAAATGTTGACTTTAAATTACTTTTCATTATTCGACAACCTTTTAAAAATAGTTTGTAATTTATTATTTATTATTAATTATTTATTTTTAACTATTTATTATTTAGCATTTATTATTATTTATTTATATATATTTATTAAATATTATTAATATAAGTTCTAATTTATTTGTTGGAAGAGGATACAAGTTACTGACCAGAAATACACAAAGAAAAACATAATAAATACATAAAAAACTATAGAGAATAAGACAAGACTTTCCTGAAAGTGTTGAATTTTAATCAACATTATTAATCGTAAGCTATTTATATGTGGCTTTGTGAATAATATTATTATAATTATTTTTTGTTATAACTTTATTTCTTAAAAGTGACCAAAAACTACATGTATTTTTCTGTGCCTAAATGTGAATAAATTTGATATATTTTTTAAAGCTTATGATACCATTTAGCTTCTTAAATTTTAATATCTTTTCTGGTTCATTTGTTAAACATTTTTTTGTGCCAAATTGTGCAGAAATGTAATTAATTTTACAACATAAAACAGCATTGATATTATTTCCTGGCTAAAGTAATTTTAATAAAGACAGTTATATCCGGAAAAAGGCCAAATTGGCAACACTAATATGTGTGTGTGTGTGTTCTTCAAAGACAAGGCAAAGCAAAGTGACATAAATAAAAGCCGTGACTATAAACTAAACCATAAGCAGTTAAAGAGTCAGCCCAAAGATGCGGCACGTATCATTCCTTCTCCAATCCCAAAAACCTCAAAAAAAAAGGTTCTCTTACCACCTCAACTCCTATATCCATCCCACTTTCCCTAGTTGTTCCTTCGTCTTTTAAGAAATACCGCAAAATGCAGATAAATATGTAAATAGATACAACTTGGATTATGTTTCGACAGCAAAAGTGAAAAGTGTTTTTTACGTGGCAACTATCGTGGTAGAGGGGAACTTCTCAGAGGGGGGGGCGGAACTTTTTCTTTTGATTGATCTTATGACATTCACAATCCACATGATAGCCTAGCACTTGACTTGACTTATAGTATATAGTAGTATTTTCTATTCAATGTGACGAGAGATGAGGAAAAGTTTCTAGCATGTCCTTATGTCCTTGGGGAGTCATTAAATCTGCTGATTATATTTGTCTATTTGTTAGTCAACTATCTTATCTCACTATTAGTATACATCTCTATCTTATTCATCTTCAGATTTGTATCCTTATGTCCTTTTATTCACCTATTTAATTATCTTGAGAAGTTTATTTATATTCTGAATATCTACATAAAATTCTGAAGATTTCTGGGTAGTTTTAAGTTCAGCTTAAATTTTAAATTAGCCTATTGTCTAGTACAGTAAAATCTTTGGAAATTGTGATATCGTTAACTCTTTTTTCTACGATTCGTTAAGGACTTTGCCATTTAGTTTTAATCCATTCTCCAAGACATTGAATCCGAACTAACTTTCCTTTTAGGCAAATTGGAACTGGCTTGGCTTAAAGCTGTCCTTCAAGACTTGTCAGCATTATGTTTAAGAATACTCCAATGCTATTCAATCCTAACTTGGCTACGTGGTCGCTGTTTTTGTCACGACCCATTGTCACTGAGAGAGACGGAGAGTGAGACTAGGAAAGAGACACGGAGAAATGCCGAAGAGTCGCAGGTTGGGACTCTCCCCCTCAACAAAACAAAAACAAAAACAGAAAAAAATACTCAATCCACAATTCAGAGACACAGACACACTGTAAACACCGTGAACACAACAGTCAACAGTCTATTAAAATGCCAGTCGAGGCATTGGCGTAGCAAACCGTGCGACCTTATCAGTTTTTCTCTTGCCAAAAGGATGCGCCAATATCTTCTCCCCAATTCCCACCCTTAAAGCTCTATCAAAACCTTTATTCCCTGTTCTGTTCTGTTCAGTTCAGTTCTTGAAACATGCGTTTTAATGTGACCCTTGCGGGCTCATAAAATTTCAACGTCTCTTTGATGGTTTTAGGGTTTTTATGCCTGGGTCCTGTGTCCTGCTCCTGTTCTAGGCCTAGAATTTTCTCTTTTCTTTCTCTCCTTCCTCTTCCTGCTTTTTCACCATTGTTTTTCTGTTAGCTTCGATTGATTCTGATACGGTAAATGACAAACAACACAGTTACTATATTGAGCTCAGGATGGGGAAGGATACATTCTTTATTGGGTGGGTCATAAAATGTGGCGGGGCTACAGGTAGTTGCTTGGCCTTGGATGTGGCTTTGTTGCACCACCGAATGGAATGTGCTCGACTTAATGGCTTTTTCTTTTTGTGTCTATCCCTGAATTAGATCCACAAAATACCTTTACAATTAGCAATTAACAACAAGGCCTGGGGCTTGAAAATAACGTCTTCATTGCTTCAAAATTAAACTAAATATTTGGGATTAGTATTTGTGGATTTGAAAACAATGGTGAGGTCTATTAGGTGCTATTTAGTTGGGGTTAAAAAAGAATTACACTACAGATCAGAGAGGAAAATCTGTCTGAGATTTGTTTAAATAAGCATAGAGATGACAGAACAGATTTGGAATCTTCCTTATTACGTCAAATGTTTATAAATTATGTTGCTAAATAAAGTAATAAGGGGAAAATAGGACTAAGGAGTAAAGTGTCTTAGATGTTCAAATTTGATTATATGATTATATTGATTATATTTAAGCCTTCTGAAATGTTAAGCTTCTAGAAAATAGACTGTTCACTATTCCAATAACTGTCACAATAGACAAAAACATTCAGGCTTTAAAATAAATATAGAGTATTCTAATGGTGATTTTGGGCATATAGCTACTATGGAAAATTCCAGATCGAAAGGTGACCCAAATGATGAGTAAAAAAAGTCCAAAAATGCAGTTTACATTGCCAAAGTTACCAGAGTTTCCAGAGGTTTTTTATACTGATTCGGATTTAAATCAAAATTACACCTTATAATATAAAGGATAGAATAAAAGCAGTTAATAGATATATTAACAAAACAAATTAACAATAGATAAAAAGAAATAAATGTATATAACACTAAATAGTAATACTAAACACATTTCTAACAATCTGAATGACGTAAACTTTAATACAAAAAAATAAAAATGAACAACAAATCCTACGTTCGAAACTAATAAAGCATTTCCTTCCCTTTCCCTTTGGTATTCTCAATCCCCTTCTCTTTCCTTCCCTTCCCGATTCGGTCTATTCACAACCGAATACGAGACAAAAAGGAAGTTTGGAATGCGCTTTAATGTTCCAACATTGTGGTTCGTCCACAAAAAGGGGTTACCACAATCGAAAGACCAGAAATAACTCCCTCTAAATTCCCACCAAAAGCAGGACTAACACTTGCTATCAAAATACAACAGAGAAGCACAACAATATTGTCCACAACGAATGCTGGATACACTTAAGTATAAGAAAGAGACTGGAGATAAGTAAAAGTTCTAATAGGAATTGTTATACTATATTATATATTATATATATAAACACAAGTTTCATGTGCATCAATAGAATAAAACAAGAGTCCATATACTTCTGTTTTAAATTATTTGTCTGCTGTTCAGGGAAAAGTTTTTAACTAAAATATATATTTGAAGGTATTATTGATAGATTTATTTAAGATGGCAAAAAGATTCTTTTTTTTATTGAAAATCATCATTAGAAATTCAATATTTACTCATTGTTTTTCATCATTTAAATTTCAAGCTAAAAGTAACCCTCAAAAGTAACTTCAAGCTAAAGTCTTCTTTAATGTAAGTCCAAATTCATTAAAATAAAAATTTAAATTTAACTAGTTGTGATGACAAACATTGTCATTTGCTAAGGAACGCTGCAAGTTATCCTGCAGTTAAATAGTTAACATTAAGTTAAGCCAACAGCCAAGTAAATGAAAAGGATAACATTTAAAATTTAAATGATCTTCCACTTAAACTGTTAACATTAAGTTCAACTAGCTGTCGAGTAAATGAAAAGTCCGTGACAGTTAACATGAAGATGACACCATGCTCGACTTTACAGCTAAACTTTGAAAGGAACTAGAGGACCTCAAAATGTGGAGGGTATCAGAAGGAGCACTTTCCAAAGCCGAGTGCGAAAATAAAAAACAGAGTAAAACCATCAACCAAACGGTTAACCAATGGAACCCCCAAGTCTCCCCCTCTTCCCCTTAGCCCTTTTCCCAGTCTACCCCGCAGAAAACGTAACCCAAACAACAAGTGAGTAAAAATCTAATCCATTACTCAAACCCGCAAAAGGCAAAAGTAATGCTGCCACAAGAAGAAGAAGAGGAGGGGGAGACGGAAAAGAGGCGACAGAGGGAACAGAGGATGCTACCAAAAGCGGCGTAAATCTTTTGTAACGTTTTAGTGTCCCTTTTGTTGCTGCTGTTGTTGTTGTTTTTTTTTGGCCTGAAGATGAGCTCCAACAACAGACAAAAAAGAAGAGAAGAAAAAACCCCAGCGAATGTTCAATTGAATGAGTCCGGTCTACGTGCTACATGTGGCATATGTGGCACGTCGATGCGGAAACGGAAATAAAACTGCAATTTGGACAACCAGTTGAATGTCATTCAGCAGCGTTGCGAATCCTTCGATGGTCAACAGACCTCCGAACTTTGTGTCCCTCTATGTGCTACCGCTAACCGAGACGTGCAAATGTTTTGTGGCAACTTTGGCCTCATCATCATCACCTCCCTTTTTTTTTGGCAGTTCATTCGTTCGATCTGTGCTGAGTTGGCCCTTTTTAATTTTCACAACTTTTGACCCAAATTCATTTGTCACACTACTAAAAAAAAAACGAACACACACAAGATAAAAAGGCGACCAAGCGGAAAAGTCAACATTGTCAATGGAAAAGGGGTTCAATTCGGTGTCCAATTCAAAGTTTATATAAATAACTAATAGTGTTGCCTTTCAAAGGCTTCGTAGATGGGGGGTTGGGGGTAGGGGGGAGGTGTGTATTCATTTGTGACTCATAAACTCGACAAACAAATGTGACATGCTGAAGTTTGGCAACAGTGTACAGTTTAAAAGCTTCCCTATAAAACTTTGCTAAGCTAAATAGTGATAGCTATTAACTAAAGTGAACTAAATAAATATGTAAATTTCGACAGATCATGAAAGGTAAATAAAAATTTTAAGATTTTTGAGTGAAGTTTGGCAACAGAACAAGAATTTTTAGCTGATCGGTTGTGTTTAAGTTTTCAAACGAAATAAATGTTTGCCAAGAGGTTTAGTTACGATTGTCATTATGCAAAAATCGAATGAAAAGTTCTTGGGCTGAGTATAAAAATTTTGCTTTTTAACTAAAGCTATAATTTTGTTGGATACTTTAATTCATTAAGTGTTGATTGTTAAAGTTTCATAAGATACAGCCACACTATTTAATTGTGGCAACATTTTATAGTAAACAACCACAAAGGTTTTCAAATTGAGATTCTACATGAAAATAGGTTTAAAATGGTTTTAGCTGTTAGGACCAGCAAATTTGACGCACCTGAAGTTTAGCAACAGCGCAATGATAAGTTTAAATATGCATATATCTGTATATCGGCAGGGATCATTCCTAAAGAAGTAACATCGATGGAAACTGTGCTGAAATTCGGCAACAAAGCGTTGATTTATTGCATAATTTAACAAACTTTAGCAAATTTGTCAACTAACTAGATAGAGCTTAGACTGTAAAACTATTATTTATACAGTCTGGCAAGCTAATGAGCTTTTAGTCCTTAGCTTAAAGCCTCATAAAATCCCTTTTTGGCCACAAATATTTTGTTGGCTGGCTGGCTGGCATTCAAGCTTAATAGACGGAAATTAAATCAAGATTTGCGTGCTTCAAAAATGGTGCAAAAAACAAAGGCAATGAGAACGAGAGAGCAACGGAAACGGATATGGGAAATGGACAAACGTGATGATGAGAATGGGAAAAGCAGAAAGGAAATTTGAGTCGAGGAATTTGCATATTTGTCGCTAGAACAATTTTAACCCCCCCTTCCCTCCTCAACCAAAAAGACCTTTAACAGATTCCCGTTTTCGGACTGACATTTTGACCATGAAAATGAAAATATGTGCGAGTCGTTGTTATCTCTCTTCTATGTAGTTCTCTTCTCGTTGTTTTTTTCGCTTTGTGGCGAGACTAAGAAAAATGTTATGTATGTGTGTGGATTTGTAAAAAGCGCAAGTGTAATTAGTGTGAGGCTTAACGTGGCTAAACAAACTGACCGAAAGCCCAAGACTCAGACTCGGAATCGGACACAAAAACCGTAACCCGACCGCAGTGGAAAACCCCCCAAAAATTTGTAGAAGCTAGACCTGTTTTATGTGGATTCTCTGCATGGATTTGTAGACACAGAGAGAGAGAGAGAGAATCAGTAAAAGAGATAGCTAGATGGCCGGCGCAACTATTGCCAAATAGCAATTTGAATAGTCGCGAGTTTGAAAGGTTTACTTTTATTTATTAAGCTATTTCTATTTTTATAGTTTGTTGCAGCTTCCAACTTGCAACGTGGAACTTGCAACTGTCTCGTCTGATAAATCGCTTGAACATTATTTACGAGCATCTCTGTCAGCATCTCTTTCGAAGTATTTTATGCATGGCTACTTTTTATGGCCGGCACCCATGACGTATGCGTGATATGGCATGACGTTCTCAAGCCGCCGCAGCAGAGGCAAAAAAATGTCCGAGAAATTTGTAAAAGCGACCTTGGCAAAAGTATTGTAATGGCAATGAAACAAACACATATTGACTGTAAATTAGAAATGCATTCAAGTTTTGTAGTTTATGAGAGCAACAAATGAAAAACAACGATAATGTTTTAAAGCAAATTATGACAATTTGATAGCTGTGAAAGTAGAAGTAGAAGTTGGCAAACTGATCAGTCGAAAACTTCTTAATGATACGTTGTTATTTAGTTTAAAACTTTGTTTAACAGTCTGTAAGATTTGTTTACTTTTCAATAAATGTAGATCAGACACATTTATGAAATGGGAATCGATTTATATTTTGCAAAGATCACTGTAATAAGAAATTAATGAAAACTCTTTCTTTTCTTTTTTGACAAATAAATTACTTAGATTCTACTTTTAAAGTCATTAGCTTTCATTTTGTAGCTAATGTCAAAATGAAAGAATTAATCAATTATTCAATTCATTAGTTAATATTTTATTTTGGTTATCTAATGTGTATTTTAAAGATTTATCAATAATTGTGTCCATACATATTCCATTAAAATTGCTTGTCAATATTTGTATAAGAATTAAGTTTAGTATATTTATTATAATGTATAATAATTAAGTTTAGTATATTTATTATAATGTATAATAATTAAGTTTAGTATATTTATTAATATAATACTCTTTAAATTAAGCAAAGTAAAAACTGCGATTTTCTCCATTTCAAATCAATTCAAGAAGCTAAATTTGACTTCTCTTTTTAGACCCTGTACTTTAAAAAAGTACAAATGGGTCTATTACGTTTGTGCAAAAAAATGTGCGTAACAGGCAGAAGGAGGCGTGGCAGACCGCATAAAGTATATATATTCTTGATCAGCACCAACAGCCGAGTCGATATAGCCATGTCCGTCTGTCTGTCTGTCCGTCTGTCCCTTTTTTGAGTTCCTAGATCTCAGAGACTATAAGAGCTAGAGACACCAAATTTGGCATGTATGTACATCTATATCTTGCATTGAACGCCCCCCTCCGCCCCCGCAAATTAAAATACAAAATTTCCAAGTCGAATTACAAGAGCACCTTTAATACTAGCACCTTCATTCTTAGTATGTATAATACAGACTATGGTCCGAACCTATTCTGCAAATTTCATCCAAATCGAATGATAAACGCGGAAGTTATTCAACTAACAATGTTACGGGCAAAATCAGCTGATATCTTCGTGTTGGCGCCATCTATGGAAATTTTTTGAAACTTAAAGAACCTGTAGTGATCGCTTTGTACTCAAAAAGTACAGGATCTCCTACTGTCGAGCGTGCTTCACCGTAGCTTAATGCATTTTTTTTACCCTTATCTAAAATTCCAACAAAATCGAAAAATTTGATTTTTGAAAAGTAACTATCTTTAAATGTGGAATAAATTTATAGATCAAATCATGACTAAAATGACATTCCGCATAAGAATCGGGTAAGATTTGACAAACTTACGCGAGTTTGAAATCTGGTGACCCTGGGGACTGGAAACTTTACAAGTCAAATTTTTTGTCACTTTTGGCATGATTTTTTACAAAAAAAATGAAACTCCTCAGAATTAACTTTAAAGTGTTCTTTTATACTAATTTTGGCACCAGGAGTTGATTAAAAGTACAAAATCAAGATTTAAAATTTTGAAAATTTTTTTTTCTGAAAAAGTAAAGGGGTACCCTTATCTAAAATTCCAACAAAATCGAAAAAATCGATTTCTGAAAAATAACTATCTTTAAATGTAGAACAAATTTATAGATCAAATCATGACTAAAATGACATTCCGCATAAGAATCGGGTAAGATTTGACAAAGTTACGCGAGTTTGAAATCTGGTGACCCTGGGGACTGGAAACTTTACAAGTCAAATTTTTGGTCACTTTTGGCAAGATTTAGAATCTGTTGTAGCTTCAGCTAACCCTAAGTGAAGTCCTCCTTTATATCGGGATGCATCGATACCGCCAATATTTATCTCTCCACCGTAGTGCTAATCGGTCCTGGGTCGTAGGTAAACAGATAAGATGCAGTGCTTCACAGGACCCTGTTGGCAGAGGAGTTCAAGAAAAGGAGTCGAATTACAAGAGCACCTTTAATGCTAGCACCTTCATTCTTAGTATGTATAATACAGACTATGGTCCGAACCTATTCTGCAAATTTCATTCAAATCGGATGATAAACGCGGAAGTTATTCAACTAACAATGTTACGGGCAAAATCAGCTGATATCTTCGTGTTGGCGGCATCTATGGAAATTTTTTGAAACTTAAAGAACCTGTAGTGATCGCTTTGTACTCAAAAAGTACAGGGTCTCCTACTGTCGAGCGTGCTCCACCGTAGCTTAATGCATTTTTTACTTTTGAGTCTTTATTATATATTAGTCTATTTATTGGCCCACTCTAATTAAATAATCAAAATGTGATATTACTGCGACTTTAAATCAACTCATGCAGCAATAATTAATATTTGCATATCAACGAAGGAAAATTGCTAAATGATTAATCAACTTTGACAGGCATAAAACACACACACACACACACATCCATCAGACATTCTGAACAATGATATTGTTTATGGGGATCAGTCAATTGAGTTTAATGCCATACGGAAACTTCCGGTAATCAATAGGAGCAGATATTTGCATTGCCAGAGATCGGAGGAGGAGGCAATAACAACACCTTGGAACTTGGATGCTTGGAACTTTAATGAGTCTTGCGTGCATGGACCTCATCATCAATTGTGGCCTTGGATGGAGCAGCTAAAAGAAACTCAAAAGTAAACAATAAGAAAAATCGCATTCGATGCGAATTGAAATCGCATTGCAAAACTGAAACAGAAATAGTATCAAGTGCCGAGGGCTGCCAAATGACAAGTGGGCAGCTCCAAAGAGGCTGGAAGGGGGAGAGTTGAAGGGAGAAGGGAGTTGGGAGAACAGTGAGAGGGGAAGGCAAAAGTAATACAGAGGGAGTTGGTCACAGACTGCGACTGAGAGTGAGAGCAAAGTCTTTTGATTTATGCGCAGCAATTAATTTTTTGCGCATTTTGCATACCCTAGACTAGGCACCAACAAAGCGGGTATACACAATTTTTGCGTAACAAGCTGGCATTAAAATCTTTATGTGATTAGTTACAGGTAGCCATACATACCAAATTTATTGGTTGTAACAATTTGCATTCTTATTTTATTATAGTAATAAAAATTCTGTAGGAAGTTTTTGAGACTATAAAACTCACGAAATCCCGAAATCTCTAGAAAACTTTTGCAAACAGTTATGCTTCATTTTACAGTCAAACTCAACTATAACGAGCTTAAAAGTGTTCAGCAATTACAGTGAGCTCGTGATATTTCTAAAAAGTGCTAAATAAAATAAGCTTTATCTAGCGATTAACTTAATATACAGGTAACAATAGTTGCTAGTGAAATTATATTTATTTTAACATCTAATTTATATCTCATCTTGCCGTTAATCTTAAAGGGAAGATAAACTTTATATTTTCTTCTCTTATCGGCAGGTTTATCTTCCCTTTAAGGTTAACGGCAAGTTGAGAAAACGGCCCTAAGACGGATTAAGGCCCATTTTTTCAATTATTTATTACATATCTTTCAATTTAACATTGCTTTCTATATATTTTAAGGCATTTTATCATTTTAGATCTTACATAGACATTGAAGAGTACCTAAGAGTACTATTAACTGGCACCTTTACTAGGATAATTAATACAGGGTAGTCCCCAATTCAGCAAACCAACTGACTGTGAATGTTGCTATGGGGAAACTGCCATTGCCGACAACGACGACAACATGGAACTATGCATAGCATCGTATGGTATGAGGGCAATGCACACACACACACTCCGCACACACACACACATGTAGCACGTACAGAGACAGTTGAAGGGGCAGACGAAGGGACAGACTCGACTCAGTGGCAAGGTGCGTTCACGCGTTGCAATGCAGCATTTGATGCCCCCTCTCTTACATGGACAAATACACACATATAGAAAGAGATAGAGAGAGATAGAGAGAGAGAGAGCGAGGCCTGCTCGGCATTTTTGTGCACGGCGCTGGCAGAAGTTTTTGCGGCCAAAATGGGCAAACGCTTTGGAATTTTAGTTACGCTTTGTTGCCTCTACACACACACACACAAATGTCTGTGTGTGACGACCCAGTGTGTGTGTGTGTGTCGAGTGTGTTGTTGTTGTTGCTGTGGTGCTAAGTGTTTGTTATGATTTATATTGGTTTTATTAAATGTTTCAACAACCTTTTGGCAAAAATTATTTACTGCCGCCAAGCACAAAACACACGCAATCCTCAACAGAGGGACAGAGAGGGGAGAGGGAGAGTTGGGGTAGGAAAACAGGGCGGGGATCAACCTGTGTGTGAGCGTTTGTGGGATCATGGGCGTGGCATTAATGTCCAGACATCCAGCAACATCCGTGTGACATCAGCAAAGTTGCAAATTTTTCGTTCGTTGTGGTTAATGAGTTTTGGCAGCCGCACTCAAAGTGCAGCTCTAGCTCTCTCTCTTTCTACTTCTCTCTTTCTTCTCTCTCTCCTCTTTTCAGGTAAAGATTTTATTGACAGGTAGCAAAAAGCCAGCGCAGCTGTTTGGCAGCTAAGCGTAATGGCAAAGCTCACTTAAAAGGACAGTCAAGTGCTTTTATGAGTTTCCACAACGCAGCTTTAATGCACTTACAAGACTTACAGATCAACAGCAATTATTATTTATGATTTATGAGTTTAGATTTACTGCATTTACCAGCTTTTAAGAGAGTGTCTTTAAACTCATTTGAGAAACTTACAAAGCTCTTACAAGCAGCTTAAAAGCAAAGCCTTCAGATGAACAGCAGCTTGAATTAATTACTGAGACTCTTTATGAATTTTCAAAGCTTTTAGATAGATTGATTTTGATTTGCTTTTGAAAGTTGATTTTGATTTGCTTTTGAAAGTTGATTTTTTTGATAAGCTGTTCACAGCTGTTTCCTACAGACTGTGTAGAGTTGCTCAGAACTAATATTGGAACACTTTACAGCACTGGTTGCTTAAACAAAATCAGCTCATTATTTTTTGCTTTTGATTTGATCAAATGTGTGACCGTTCTGCCAGAAAATACCACCACTTTAATGCACTTTTTAAATATTCAGATTAAAGCATATCTGGATAATGATAAAGATAATTTTGAAGGCGGCTTAAGGCACATGAAAAACTTTCAATGTAAAGATTTAAAGGATTTAAAGGATTCTTGTAGCCGTTTTAATAAGCTTACAATTTCAAGCATATTCTAAAAGTTTCCACTAAAATCAAAGAATTAAAACATAGGCTTAGAATATTTTCATATGAGAACTATTGAAATAACCTTTTAAGGGGTTTTGATATGTAATTAAAGTTGAGGGTTATTTGGTTTAAAAATGTTCGGCTTAAAACAATTTTAACTCACGGAAACTATATAATATCAGCTAGTTAGTCAAGCATAATACCCCACCTTTGTAGAGTATCTAAACTAGTTGTCATTTGGCATTTAAGCCGACTAGAAAAACGGCGACGACATCGAGAATCGTCGAGGACAACATCCTTGTTGGCGATGCACGTTTTTGACGGCTTTATTGTCGGCAAGAAACCACTCAAAAATCACCCAGCTGAACCATCGAACCACCCAAGCCACCCAAACCACCTGAACAGCACCACTACCGACGAAACTTGTCCATGTCGAAGCTGTATTTAGTTTTATCTTGGGCCACCAAAAAAAAATGTATACACCTAAGTCTGTTTTTACACGGTCTTTTTTTACACGGTTTTGATATAACACGGTTTGAAAATTGAATATTTTTAATTTTTTAACACGATTTTATTCCATTTAGCACGGTTTTTTTTTGTCAAATTGAATTTTTGCGAAGTATGTTCATATATCTTTTTTTACACGGTTTTTTTTACACGGCTTCTTCTGGAACCAATCTACCGTGTAAAAACAGACTTAGGTGTATATGTATATGTATATGAGGGAAAGGCAGCAGCGGATCTACTCGACTGTGTGAGACCCTGTACTTAGTACGTTTTTTTATTTCATCATTTTTGATACGACTTTTTTTAATCTATTGATAATATTTTATTTATTTTTGATTTTTTTGATATTTTTTGATATTTTATTTTTCTTTTTTTTTATAATATTTTGACTTCCTTTGTTCTTTAATAACTTTTGAGTTTTCTATCCGATAGAGATGAAATTTTATCGACACATTTGAACTACAGTTTTTATAATTTATGCTAAAACTCAAGGCGCTAGCTTTTTAAAGTACTTTTGTAATTCAAATCTATTGTTTATAAAAATAAGAAGCAGAAAAATAAACTCATTTTTAGTGACTTTATGGACCCTGTGTACTTTTGTTAGTACAGAATGTGAAAAGATGCTGAAAATGAGCACAAAGTGCTCGAAAGTCGCCAAGTCGTCTCTCAATATTTCACACACATATTCTCACTATCTCTCCCCCTCTCTCTCTCTTTCTCACTCTACTTGCTCTTTCTTTCTCACACTCTCGGTAGCTGTCTTTGTCGGTTTTACAGCCACGCACTTGAATGACTTTTCATAACTTTATAAAAGTTTGCACAATGCAAGCAAAGACAACGGCGAACGACGAGGACGAAACTGACAAGGATTGAGGTTGAAACGGAGACAGAGAGAAGACTTCGAGGACACGGATTGAAGAAGTTAGGAGGGGACTCCGACTGTGACATGGACTCAGAAGGTTGAGGCTCGAACGAAGAACGACGACAATGAAGACGTTGCCTGACAATGGCCAAATGAGTGGCGGCTAGCAGCAAATGGGGCATTGAAACTTTGCCCCACTAGGGGGCAGAGGGGTGACGATGGGGTGGGAGGAGGGGAAAGCAGAGTCACCTTTTTGCTTGGCACGTTTCCGCTTTTCCGTTTAGCGCCATTTGCCTGAAGTCTACACTTGAGCATAATGAATATTTTGCTAAATTGAAATGTTGTTCTTGTTGTGCTGCCTCCCCTTCCCTTTCTTTCTTGCCCCCTCTCTCTCTCTCTCTATCTCCCCCCTCTCTCTGTCTCTCCCCTCCCGTTGTGTTGTTAAACGTCTTTTGAGTCACTTTCACTTTATGACTTGGCTGCATAAATATGAAAAATGTAAAATTTAATATGCAATTTATGTCGATGTAAAGTTTTCCCGACAGCAAAATACACTTAAAGAAAAGTTCGTAGCACTAATATAAATGAGATATGTATATAATGTGTAAATATTTGTACTCTCGCCTAAGAAAAAAGTTGAATGGTTTAAAAACTAAAATCAATTTAACAAAAAGGAGCTAATATTTTGATATGAGTATACCCTGCGAATGTTCTACACATGAAAAATAAATAGAAGTAAAATATAAAGGGTAGAAACATCATGACATCTGTCAAATTTAAAGGGTATCTCCTAATCGATCACTCACCACTACAAACAACAAAAAACTCGATGCTTTTAGACAGAGACGTCCTTAAAATAATGTTGCTGTAATACTTTTTTATACAGGGTATCTTCTAGTCCAATTAAATATTGATAGATAAAATTATGTGCTACAAAGACGTGCAACAAATCATAAGCAAAGCGAAATTGTCTTGAGTTATAGAAAT
Organism: Drosophila putrida; assembly: GCA_037043535.1. Classification (NCBI taxonomy): domain Eukaryota; kingdom Metazoa; phylum Arthropoda; class Insecta; order Diptera; family Drosophilidae; genus Drosophila; species Drosophila putrida. The sequence continues at coordinate 653,317 of JBAMBI010000732.1, read as the reverse complement.
AATTGTACAGGGTATCTTCTTGCCCAGCTTTTTTGACAATACGCTTAAATGACTTAAAGATAAATAGATTAATAAAAGTAATGCTTAAATCATTGTAATTATTATTACAAAACATTTTAAAATTTTCACTACAGGGTATTTACTAGTCGAGCAGTTTTTTCTAAAAGTTAAAATGCTGCTTACATCTTATAAAATTGATTTCTAAAATGTGGCGAAGGTCAATTTTAAACCAACTGTGAAAACTTCAATATTTTCGAATTATAAGTAAATATTTTACAACAACTAGCTTGACTTTTTCTTCAAGTGTACAAAGGGAGAGATCGAGGAGTTACTTCCAGCTGTGGAACTGTGAATACTCCATGCCTGAGTGTCCTTTCAATTTGCATATTTTGTGCTTTGCTTTGGAATGTTTACACTCTAAAAGTCACATTTTTTATGTCTTTTGGTCTTTTGGTCATTTCGGAGTTTCTTCTTGTGGTCTATTGTCTGGGGAAATTTAGCGCTGTGCACAAGTGTGAATAAGAAGTGATAAACAAGGTGTGAGTGAGTGACAGAATGAACTTGGGGGCTAATGAGTTGGAGTTGTAGTTGGAATTGGAGTTGAGTTGAGTTACTTGAAAAGCAGCTGACCAATAGGCTTTAAAAAAAAAGCAAATAGAGAAAAAAAACCAGCTGTCAAATTGCGAAATGACTTGTCAAATTGTCAGTTAGTTGAATTTCTCATTGAGTTAACCTCGAACTGAATAATTGACTAATTGACTGACTGACTGACTGACTGACTGACTAACTGACGCGCTGATTGAATGATTGACTGACAGTTTTATGCTAAATATGATTGATACGATTGCTGTTGTTATTTGCAGCCAACTAATGCCACAAAATTCATAATCATCATGCAGTCAGTCATTGATTGGCATTCCGATTTGAATTTCAATTTGAATACCATCCACCATCCACATTCATTGATATCTACTACAAACATACTTATTAATCGACTGAATATAATGTGAATATGAATACCACATTGATTGCTTTCGACAGAGTGCTTGGCTTTGTTTGATTCAACCAAATTTTATATAGACTACGCTTCAAATTCTTGCAATGGAATTTAAGTGGACTTGATGTAATTGGAATGCTTTCTCATGTAGATGTTACATTTTAATGCTTGTCATGTAGTTTAATTGCATGGTATTTGCCAACATCAAATTACATAGATAACTATTTATGAAACTATTGTTTTAAATATAAAACTGTGAATTAAAGACTATTAGATAAATTCATTAATCCCTAAAGCTTTTTAAAATCGCTTGTAAAAAAAGATCACCTAAAAAAATGCTTTAAAATAGCAGCCAAATTTAAAAGAAAGGAAAAACATTTTTATAAAGTTGTTTTTTCTTATCTTAGGATATGTATAAAGAAGTAGTTTCGGTAAAAGGATAAGCGAAAAATAAGCTTTGTTCTGTAGTGTTATTAACTGATAGAATGAATAAAACAAATATTAAATTTGGTTTGAAATTAATTTATATAAATTAATATACATTTTTTAATGGCAAATCACATTTTTATATTATTACTTGATAGCATAAATTAAAGAAAATTAAAAATAATTTGCATTTAATTTATATAAATGTAAATTAATTATTTTATTGGAGGTCTGCGTTTTTCCTTTTATTTATTTTTCCAAATTGACATCGTTATCCTCTTCGTTGATCACCATTAGACCAGGCTCACTAGGATACTCATCTATCATAGAAATTTCACCTGTGGATGACATCGGCTCCAGCAGCTCCTCTTCCATAGTCACAGGCTCATTTGGATACTCATCTGTGGTGGGAATTTGGCTTGTAGATGACATCGGCTCTAGCAGCTCCTCTTCCATAGTTGCAGGCTCACTTGGATACTCATCTGTGATGGAAATTTCGCCTGTGGATAATATCGGCTCCATAGATTCAGGCTCATTTGGATACTCATCTATGATGGGGATTTGGCTTGTGGATGACATCGGCACCAGCAGCTCTTCTTCCAGACATTCTGGCTCAATTAGACACTCATCTGTGATGGGAATTTCACCTGTGGATGACATCGGCTCCAGCAGCTCTTCTTCCAGAGTTACAGGATCGTTTGGATACTCATCTATGATCGAAATTTCACCTGTAGATAATGTCGGCATCAGCAGCTCCTCTTCCATAGTTACAGGCTCACTTGGACACTCATCTGTGATGGGAATTTGGCTTGTAGATGACATCGGCACCAGCAGCTCCTCTTGCAAAGTTACAGGCTCTTTTGGATACTCATCTGTGATGGAAATTTCGCTTGTGGATAATATCGGCACCAGCAGTTCCTCTTCCAAAGATTCTGGCTCAATTAGAAACTCATCTGTGATGAGAATTTGGCTTGTGGATGACATCTCCTCTTCCAGAGTTACAGGCTCACTTGGATACTCATCTGAGATGGGAATTTGGCTTGTAGATGACATCGGCTCCAGCAGCTCCTCTTCCAGAGATTCTGGATCAATTAGACACTCATCTGTGATGAGAATTTGGCTTGTGGATGACATCTCCTCTTCCAGAGTTACAGGCTCACTTGGATACTCATCTGAGATGGGAATTTGGCTTGTAGATGACATCGGCTCCAGCAGCTCCTCTTCCACTCCTTCTTCTTCTTCACTTAGATACTCCTTTATCATTGAGAATGCATCGGTTTGTTGTTGAAACAATTCAGGCTCTATTTTCACACTTTTCAACACCACACCAGAAGTAGTCTCAGTCCCATTGAACATAGAACCCGCATAACTGGCCTTGTCATTCATGTCCAGCTCGGACAATCTATCACGGGTTTCGTCCAGCTTCAAATTATTAGCAACTGTATATTCAGGATCACTTGGATACTCCTGGATGGATCTCAGCTTAGGCAATCCAGGCTCTAGTTTAATAGGTTTGAAAACCAGATCGGACGTTTTTCCAACTCCATTGGCTCTGGAGCCCACATTGTTGTCCAGCTTACGAAGCTCGTCCAGCTTTAATTTATAAGCCACTCTATCCTTATGTTCACTTGGATACTCCTGTTTGATGGATCTCACCTTAGGCAATCCAGGCTCCGTTTTAAAAGATTTCAACATCAGGCCGGACGCAGTCTCAGTTCCCTTGGACCTTTGGCCCACATTGTTGTCCAGCTTACGGAGCTCGTCCAGCTTTAAGTTATAAGCCACTTTATCTTCAGGCTTATTTAGATACTCCTGTTTGATGGGAACATGTTGTGCTTTGGATGACAACGGCTTAAATGGCTTCTCTATTGTTCTCAGTTTAGGCAATCCAGGCTCCGTTTTAATAGATTTCAACGTCAGACCGGATGTAGACTCAGTTCGATTGAGCATGGAATCCTTATCACCGATGTCCAACTTGGGCATTTTGTCACGGGGCTTGTCCAGTTGGTTAACTCCAGACTCCGTTTTGTAGACACGCTTAAAATGATTGCTACCAAGTTCCTGTGGATTTGGATTCATTGGCGCTGGTTCCCTATTCTCTTGAGGCTTTCTAATTGGAGCAGGGGGAGGAGGAGGTAGCTGAAATTGATTGTAATGTTGGTTTCTACTTAAAGATTGACTGGGGAGTATTTGGGAAGTTCTCCAATAAGGTGATATCATGTCTACAGGTGGCATGCCACGCAATGATCTTTGGTACTGTTCATTAACAAACTGTTCATAGGTTTGATCAGAGAATCTTCTAGATAACGAAGAGCTGCTACTCTCATGGGATGAACCACGATATCCATGAGCGGCTGAAAGAAAAAGACATGGATAATTTGACAGCTTGTGACTGGACTTGGAGAAGGGGGAGGAAGAGGACAAGTCGGAGCAAGAGAAGGAGCAGCAAGTAGCTGAGACTCACCCATCAATCTTTGATGATCCGGATTAAAAGGAGTTGGTAGCAGCACCCGCCGTGATGGTTGATCCTTTCTCATGTCCAGACTCATTCGCCTGGCTTCTATCGGCTGGTTCTCCTTATTGACTCCCTTTGCCTCGTCCCTGATCCACTTCAGTTTGCTCCTGAGACGCGATCCACTCTTCACGTCAATGGCCAAGAACTCGGCCGTCAGTCGTTCGACTGAAACACTTTTGTCCAGACTCTTATCCAACTCAGATGGTATCTTCCATCCGGACCATTTGCTTACCAGCTGAAGGCAAAAGCTGGCAACCACATTGGGTTGATATTGCAGACACATCGTGGTTAGAATTAAAGTGTGTGTGGCCAATGCATAGGAAGCTCTGGCCACATTCCTGGGTGCCTTAACTTGTTGACACATTAAGGCCACATGTTTGTGGGGATGTTCGATGGTTAAATTAAATCCAAGTGTCATCATAAGCACTTCCTCATTAAATCGAACCTCTTTCGGGTTGAATGCATCCGCACAGATGTTATCCTTAAGACACCGCCGAAATACGGCAATCACTTGGTCGAGTTCACGTGGTTGATCCTCCACTTTGGTGGCCACAAGTAAACTGGCTGGTGCCATTTCATTGCATTGAAACATTTTAAACGAATGAAATTGATAGAATCGATGCATCAACACAATGGCCGTATTCATGCACAGCAAGGACACACCCAATCTTTGTCCCATGTCCTGGATCAAACACGCGGCAATCTGACGAAAACGCAACTCTTCATCGCCACCAATTCCATTGCGACGACTTGGTGTATTCGACAATTGTTCAACGGTAAAATACCATCTACAAGGCTCCCCAGTATCCATGGACTTCGATGACTTGGCAGAATTGCCGGCCGATTCTTTTGACAAGCTCATTTCTTTTACCAAAAATTAACACACGCAAAGCTTATGGATATTTTTTTTGATTTTCACTTTGATTTGAAGTATTTCTTACTTTGTTTTGAGTTTTGCTTTTCTTATTTTCTTAATTTCCAATCTTTGAAATTTAAAATGTTTGTTAAAATTCACTTTGTTGCAAACGAAACGAGTCACAAATTAAAATGCACACACACTTTACGGTTTTGACGTCTTCAAAAAATGTGACAATTGAAATATTGTCCAGGGCTGTAAAGTTAGTAAGTAAGTTGGCCATTTTGAAAAATACTAACTGGTCAAATCAAGTTAGCTCCGTTTCCGTTTACACGTTCCCCAACTCAATTAATTATGTAGTGTATAAGTATCGATAATTTAGACATAACCAAAAGAACTTGACGATCAGAATGGTGAAAATAAATGGATGTGTATAAGACTATACTTAAAAGAAATTATTGCAAGTTTGACTTTGTTTTTTATACAATATATATTGCATATATATTTAAATAAGCCAACAAAATATACAAAATCTTGTGTTTAAAATAAAATGCGACTTTTACAACTTGATTAAAACAAAGCTAAATTGATTTGACACATTAATGTTAAGCATTTAAAAGAGTACGATTGATAGATACCCTGTACCATTTGCTTAAATAAATAATAGTAAAAATAATGATAGTAATATTAAAAAATGTAAACATAGAAAATAGCAGCCATAAAAAGCAAAATATTGTAAAAATTGAAACTTTATTGCTTGCTGTATTTTTGCTAAGCGGGAATCATTAAGCTTAATTTAAGAGGAATGTAAAGAACATATATGCATATAGTATATAATATTTATGTGTACAAAAAGCTGCAGCACCATAAAGAAAAGTATCGATAAATTTGTAGAACAGTCAAATTAAAAAATGCACATTTACTAATTTTACTAAATGTAAAATTGCACATTTACTAATTTCACTAAGGTAAAAAGAAAGCAATAAATTTAATTTAATTACGACAACTCAAGTTGCTTTTGTTAATGGTAACAAAATTGGTTAATGAATATTACGGTAATCTGTTGTGTGTGGCAATATCCGTTGAAGTTTCCAGACAATCAAGTTAACCAACACTGGTTATTTGGCAATCAGCTGATATTATTGTAAGAGAAAAAGAGATGGAAGCTAAGACATTTTCGATTCAAGAAGTGCAACAGAGACAAATATTGGGCAACTTAACGGATAAAATGCATTTCGAGGGAATTTTTGTAAAAAATCCTAATTGGCAAATAATCCCAAACAAAGGATATTTATCGCTGCTTTTTTAGATTAACTTTGTTTTAACTTTGAGAACAGTGTAGATTTCTGGAATTATCGTTGATTTTAAGGTTATTTTTCGGAACGATCGGCAATTTTAAATTTTTATAAGCCGTCCCCTTCACCCACAAATTGCTCAAAGCCGTAATAATAATATGTAGTATAACTATATATAAATTGGCTTACAAATAAAGTAGACTTAACATGAATAATAGAGGGCAACTCATGAATTTTTTACTTTGAAGTCGGTTCAGTTTATTTAAAATTATGGCGATCTGAACTCTTCGAACGCCTTATACCTTATAGGGTTCTAACAATTCTTACAAGTCAAGATTTGTTCGAGTATTGCAAGATTTTTTAGATAAAGCCAAGGAATACCTTAAAATATATATTGACAACAAGGCAATATGTATATATTAAATAAGTATTATAAATTTCTACGACACTCAACAACAACTAAATATAACAACAACAAAGTCACTGTCTCTATCTCTATCTCTGTCTTTCGCAATCACTGTCTCTGTCATACAAAGTCACACGACCTATTCAAATATTTAGGCATTCTGATTAATGAACGCATGCAACGCTAATTAATTTGATTAGATGATGACAAAAAGCTCAAATTAGTTTGCGGCTAACAATGCGACAACAACAACAACAACAGCAACAATAGGAACGACAACAATGATGACAGTGTCATCAGCAGCCAAATTATACTTAAATTTATATGTATGTATGTGTGTATGTTTGTGTATAAAAAAGTTCTACTTAGATTAGGTTAGGCCAACAACAATGCAAATAAATTAATTATGTTAATCTGTTTACATGTCAACGAGCTGCCGCGAGAGAGCAAACCAGAGAGAGAGAGAGAGAGGGGCTTGCGGTTAGAGAGAGAGAGAGAAAGAGAGTAAGAAAGAGAGTGTAACTGATAGGTAGGGGGATAGTTAATAAAGCAAACACCTGTCGCCCCCTGTCACGCCCCTCCCCTCTTTAGCATCTACACTCGCGGCAGGTGTAGAGATACGGATTCATCCATTTGTTGCTCATACGCATCGTTGAACCCAAGCAACAACAACAACAACAACAAGCAACAACAACGCGTAAATTGCACAACAACTTTTGAGACAATCATGAGCCAGCTAATGTTAATAATGATGATAATGTTGATGTAGATGACAAAGTTTCTGATGTTCATAATAATGTTGCACACAGCCAAAAAATTTCAATATCAATTTTGAAGAATTTAGTATTCAAAAAGTATTTGTTTAGCTAACCTTAAGGAAAATAAGTCTCAAATATTTGACTTAATTTAAAACTCTTTTAAGACATGATTCAGATTCAGAACATATTAATTAAATTTAGATTAAGGTTAATAATTGAAAGATATATAATCAAAATTTCTTAACTAAATGATATCCGATAGTCAAATTAAGTATTTCTCGCTCCATATAAGAAAACCAGAGATCTTTGAACTTTTTTGAATTGATTTCATTTCGGAATTCACACTTCTTTTTCTTACAGTGTAGCTGCAAAGGAGTCAACTGTCAGCTCGTCTAAGACGTCATCAATCTGACTCGCAAAACCGACTCCAGTTAACAGTCCCCCGTCCACCCCGCTCTTTCTCCTCCTTCTCCTCTTGCCCCCTGCCCCATTTGGTGGCGTCTCATGCACGTTGCATGGAAACCGCAAAACACTTTGAAGCAAAAAGTTTATGCGGTTACTCTGAAGTGTGCGTGTGTGTGTTTGTGTGTGCGGGTGCGTCTTTCTATTAGTCTGCATGGATCTTACAGTGGTTTTAAATCTATTTACAACATTGCAAAAATTATGACTTTTTTCTTAAAAATGTTTTGAGAAGTAATTGGAAATTTTCACAAATAAAATATGCAATGTAATTTATAAAAATTTATATAGAGAAGTATTTATATAAATAAGCTTATAGTCAGTATCATAGTATGTAAAAACTGGAAACTGCAAATGTCATTCGTAGAACAAGCAAAGGAATTTGAGGAGGAATTTGAAAAGCGCAGAAATTGGAAAATAAGCTGTGAATTTATGTAAAAACCAGTGAAAAGTTAACTGAACATCGAATCATGAACAAAAAACGAGGAAATTAACTGACAAAAATGGAACATGTAGGAAATGAGAAAAATGTAAACTGCAAATAAGCACAGAAATGTGGGAAAACCAAGAGAAAAACTGAAGTTAACTGAAGACTGAATTTTAAATAAACAACAAATTATCTACTACTAACAAAAGAAAAAAAACAGTAAATAACACAACAAAAAGAGCAAGAAAAGCAAGGAAAAAAAAAAGATTGTAATGGAGCCAAAGACAGCAATCGAAGAAGCGATGAAATTACGATAAGTACGGAAAATTTTCCCAATGGGAAATATTAGAAATAGCAAAAACTAAACCTGTGAATTGGAATGTGAAGACTCTTACGTGTGTATATAATAAATATACTATAAATTATCTGTAAATTTGTCTTTGTTAACATTTTATCATGAAATATTTAAAATAGCTTGATAACGAATTAAACTATCTACAATTATGGTAATATCTCTAAAATGTTGTGGCTGAAGAACGTGATAGATATGAATTAACAAAACAATGAATAACATATCTAAACAAATACATGTGTTGACTAGTGTTATAAATTACATGTAATCTGTATACTTGTAATACTAGAATGCAAATAACTAATAAATTTATGAAAATTAAGATATCAGTTTTATTTTCTTTGCTGGAAACTACATAAAATAAATTATTGGAGTAATAAGCAACTTTAACTTAAGTATTCTTATTTTTTTATTATTTATTATTTTGTTATGAACATTTATTGTTTATTATTTATTTTATTTATATTATTATTATATTAAGAAAATTTGAATACTTGAATATTAAATTTGCTATATTTTACAATTAGTTCAATATAAAACAGTTAAATGAAATTATTGGTAAATAGCTTAAATATTTCCGATTAATTTTCTCTCTTTTTCTCTCTGCATGTCGCTTCTCTTCTCTTCCCCCCCCCCCCCCCTCTCTCTGTCTCTCTCTGTCTCTCTCTCTCTCTCTGTCTCCATTGAGCTGACAATTTAAGAATTTAGAAATCGTTTCGTAACCACTGTGCCATCATTGTCGCTGATGAGCCATCGTGCACTTTAAGCAAATTAGTTACGCAGCTCATGTTCTCACTGGTCCTGTTTGCTCTTCCTGCTATCCTTCCCCCCCTACAAACCAAACCCTACTCCTTCCCTTTTCACAATTCAACACATCATTCTGCACAACACTGTGTGTGTTTTGTGTATGTTGGCAAACAAATTTAATAAATAGCTAAAGACACAAAAGTCACAACCCTTTGTAAAAACACCAAAAACTCAACCAAGCCTCAATTCCAATGGGGAAAATGGTTGTACTTGGGTGGGGTTGGGTGGTTGCTTTGGTGGGTGGTTGGGTGGTTCAATGGGTGATTGGATGACTTGAGTTGATGGAGTTCTGCTCGCTTGGTCGGGCTGTCAACAGACCGAAAAATAAGAAGCAAGCAGCAAAAACTACAGTAGACTCTAAGAGACCCTGTAGTTGTTACCCTAGTGAACCAACTAAATCTTATAGCTGAAATACATCTGATATTGTAATTCATAGATGTAGAAAGATTTTCAAATGAATTTGCTCTGCTTAAAATATAGCAGTGTGTCAGAGTTTGGTTTAGGTGTAGATCTACACTCAGAAAAAACACCGGTCGTACATCATGAACACTTGGTCATAATTTGTAAAGCCAAGTGGTTGTTTTGAGAACGAAGAAAAATGTGCATGGATCTTTCCGTTCTTTTTATTCTGAGTGTAGGTGTATATCTACTTTTTTTTATACAGATCAAGCATAATAATTTCTATTTAAAATTGTTATAATCATTTCTAAAATATGGATAATTTTATAACTGACTCAAGTTTTAATTGAGATAAAGATGGATAATAAGAATTTCTCTCTACTCCTTTTGCTTTTTTATTTGGTTATACTTGATACTTCTACTTTTAAAAGCTTACCTTGTATGCGTTTCAAGTACAGGGTCTACAAAAGCCAACAAACTGTAACTGAAGAAGCCATCGTTGTCGCGTCCATATTCATATTTACTTAAGTTTATGGCTGCTTCTATTTGTTCTTGTCAGGGATATTGTTGTAACTGTTGTTATTGGTTGTTGTTAAAGATGTTGTGTAGTTGTTGTTGTTGTTGTTATTGTAGATGGTTGTTACTGTTGGTGTTGGTGTTGCTGCTGTAGGCTATTTCGCTTTTGCAGCCAACCACATAAATATACATTCATTTTAACATATTTGCGAGGGCCCGCCCCTCATTTGTTAGCCGTTGTTTTGTTTTGGCCAAATGTCTTGAGCCAAATTCATGCGACGCCTACGACGATTACGACACAGCAGCAACAACAATAACAATAACAGCAACACCAGCTGCCACCGTGTCAAGGCACAGTGGGCATTATAAATGACATTTTACAAATCATTTTCGAAACATAAAACCTGATCTTTTGATTTTATTTCATCAAATAATAAAAAAAAGAAGAATAAAAAAAGAAAAAATATTTAGTTTTCTTTTGATTCCTTTTTTTTATTAATTATTTGTAAGTATTTTAGTTTTTGTTTTATTTATTTCGATAAGTATAATGAAGAAAACTTATCGATATTCTCGACGGTTTTATTCCTTAAGCCTGAAAACTAAGTTTTCTTATAAGATGTTTAAGATTTTCATTGATTTAAATCGGTAAGTGATCAAAGAGAGCCACCAAAAATTGGATCAAATAAAATTAAAAGTTCAGGTATTTTATGTTATGAATAAGATTTGTAATTTTAAATAAATAGGTATTAAGAAGGGTAACACAGTTGAAGAATTTTGAATTTATGATAGCTCTAACACTAATAATATCTGAGATCAGTATAGAGCTATTTAGTTTATCAAAAAACTATATAAATAATTAATTGATATACCACTTGATTTCTTAATCTAATAACTATTAAAATTTAAAATATAACAAATATATACATAACTTTTTAGGTAAATTTGTTTGTTCTTTTGAAAACTATTTATTTATAATGCATAACAGTAATGAATACTGTAAGTGAAATATTTAACCAAGTCGTCGACATCTGTAGCCCACTGTGCGAGGCTCATTCTGTGTTTGCTGAATGGGGAACTGGGGGACTGGGGGGAGTTAAGGGGTATGGTGTATAGTTGGTATTTCGGTTATACTACAAGTATATGTATCTCTGATGCTGTCCGTTACATAGTTTTAGCAGCATCGCTGTCAGTTTGTCCGTCTGTTCGTCTGTCTGTCTGTCTGTCTGCCGTTGACTGGCCTCATAATTTATATGCTAAACATATTGCGCTTATATGGATTACACAAAAATATTTCTGTCTTTCGCTTTTGACGGGGTTAAACAGGGTCCCAGATTTTGCATTGCCTTTTTAGAGCCCCTTCCCCTGCCCCCTCTCCACCCTCCCCTCTTCCCCATTACACACATCAACAGTAAAAACCCCCATTGAAAAAGTTGGCTGTCAAATGCAGTTGCCTTTGAAGTGGAGACCACAAAATACTAAAAGCCAAGTCAAGCCAAGACAGCCAAGTAAAAGGTAGCAGCTACCTTACAAAAGATGATATAAGGAGTATGATTTTCGGGTTTAAACGCTTTACAAATTGTGAGCCAGTTTTATAACCAAAAATATTTTTCAATCTAAAATAGTTCAACTGCATTTATGATAGATTTTTCTTATATATTATTGACTTACTTGCGACTTCAAATGTAAAAAATATTTCATTTACTTTTGAATTTTTATGCTTTTCATTAAATGCCTCAATTGTTTATAATCAATTATGATTATTATAATTTAAATATTCGAATTCGAACTATATTTAATTATTTTTCTCTCTCTTTCTCTCTCTCTCTCTCTCTCTCTCTCTCTCTCTTTTGCTTTGTTTATTTCTCTTTATCTGCTGTTGTGATTTTCTATTTTTCTTGTAATTCTTTTTTACATTTCCCAAACTTAACAATTTGCTAAAATAATAATTTGAATTACATTCTCTCTCTCTCTCTCTCCCATTCTGTCTGTATTTCAACTCTTTCTCTCACTTCTTCTTCTCCTTTTCACTTTTTTGTTTTTGTTTTGTTGTTTTGCTGTTGTTCTCTAAAAATTTCAGGCTGACTGAATTGCCTGCACCTCAAACGGCATTCATGCATTTTGGCATTCGCATGAAACGCTCAACGATGCGTGAATCCATCCACAGCTGAACTGTGACTGTGACTGTGAATGTGACTGCGACTATGAGTCACAGTCACAGCTGGCACACCTTCGCTCTCTTCCTGATTCTTTGCTCGCTGCCAAGGTCAACTAATTATCAAGTGAAGAAGCAAACACGCAAAATTAAAAAAAAAGGTATATATTTAAAATTGAAATATCCTAAAATTTAGAATCAATTTAAAGATGAAATCATGGTCAATATGAAAATTTAGCAGTAAAATCGGTCTTACTTTGACAAAGTTATGCAAGTTTAAAGATATATACTATGAAAAATTACAATTTTTAAATGTGGAATCAATAAATACATTAAACTATTTTCAACACGATATTCGCATAAAAATCGGTCTTGTATTGACAAATTTATGCAAGATTAAAGATATATGTTTCGAAAAATGAGCAATTTTTAAATATAGAATTAATAAATACATCAATAGTTTGACAAAATGACATTTCACATTAAAATTGGTCATACTTTGACAAAGTTATGCATGTTGAAAGACTGTTGTTTTATCTAAGAAATCTTAAGGGTCCAACCTCTCCATATATTTCAAAAAATTAACAATTTTTAAATGTAGAATCAATAAATAAATCAAACTCTTATAAAAATGACATTCCGCATAAAAATCGGTTAAGTTTTTCAAGAGTTATACAAGTTTGACCGACAATAATAACCCTTTGCAAGCATATTCAAAATCTGGCTCATGTCAATTTGCCATGACGAGACATGTGTAGACTTTGGTGTCATGTGGCAAGTGGCAAGTGGCACTTCCTTATCGCTAGTGTAATTGAAATTGAAACTTACCTATGATGCACTGCATTATGAAATTGACTCTGACTGACTCTTGTTGTAGTTGTAGATGTTGTTGTTTTTGTTGTTGTTAGACGACGCTGCGCTGCAACTGCGCTGCTGCTGCTGCTATTGTTGCTGCTGCTGTTGCGGGACCAGAGCGGCAACTTTTGCAATTTCTTGACGTCCGGCGAGAGGCCAATGATGCGCGTTGCCGCAGCGCTCGCACTTAACGGTGACGTCATATTGGCAACATCACTTGCATCCGTATCTGCATCTGCTTCAAGCTCAGCGCGATGTTGTTGTTGCTGCTGTTGCTGTTGCTGCTGCTGTTGCTGCTGCTGCTGCTCGCTGCGCAGTCGACGCGTTGGACGACGTTGCGGTGGTGGTGGTGTTGGTTTTGTGGTGAGGCGGCGACGTTGAAAGCCATTTGACTGTTGTTGTTGTTGTTGTTGTGGCTGGAGTGTTGCTGCTGCTGCTGCTGGTACTACAATTGTTGTTTCTGCGGCTGCTGCCGTTGTTGTTGTTCTGGGCGCTTTAGCCGCCCGCAATTTGATATCCGTTATTTGAGCAATATTGCTATTGTTGTACTTGCTGTTGTTGTTATTGTTGTTGTTATTGCATTGCTTGTTGCTGCTGCTTAAGGCTTGCCATTGCTGCAACTGCAATTGCCTTGTAAGTTGTCGCTGTTGTTCCTGCTGCTGCTGTTGCTGCTGCTGTTGTTCCTGGGCTCTTTTTGCTGCTGCTGTTGTTGCCATTGCCATTGTTGTTGTTGCTGTTGTTGCTCCTGTTGCTGTTGCTGTTGTTGTGCCATGATTCGGCGCTGAACGTAAATCATTCAACATCACATCCAGATCACTTGCCAGCGAGCTGAGCAACTGTAACAACAATAATAAAAAAAACACACACATTTAATTAAATACTGTAATTAATATCTTGTTTAAAATGTCATAATTATTATTAAAAATAAATAAACAACAAATGGGGAACCAGCAACGCTCAAGGGGAGGGGAGAAAAGTGCTGTGCAAACTGTTTTCTAGCTGTTTTCTTGTTTGCGTTTCACGATTAAAGCTATATAAACTCTGGAGCAAATATATGAACGCACCCCTTTTTTTAAGCGTTCGGATAGAAATGGTGAAGATATATAGTATCTTGATTATCTGTTATCTGTTTATAGGGGTTTATTGGATTGGTTATTTTCCCTTCATGGCGCGTTTTTCCTGATGTTTCCTCTTTATTTTTCACAATCTAAACTCTGGAGCAAATATATGAACGCATCCCTTTTTTTAAGCGGCGTGCAATTTTATGACCGCACTCGACAAAATTCAATGAACGGTGAGGAAACGATACTAAATATATCTCTTTTTATCTATGTACTCCTTGGAGTTCAAATGAATGCTTCAAAATGCCAGCTCCAAGCGACCAGACTCGCAGAACGCCGCCCAAACTATCAACGATCCTCCTCCAAAGTGTCGATTGGATTGGACTCCTATCTGATCATAAGGACCCTTAACAAACTAACAATATATTTATATTTTTTACCAATCTTATATAGATTTTACACAGATTTTTTAGATTGACTGTGTAAGGTTAATGATACACAATATTCAAATTAAATCGCCTTTTTCTAAGTACCTACAAAATTAGTTCTGAAACACCTCAAAATGCATTGCGAAACACTCGTAAAAACATTGATGGATTCGGCTGAAAATTCGCAATAGTTTTTCAGAATCGATTGACAATTGAGTTCGATGCAAAAACTTTGTCTCATTTTTCGGTTAATGAACGGATGTCTCTCAAGTAGCCATAGACTTGACACAGACAATCAACTGCTGACGCTGTCCGTCTGACCATGAGACCATGAGAATATCATCGTACATTTGTATACCCTATGAAAATGTACAAAAGTGGGTATAACAAACTTTGCGGCATTTGTAACAAGCAGAAGAAGAGCTCTTTCTGGGTAAACATTATATGAGCAGTATTGACTTGACTATCTACGTATGTGTATAAGTAAGTTATAAATATACCTATTTTAAAATTCATTTCGAATCTAAATATCGCTTAGCGCTTTCTTCATTGTTATCAAATAATTTTGAATAATAATACACTAATTTTTCATATTAAAGAATGAGTTTCTTCTATATTGTTTAGAAGGACTTTTTTAAATTTTTGACGATTATTTAATTATGAAGTATTTGATTTAATAATTAGACAAATTAATTTATTTATTTTTCTATTTATTTATTTATTAGTTTATTAATAAGACAAATTTATTTATTTAATTTTTTTAATTTTGCTGATTATTTAATTATTAAGTCTTTGATTTAATAATTAGACAAATTTATTTATTTAATTTTTCTATTTATTTATTTATTTATTAATAAGACAAATTTATTTATTTAATTTTTCTATTTATTTATTAAATGATTTAAAATGTTCATTATTTATAAGAAAGTGTTTTGCAATTATACTATTTTTTTCTTCGTTTAAATATTACACTTAATTATTGCCTCGATTTATCTATAATAAAACCTTCTCTAGATAAATATATTCTTTCTATCTCATTTATTTCGTACCGACTTTAAAATTGAGTTTTAGTTTTACACGAAAAGAGAGTTAGTTTCTGACAGCAACTGTAGGAAACAGGGTATCTATCAATTTAGCATTTACAACTGGAAGTTCTTTCCTGCCCAATCATGCCCCATAGTCTGGGACTTGAACTCCGAGAGCAGTACGTGAAATTTCCGTTACACAAACAAAATGTGGCACTAGTCGGTGGTGCTGGTGGTGCTGCAGTTGCTGGTGGTGTTACCTGCAGTCGCCAAAAAAAAAAATAACTGGTCTTGACTTCCGGCCGGTGGCATAGAGTGTATAGAGTATAGAGTGGGGAGGCCTTGACGAGGCTGACGATTAATCGAAACGCCTTTAATAATTACGCTAGACAGTTGACTTCATAATAACGGGTTTTTTGGGGTTGCGGTCGTGCTCCTCAAAACTACATGCAACGAGTGCAACGTGCAACGAGTGCAACGTGCAACATTTAAGAAAAGTCTACACACAGTCACCTCAACTGCAACAGCAACAACAACAACAACAACGTCAAACCGGCTCCCACGCTCTGTGCTAATTTGAGCTCCACTTCTATATTTTATTTTATTTTTTGATTTTATTTTTTTTTTTTCCATCTTTTTTTTGGGTTTCAGTTGCTGTCGCTTTTTCGACTCAGCTCATTTATTTTTGTTGTATTTTTATTTATTTTCAGTTGGTATTTATAAATATATTTCTACAGTTTTTGGCCTTTATTTTACTTTATTTTTTTCCCATTTTTTTTTTTGCTGTTTTGTGTGCTTTTGGCTAAAAACCTCGCAGAGTTGCGAGTTGTATGCAAATTTTGTGGGCTAAACTCAAGTGGAAAAACGGCGACCGACTTAAATATATTTTTTGAATTTGAATGGATCACATTGAACAGACCTCTAAGTACGCTGCAATTGAGGATCGCAATTGAGCAAAAGTCAGCGAGTCTAATGATTATTAAAATGGGTATTAGCTAGAAAGATGACTTGATTTGTTTCGACCTTAAACTATTGTAAGCTATCTCTCTCGATATATGTTTCCTATATCTATCCTATCTCAATCCTACCTCAATTTTATCCTTATTACATCTCAATATGATGTATATTTAATGTTTGTTCTACATCTATTCTATGTACACCCTATACTTATGCCTATTCTATTCTCATCTTCTCCTATCCTATGTGTAGTTTATGTCTATCTAATAGCTATCTTATCCCTTACCTATTCCTTTCCTCTCCTTTGGGTACCTACCTTAGTCCTACCTTTTCTTATCCTTATCCTATCCATATACTATGTATATTTAATATTTACTCTACCTCTAACTATTCTATGGATATCCAGTGCCAAATCTCTCCTCATTCCTGTCCCTATACTATCAATATCCTACAATATTCTATGGCTTTTCTATGTCTGCTCTATGCGTGTCCTGTGCTTATTCTTTCCCTCTCATCCCTTTCATTATTGTTTACACAAATTACAAATTATTATTCCATTATATCGTTTCCGTTCTCATCTACATGTATCTCATTATATGGAACATTCTATTTCATCTCCTCTTCACTTAGTACTTGATTTCGCTTCACATCAGTCATGTCTATAATTTGCACGAGGTGTCGACACCTCTTCCTTTATGGGGCGCACTTAGCACAAGTTGCACCACATCACGCATACGCCTCATTGCACACTTAATGTGCAGTGTCGTTTCCATATTCCAAAAGAAGGAGAAAAAAGGCCTTAAACACATGGATTAGCGTGTAATGTGCAACAAACACACAAGCATACACACGAGATCCACACACACCCTTCTCACACACAAACACACAGACACACAATATGCAGACAGACCAGCCAATTGAGCAATTGACACAGCAAACAAATTCAAATTGAAAATGTGGGCAAAGCAACGCAAAAAGCAACAACAACAACAAAAAAATATGAAGAATAATAATGAAAAAATAAGAAAAAATAAAACAAGCAAGAACAGCGCAGGAGAGACTAGCCGAATATTTAATACTCTTCCTTTAACTTAATTAATCGTAGACTAAAAAGAAATAGTGGTAAGAAAAATATGTTGACTAATTTTTTAGCTTACAAATAAATTGATAGATATGATAATGAAAAAAAAGAACAAGATTTCTGATCTACCAAAATGATTTGAAATTTCTATTTTATTGTAGTTATCAATAAAATATTAAGTTTTTAGGAACATAAACTAACAAACATTGATTGAAATCGTGTAGAATTATTTAAGCCTACAGAAAAGAAGAATCTTCATAGATAAATTATAGAACATTGGAATAATATTGTAATAACAGAACTTTTCTAAATCACTTCTTATATCACAATTACGAACAGTTTATAAAAATAGTTATCGATCAAGTGTCACAATTGTAAAAGAAATAAATTAGAAATTATAGTATGTTACATTATGTTTAAACCACTAAGCATACCCTTTGCTAAGAGTATTTTTAAACGACAATCGTCGTGTATCTTGTTTAAAGTTTGAAGTAAAAAAAGCAAACTTCAATTGGCTGCGACTGCAATTTCAATTTTACGTATCCTCAAATGAAATCAAATAAAATAATGATAATTAAAATAATCATAATTATGATATAAAAAGAATCAAAATAATATCAAGAAATTACTTGAATTATTCAAGAATATAAACGAAATTAAATGAAATTAAAAGAAATGAAATGAAATGAAATGAAATGAGCTACAATCTGGGAATGAGTTTTGGACACTTGGACTTTTAGACATTTGGACTTTTGGACATTGGACATTTGGACATTTGTAGATTTGGACACTTACCGCAATGGCATCCATGACAGCATTAACCATTTTGACTCCTTGTTGTTGTAGATTGTCCGCTGGATTGTGGTATGTGTTGTTGGTGTTGTTGTTGTTGCAGATGTTGTTAGTGTTGTATAGTTGATGTTGTTGTTGCTTTATCGTTGCTTCTTATGATTTATTTGACAGTCATGCAAACATTTTGCACAATTTCAATTCGTTTTTTATTTCTTTCTCAGCTTCAACTTTGGTTTCAGTTTCTGTTTCTGTTTCAGATTCGGTTTCTTCGGTTCCAGCTCCGCGTCCTTCGCGTCCCGCGCGCTTTTCAACTTTGAATCTGTTGACATTTAATTAACGTGCTCGATTTGCTTATGCGGCAGGTGGGCAGCCTCAACAACACACACAACACACACACAACACACACACAACACAACACTCACACACAGACAGCACACACACTCGTCTGGAGCTGTTTTGGAACGTGCTGGTTAACTGTGGACAAAAGATTGACATCAAGTTAGTGACTGGGTTATAAACCACTTGAGCCCACTTAATGGGCGGTTGGGAAGTTGGGAAGCGAATGATGAAAGAATACAAATATCTTATAATATGTATAAAAAACGTCTATCTTCGGCATGCCAAAGCTTAAATACTCTCGCTGATGAGAGATCGGTATTTAAAGTCCTCTGATTTAAATCAATTCTAATTAGGTTGTCTGTCAGTTTTGTTAAGAATCTAAGGATAGCTACAATTCGATAGATCAAATCGAATGTAGATAGATCAAATTGAAGTTTAGAAATCGGTACAGTATTTTCAAAGTTATGATGGTCTGAACTCGCAAACATCTGACAAATTTTGTAGGTCTTTAATTTTGCCAGTTAAAATAAGCCCAAGAATACTACGAATGAATATGATCAGATTATGTATCAGATGTGTTATTAACTTAAATCTAATAACAAAAACAGTTTCTGATCATATTCTAAGGTTTAAGGTTTTTATAAATTTAAAGCAACATTTTTAAAAGTATAAGTATTAGTACTTTTAAAAATGTTGCTTTAAATTTATAACAAAAAATGAAATCAAACCAATCCGACAACCTATCGAAGTTTTCATAGATATGTAAATATTTCACTGCTTTTAAAAGTGTAAAATTGTCAGGAAAATACTAAATTATTCTCTCGATATGTTTTCTCATATTTTCTAGCATTGCATACAAAAAGAAATATTTAAAAAAAAAATGCTAACGAAATTGAGTTTTCGGGAAATTTTTTAGATAGATTAAAATATATTCGATTGTGGCTAGATAAAATTAATTAGAAATTAAGAAAAAGATTTAATAATAAATTAATTAATTTAATAATAAATATACCAGCTTAAATTTACCAATAACAACTTGAGCTGCTTTTATAGAACCATAAGAAGAAATGAATATATATTGTAAAATGTCTAAAAAGACATCATTTTATAAAAAATGAGTAAGAAATTAATATAAACAACTCATAAATTTGTCTCTTATCAGACTTCCATACTAAATCATCTTCTGTAGAAGAAAATTTCAATGTTTACCTCTTTTTTCTCATTAGCTGAAGAGAAAAGAAATCTTTCGATCGGAAATGATAGCAATCAACACAATGATATCACACAGAGTTTACCAAATGATGATTGAAAAAAACGAGATTAAGATTGATAAAAAACTACCTCATATGGTTATTAGTTAGCATCTGTAACAAAGTCCATTACGAACTTTAACTACAGCTGTTTTAGAGTTCGAGTATTATTTTGTGTCTGGTTGAAGCCAAATAGCAATTGGGACCCTCGGCAGACGGCAATAAACCAAATAAAAAGTGAATGTATCTTACAGATACTCGTACTTTTAATTAAAAAAGCGCTGCTCCGCAGCTAGCAGAGCAATCGCTCTGTCCAAACATTGCCGAGATGTTTGACGATGTCAGTCCGTTTCTCTGTCCATCTGTCCATCTGTCTGTCTGTGTGTCCATCTGTCTGTTTGTCTTTTGGTCTGCTTCAACTGTCCTAACCACATTGCGCGACGCATGAAAACTGAAAAACTTGTTTCACGTATTTTCCACAATTTTCCGCATTTTATGCTCATTAATTACATTTTCATTTCCATTTCCATTTGCATTTACATTTACATAACCATTTTACTTACGTACTTACTTATTACTGTAGTTAGTATGTCTGCTATTTAATTCGATTTTATTTAATTTCAACACCCTGTAATCAAACACACCCAAAGGGATTCAAATTGCATAAAAATTAGTTAAAGCATAAAAAACATAAAATATTGAATAGGTTTTAATTGTGAACTTTTTGATAAAATAAAAATTAGCTTTGTAAATTTTATATCAAATTTAACAAATTCAATTTAAATTAAATTTTAAAAAGGAGTACAAAACTAATTTCATTTTTAAAAGTAATTTGTTAAATTTTGTACAAAAAGCACAAGCATGAATTTCTGTTTTATTAAAAAAATATACAAAATTAATTTCCTTTCAATATTTTATATATTTTTATGCTTTAATTAACTATAAAAAATAAATTTTTGTGTATATTTTCCCCTTAACTATTATAAAACTATTTAAATTCTTTTCAAATTAAATTTTGTCAGAATATATACAAAATTAATTTCTATTCAATATTTTATATTTTTTGTAATTAATAGCAACTTTTTTAGTGAATTTTGTATATTTTTGTTTAATAATATGTAAATAAACTAAGTAATTGGTTGACTAATAAAGTTTCTTGTGTTCTTCTAAGTTTGAGTTTATTTTCATATTCTGTACAATACATTACAAGATTTAAAAAATATATTTCGCTATCCTGTTTTTTGTAAAATGTATTAATTGAATTAATCTGAATATTTAAGATAATATTAAATATTAAAAGCAATATAAATACACAAAAGCTCTTCTAGTAAACAGTTGACAAAGGCACTTATTTATTTGTCTAGGGTATCTCGGAGTTAAGCAGTCTCGTCCAGAGCCAACCTACTTGTTTTTAAATATCATTAATTTTCGTATGTTTTTTCGTTGTTTTGGTTTTTTGGTTAACTGGCTCAGAAATGTGTAAGCCACAAGTCTGTTCAAAAATTCCTCAGCAGTTGACGGAAGTTGAATTGCAAATTGAATTGCCAGCGATTTACACGATTTGATAACAGAAAACATTTCAAAACAAACAACAAATATACATAAGTATATATAAATAAAATATATATAGTAAAAACAAACAACTTGAGATGCATTCAAACTACGCGCGCTTTTAAATCGGCCATCAAAATAATAAAAAAAAGACAGAAAACAAAAAAAAACGAATTCAAGTAAATAAATAAAAACAAAAAATAAATTAAAATAAATACAACACGAAATGCGTGAAAAAAACGCGACAAATCAACACAATTAACTGCGCTGCTGCTGCGCAGTCGCAGTCGCTGTCAGCGTCGCAGTCGCAGTCGCAGTCGGAGCTCATTACTGAAGCTTAAATGCATACGAAATGAGCTGTTGTTGTTGTCCCGGGAGTTTTATTTATTTATTTAAGTGTATATAAATTGTTTTATTATATGATTTACACTCTATGTAAAGTGTAGAGTGCTTTGAATTTGTCATTAGATTGCATTTAGATTCGTAATTCAAATAAAAAAGATACAAATGGAAATTGAAGATAGAAAGTGAAGCTGACAATTCACAATCTCCATTGAATACTACTCTAAATAAAGTTGTGCCTTCAATTGATCTGATCAAAAATCAGATCTTAAGAGAGAAACAGTGAATTGCAATACAACTATATAGTATCTGGAACTCTGGAATTCAGAGTAGTATGAGCTGAAAAACTCATTTGAAATTTGCTAAAATCAGGGATACAAGCCGTAAGCTAAACCGTTACCCGTTAACCGATTTTAACCGATTGGAATGTAACCGAAAGTAAATTTTTATAATTTTTCGAAACCGATAAACTGAATAACGGTCTGTTTAGGTTTTTTTCCAACGCAATCGAAATCGCACAATTCTCATTTTGAAAGAAGTAAATGTGCTAATCTGTAAAGCAGAGTCTAAATATGCCAAGGTAAATACAACAGCTCGTTGGCTGTCTGAGATTACAGGGTATTTGTACTGATAATATTGAGTCTCTGCTTTAGTTTAAGCTAACTAAATATTTACGAATGGAGTGAAGAGCATTTGAAGATCGCTTTTGGGTCTCAAGATTTCTCAACTTGTGTTGATGCTTCTTGTTTATGTTTACCATTTTTTCCTCCTCCTCCTCCTCTACTTCTTGCTCTCTTCTTCTTTTTCTCATTTTTGGGCCGGCTCATTAGCAAATGGTGACATATGAGACAACAACAACAATAACAATAACAGTAACAATAACAACAGTAACAACAACAGCTGCAACGACTGCGATTGTGTGTGAGGCATGAAATTTCAAACAAAGTTCCATTTCCAATTCCGAATCCGATTCCGATTCGAGTTTCAACTTGATTCAAATTCAAATTCGAATTCCCAACTTTTGTTTATTTATTTGATTTGAGTTTGAAATTTATTCATAACTACATGTTAAGGTAGGAAGAGCGTAAAATTTGAAGTTAATTAAATGATATTGAGCCATAAATTGAAAGCATACAATATCCATGAGATACTCGCACACACACACACACAGACACTTATGCAAATATACAGATACATTTCACAGATAGAGAAACAGCTGTGAGCAACTGACAGCATGACTTGAGATTTGATACAACTACAGATACAACTGCAGATACTGATACAGATACAGATACATATTGCACATATAGATACAGTTAAATATTGCAACTACAGATACCGATTTATTAAAGTCGGAATTATCTAGTTTTGTACAACACAGCTCTAGATACAGATACATATTGAAGTTATATATATATATAAATATTTGAATTGCAGCTCTCTGTTTTCGGATTCTATTCAGATATAGTTCCAATTATTACAGATACACATTTAACTAAAGCTGAAGATACATTCATATATATATATGTAAGTTTTCTTTAATTGGACTCTTTCTTAACTTAAATATGACTTTAAGATACAATACAGCTATAGATACAGATGTACATGTAGCAATTATAGATACATTTAAATTGCAATTCTCTATTTTGGAGTCTCTCTTATCAAAGACACGGCTTGAGATAAACTATATCTACAGATACAGATACAGCTACAGCTACATATTGCAACTTCAGATACATTTCAATCTTGGTTCTCTGTTTTTCGACTCTTTCTTATCTTAGACAGTCTTTTGTTTAACTACCCACGATAAACTCAAGCTCTCGAGCTCTGTCGACTCTTGATAAGCACGCACGCAGCGCAGTCGACGTCGATGTCGCAGTCGCTGTTAACGTCGCCGACGTCAGTAAATTGAGACTGAAGGTGATTTGATTGTCCGCATCGTCAAGTGTCGTCAAGGCGATCACATTCTTTGCATTCCCGTCAATTGATTCCTCAATAAATCAATTGAAATGTGTTTTCTGATAAGCGTTGATTCGTTGTAATTGAAATGCAGCCCCATCCCCCTTCCCCCGCTCTTCCCATTTCGCTTCCCCTCTCCATTACATTTTTAAATTGGGTCGCAATGTGTCCTTTTTAATTAATTTGTGCATATGAATTTTGCAAACAATTGAGAGCGTCATGAAATTGAATGCGAAACCAACAACAAACGTATCAATTGAGGGACGATACGCGCATGGCTTTCATACTCGTATCTATCAGATACAGTATCTGCTAGTTCGCTAGCAGTAACAATGAAATCAGCTTGGGCAAGGTCAGTTGTTCCAAATTGGTTAGAAGAGACATGCCTTAGATACTTTTGACACACATTTCGCTTATCGTATTTGAAGTCAAATTGGGAACTGGTATTTCACACATAATGGAAATCTATCTCTAAAATACCCGAACCTCATTATGCAGATACACTTGGTTGATACAGATACAGATACAGCTACAGATACTGTGTTAACACCTCGCCTTGAAACGGGTCGCACAACATTTCAATAATGTAGTCGCAATATTTATGACACTTCATTAAATCTAAATATACTCGTACATATTTTGAATATCTATTTTATAAACAACAACGAAATATTAACGGCGACATTTAAATACTAAACGGTATGTGTTTGCATTCCATTTGACAAAAGATTGGTTTTAACCGAAGCGTAAAATTTTGTTGTTTTATTTATTATAGATATTATCATTTTTACAGCACATTTTTGCATATTGAAAGCATTAATATGTGTAAGAATTTAATTGTTATTTACTCTTTTAACAGAGTCTAAAATTTATGTATATAAAGATACTCAAAATCTGAGATTTAGATAGTATTCAAATTGCCTTGAGCCTATAAAACAATTGTTGGAAGTTATGCCTTCCAAGTTTATGCTTCAATTGTAATGCAAATTTTAGAAGGGAAATAATTAAAAATTTAATAAATTTAAATATTTCATTTATGGTAAAAAGTATTAGTCATAAAAACTTGGTTTAATTGTGATAATACAGAAAAGCGCCTAACTAAAATTTTACTAGCCATCAAATCTTAAGAATCAATTTCAAGAGAATACTGTTAAATTCTAGTTGAAAACAATTCAAATCATATTCGTAGAACACTTTAATTGTTAACTTATCTCAGATAGATCGGTTATTCTTAAAAGCACCGACTTTCGTTTCAAGAACTATGATTCTAGCAACTCTATTAGGCCACACACAGCAGAAGATGCAACTTTTACTTTCTGAGAGAATGAACAACAGAAAAAGAAACAGAAACTAAAACTAAAACTACTGCCAACAACAAACAAACAAAGAAACAAACAAACAAACAAAGAGAGGCAGAAAGAGATAGCAAGCTCATGGTGTGGCAAGGAGGCACATGCAACAGCAATATGACAATACAATGACGAAAGTTTGCACAGACGACCAGCGAAATGAGAAGTGGAGGAAGAGGGAAAGTGGGGAAGTGGGAGAAGCGGCTACGAAAGGGGAAAGACAAACAAAACGCATGAAAAATAAATGCAAAAAAGAACACGAAAGTGAAATTATTTTTAACACAGTAAACATTTAATACCCTTTATAAGTTAAGCAAAAAATTAATGATTAATAATGTATTAAATAATAAAAAGTTTAATTTGCAGCTATTTTAATAATAATATCCACAATTAATTATGGCATAAAACGCTAGGTATATCAGTAGTCAGTAAGTTGGTATTTAAGTTCAATTTAAGGTTTTTCTCTGCCAAATTTTTCCTTAATCATTCAATGAAAATAAAAATATAACTTCAAATGTAAATATAATTCTTGTTAATATCTCAGCTGTAAAGATGCAATATCTAAACTCTGATTCACAATGTAAAGCTAGCTTTAAGCAAAATGTTAATTTCAAACGGCAAATAAAGCAAATTATTATTATTATTTGCAGCTATTTTTTTGATACTTCATTTGTTTAAATAAAAAGTAGTATTAAGTAACTTCTTCTACAAAAATTACACTTTTCACTTAATTTATCTAATAAAATGTATCTCAAAGCAGAAGCTAATAAATCTATAACATAAAAGTCATATATTTTTCGATCGATTGATAATTGATAGTAAATTAATCAATTTAATATATCATTAAATAAACAACTTGTTAGATGAAGATCTTAAATAAATATGCCAAAAGACAACTAATGATGTAAATGATGATAATGATAATAATAATGATAATGATGTAGTGATGTAAAAAAATGATGTTTTTTATAAAGTATCTTAAGAATACTTCAAGACTTTAACATATTGCAAGACAAAGCTTAAATACCTTAAAGAAAGAGAACTAAAAGTTAAATTGAAAAGAAAAGGAAAGGAAAAGACGCATGGCAACCCAATGAATGTGGAAGTGGCAAAGTGGCAGCCGCAAACCAAACCAAACTAGATGAGGGCCTGCTAAGGAGTCGCAATCGGAATCGGAGTCGGAGTCGAGGCTACTTGGGAGTTGGGAGTCGCCTTGTTTATGAATACGCGGTCATTGTGTGGTGCAAGGCGACGAGGCGGTGAACTGGGCCCAAAAAGATACGCCACACAGATACACAAATACAAATACAGATACAGATACAAATGAAGCTACAGATACATGGGCAATGTTTGAGAACTAAACAAGGAAATATTGACAAATAGATTAAAACTTATTAAGGCAGCAGCAGCCGAGGCAGCAACAGCCGAGGCAGCAACAGCAACAGCAACAGCAGCAGGCGACAACTACTACTTGCAACAACAGAGGCAACAACTGAGGCAGCAACAACTGAGGCAGCGCAGTCGCTGCAAAAATGTCGCATGTCGCGTGGGGGCTGCTGTCTGTGACATGTTGCCCCTGTCTGTTGAATGCGCGTGGTTTGTGCCACAAAACAAGAACAACATACACGTGCAGCAGCCGCAGTACAACAAACAGATACAGATACACTTTTACAGATACTTATACAGATACAGCTACAGCTACAGATACTGATACGCTGGGCCGCAGGTTGAGGTAGGTCCGGTTGGTCTGAAGCCAACACTCATTGCCAATATTTATCATCAAATATGGTCGAAATCTATATTTAGACGCTGACGATCGTTGATCGTTGATCGTTAAACGTATGATCGTATGAACGAGAGCGTCTCTTGACTCTTCACTCTGCGATCGTCTTCTTCATCTTCAGCATGACCTCGGACTCGAAAAACCGTCGGCTTTCTATTGAAACAGTTGGCCACAAACAGCAACAACAACAATATAGCGCAAACAGACCCCGGACTCTATCAATATAGTTTTGTTTTTTCTCATTTTCGACTAACTGCCGCTGCCGTATCGCCCACATGGGAAACGATCGTCTAACTGATCACAAACCGATTACATATTTTGGCCAACACACAAAAATTATTCGCCACTTTTTTAGACCCTGTACATTAGAAAAGTGCAAATGGGTCTATTACGTTTGTGCAAATGTGGAAAACAGACGGAAGGAGGCGTGACAGACCCCATAAAGTATACATATTCTTGATCAGCATCAACAGCCGAGTCGATATAGCCATGTCCGTCTGTTCGTCTGTCCGTCTGTCTGTCTGTCCCTTTTTTGAGTTCCTAGATCTCAAAAACTTTAAGAGCTAGAGACATCAAACTTGGCATTTGCGTTCATCTGTATCTTGCATTGATCAAGTATATTTTAGATTTTTGCCACGCCTCCGGAATTGATTTTTGCTACTTATAATACACACTATTGTCCAAATCTGTTCTGAAAATTTCATTTCAATCGGGTGATAAACGCGGAAGTTATTCAACTAACAATGTTAGGGCAAAAGGAAGAAGCACAAACGCTAGCGACCTCTGTGTTTATCAGTTGATATCTTTGTAGTGGCGTCATCTATAGAAATTTCAGAAAGTACAGGGTCTCCTACTGTCGAGCTTACTGCATTTGTTTTTCATTCTGATTCATTTGAGACTTGAAGTGGGTGTAAGGTCCATTAAATGATCGTTGGATCGATTTATCGATCGATCCACATTTCACAAGCAAGTGTCTTATTGTTAGTTTATGTCGAAAAACAAGTTTCAAATATTTATATTTAAATTTACCTATACATAATATATGTAAACTGATCATCAATAAGAATGTGATCGCTGACATAACATGTGAACATATCTGATATCATTTCATCTTCGTTTTATTTTGCAACAATTCTTATTTTCTTCTTTCTCAACTCTTTCGAAGTACTTTACATTGATTTCATTATTCGATTGTTGCTCTTTAATATTATTGTTTTTATTTATTTTCTACATTATTTCTTTTTTCATTTTGTTTTGTTTTGTTTTGTTATTCTGTTAGTTTCCATTGAAGCGGAGGTCTTATCTCTTGAGTAGATCGCTTTAAACACGACTTTTAATGATAATACTAAGCATAAATTTGTAGACACTTTAAAGTTGTAGTTGCTTCATCTTGAAAAATAGTCTTAAAGTGATCTTACTTTGTATAGCATAAATAAGAAATCAATAATAATAATAGGTGTACTGAAGTTATCAGTTATTCAAATTATTGATTGGTCTTTCGAATAGTTAAAGAAGTAAGCAAGATTTAAAATATGTGCCTGCGAATATAAAATATTTATACAAATAGTTTGAAAATGGGTTAAGTTAGCAAGATTAAAGCCCAAAACAAACTCGAACCTGATCTTACAACGATCCCTGGTGATAGCGAGAGTTACGTATATTCTATAACAAATATAGTTGGGATTAAGTAGCCTCGTCCATATGGAAAGCAAATCTTAAAGCAAACACAAACAAAATAAAACATACACATACTGAAAATCTTACCTGACTGACCAGCGTAATGGGAACTATGAGGTCTACTACTGATAAGACAGTACTACTACCATAAAACAAAAAAAAGGTCTAACGACAACGACGTGAAATTACATTTGAATGGACATTATAATAGCATAGTTAATGGTTATATATGAGTAGGTAAGGTAATACGAAAGATAGACCAGATATACCATGTGGTAATGAGATTGGAATGAAGTTCTCAACCAATTTTGTACTTGCGATAAGTCGGGTGATTCCCGAAGGTAGAGAGGGGGGAAAGAGGACATTGGCTTATCTTTCACGCAAAAAAAAACAATGCTAATACAGGTAAAGGGGCAACAAAATAGAAAGAAATACACAAGAATTACTTATCAAATGTTGTTTATCAAAGAAATTTGTTGCTGCTGCGGCGAAGGAAATGACAAAAACTCAAAGAATGCGACCGAACAAGCGAGAGAGAGTGAGATAGAAAGAGAGCGTGTATGATCTCGTCATGTGTACTGAGTGGGTGGCTACAGAAACGAGGGGGAGAAAGCAGGCAGACAGGAGGTGTCAGTGCATGTGTGTGTGTGTTTGTGTGTGTGAGTGCGAAATGCCGCGGCGATTAGCAATTCGCTGTCAAAACGCATTGAAAGCGAAAAACGAAACAACGACAACAACAACAACGAGGCTGGCTAAGGAACAGGCAAAGGTGCAATGCACGCAACAAAATGCAGGAGAGAGAGAGAGAGAGCGAGCCACTTGTCAAAGAGAGGAATGAGCGCAATGCCTGTAAAAGTTGGTGAGAATCAGTGATGCGAGCTGCACGCGACAAAAACAGGACAAGTCGATCAACAAATTTACAATCAAAAAAGGATAAAAACAAAAAACATATCATGTTAAATGAAAACTGTTTTTGTTTTGGAAAATTCAAGGATAACACATTACAAAAGAGAATAGAAAAGAGAACAGCCAAATCTATATTAAATGTCTTGGCTTTTAGTAATTATTGTTGACATTAAGCAGTTTATTTTTTCAGCAATCTTATAATATAAGATTACTATTTTATTCATGTAACAGAGAAAAAACTCGATGGATTTGCATAATTAGGCATCCAGTTATTCAACAAGTCGCCAACCATTTATTTTTTACCTACGTCAATGATAGCAAAAATCTGGGTGTTCTATGGCCATTGTTTTAGGATATTTATGACATTCATATATGAAGTCTTTTTCAAAAAAAGGACAGATCTATTTGTTAAAAAGGCTGTTTTCGCAACACTGCTGTAAGTTCAAGTTGTGGGCGACAAAAACGCGTCGTGCATTTTACCGGCAAATTAGCCGAAGGCTGCAGGCTGTAAGCTGTAAGCTGTAAGCTGAACTTGAACTTAAGCAACGTCGACAAAAATACATAAAAGGAGTTGAGCAGAGAGCGTAGAGCGAACAGTCTGAATTTACCTTACACACTTACAGTTAGCCAAAGGCCAATTTGGAGTCGCTGTCGGTGTTCCTGCTGCCTCTGCCTCTGCTGGTGTCGCTGCTCCAGTTTGAATTGCACGCACTTTACACTTCACTTCAATTCGCGTATCACACGCACTTTATTTCTTTGCTTTATTGCTTTGCTAGCAGCATTCGCCGTTTGTCGCTTGCCGCTCTTGCAATTGTTATTGCTTTAAACAATTAATAACAATGAAATTAATAATATAAATGTGTATATTATTTAGTTGAGCGACACATTTAAAAAGAAATATATTTAAACAGACAAATGCTTTCCGTTCCAATGCCAGCAATTATTTAGTCTCAGATTAACGAACACACAACAAAAAAAAAAAAACAAATATAAAAATTCGTATTTAATCAGAAATAAGCGTAATTAACAATCGCTCCCCTTTTATTGTTTAGCCGGGGAACTTGAACTCACGACCGTTTCTCCGTTGAACTGAGAACTGAGAGAGACTCGCGATCTTCGCGTTACAATTGCGCCAATAAGACTGATCTTGTCCAAGCAATCGTGCCGCTATCGATAACATACGCTATCGATAATGTGAATTGCGGCATTCGCCCCGAACGTCAGCTTACTACGTTTCCACTGACAGCCGCTATACCTTGAGCTGCAACAATATTTATTAATTATAATTATTATCATAATTAAATTGAATTAAGTTTTACACAAAAGCAACTTAAATATTCTTGTTTACTAATATTAATAAATCCACGAAAGATATACGAAAAGTCAGCAAATTTCTCTGCATTTATTAAAGTTTTCATATGTTTAAATATGCAATATTTTGATTTTATATTGAAATTATTATAGCTGTTAATTAATATTTGTTTTGAATTGGATTGACACAGTTTACTGACGCAGAATTGAATCTCTGCTCGTTCAAAGTGAAAACATATCAAGTTGAATTATCGAGCGACATTTATCGACTGTTGAATTTGCCGTTCACAGAGTCAGTTGGCGGCTTTATTTAAATGAAAAAAAAATGCACTTAAAGTGTGCAATGCAAGTTCACAAACTGTTTAAAAATTCTTAAGTATTCTCTCGACTATATTAAGTGAATGATTTATGCATTTGAAATTGGAAAATTACTTTGAAAATAATAAAATGGTCGCTTTCTTTCGAAGAGAATGTGACAAATACTTAATATCTGTATTTGTCGTGCATTGTGCGTATTTCTCGTGCTTTCCCCTCGATGCAATCAGCGGAGATGCCACATTGATTACCTTCCCGCCGCTAAATGCACCGTCATTACGAGAAAGGGAGGTGGAGGAGAGCTAGAAGTGGGGACTAGGGTCGATTATGCAAGTGCCAAGTGCCCCAGCATAGAAAGTTCGTTAGGCGTAATAAACAATTCACGTCGTAAACCAGATTGTTTTGTTGTTTCTATTGTTGTTGTTGCTGCTGTTGTTGTTGTTGTTATTGTTGCTTTTGTGTGGATTACGCACGATTACTTTTAGTGGGTCAACTGAGAAGCTCTATATACTTATGTGGAGGCTCTGTGGATCATTAAAATCATTATCTGCATTTTCACTTTTCGCTAAAAAAAAACCCAAAAACAAAAACCAGAAACCAAACTGTTGACAACCTTTTCACATTTATTGCTTAAAATTTCCACAGAAATTAAAAGTTTATTATATTTTTTTGGGGTTAAGTCTTATGTATAAAGAAGCTTCTTTTAGATATAATAAAACTGGTTGTTATAGAAATCCTTTCATCGATCGCTCATAAGATTTGTAGAAAATTGGTTTCTAAAAAAATGCATAGAAGTTGTCCAAGATTTCTGAAGGAGAAGGCACAACACTGTGAGTTCTTTATAAAGGTTAAGAAATAAGTTCTGTATATATATTAAGCTCTTGTAAAGTTGCTCTTATCCCTATAGTTACTCGGAAAACCTCAGGAACTCACATTACCTTGAACTTCCGTCTGAACTTTAGTTCCTTAAGTTAACCCTATCGTTCCGGAAATACCGACTCCAGACATAACTTCACCTCAATGTTTTTTTACCTTGTTAACAAAAAGAAACTCTTTGCTGACTTGTTAACGAAATTATTCTTATTAGGCACCAGGAGTTGATTAAAAGTAAAAAATCAAGATTTTAAATTTTGAAAATTTTTTTTTTCTGAAAATTCCAACAAAATCGAATAAATCGATTTCTGAAAAATAACTATCTTTAAATGTAGAACAAATTTATAGATCAAATCATGACTAAAATGACATTCCGCATAAAAATCGGGTAAGATTTGACAAAGTTACGCGAGTTTGAAATCTGGTGACCCTGGGGACTGGAAACTTTACAAGTCAAATTTTTGGTCACTTTTGGCATGATTTTTTACAAAAAAATTAAACTTCTCAAAAACAACTTTAAAGTAGTTTTTTGTACTAATTTGGGCCCCAGGAGTTGATTAAAAGTAAAAAATCAAGATTTAAAATTTTGAAAAAAATTTTTTTCGGAAAATGTAAAGGGGGTACCCTTATCTAAAATTCCAACAAAATCGGAAAAGTTGAATTTTTCGAAAACAACTATATTTAATCATAGAATTAATTTATAGATGAAATCATGACTAAAATGGTATTCCGCACGAAAATCGGGCTAGATTTGCGAAAGTTATGCAGCCACCAGTGCACTGACTTGTTTATTTAGGCATTATGGTTTATTTTTCGACGCGACTCTTTTAAGTCAGTCAGTTTCACAAACTTGATGAGCTTGTTCATTAAATGAATACAGTAAATACTCTCAAATGAAAACAATTTACTTGTTTCGGTAGAATACATATTTAAGAGTATATTGTTGAATGAAAATATTAAAGAAATATATATATATTATAATTATTTGCCACTTATTTTTAAGTCATTTCAACCTAAGGAAACTTTTATGCATATAATGAACCTAATTAGCTATATATTTTGATTATTTATGTATTATTATTAATATATATTGTGATTAGCTGGATATTTTGACATTCATTGACCATCCTTACTATAAGATCTTGGATCTTTTTTCAGCTAGATAGATCAGTTGACTAAATATGTTTTATAACTTTATTTTGAGGCAAGTTATTGATCTTTAGTTTACATAAATTGTATTTCCTCTAGAAGAGGAATACTTGATAAAAAAATCAGCAGAAAATTGGAGCGTTTTTTTTTCAAAAAATTTCTTTTAAGTGCCACTTGTTTTTAACTATACTGTGTGTTTTAGTTAATGTTTACTGTTTACTGCTGTAGTTAACTTCACCCCCGCTCAATGTACATTATCTCTCAGGGATTCTCTTGTCATCATCATCGTCATCATCATCATCATCGTCATTGTCGTTGCAGTCGTCATTATATCGTGTCGTCGATCTCATTCGCAAATTATCTTTGTTTGCGAAATTGTAATTGTTTTTCATGCACAATTCAACAACAACAATAACAACAACAGTAACATCAACAATAATAACAACAAAAATACGAGCTTGTCAAGTGGTTTTTTTGTAAGCGTTAATGGTTTTTCTGTTGACTTTCCGAACGCTGCGTCCCCAAGTCCAAGTGGGGCGTGTTCTTTGTTTTGCCCCAGTAGCAAAACATTGAACTATGCTGAGTCTGGAATCCGGTTACCAATGCCCATCCCCCGCCCCGCCACCACCCCCTTCACCACCTGTCCCTCCCTTTTCCTCCCTATACATATGGTATATAGTTCATTTGTCTGTCAGTAAATAGTTTGCTTTTTCCATTATTATTATTACTTTTGTTTTTCTGTTTTGTTTAAACAATAAAACATGGTTAACTAACAAAAACTGTTCAATTAGCAGTTTCGACTGCACAACAATAAAATTGTTTCTAAACAAAAATATTAACAACAATAACAAAATGTCAAAAAGTCGTCTTACAATGACTTCTGGTCGCTGGGTCTTTAAATTTCATGGCATAATAATGGCATGTGAACATTGAACGGAGGTCATGTGAACAAACTGGACAAACGAACAATGCGACTTACACACAATTTGACACAACAATTGGGGCGTGGCATTCATACTCACACACATACACATACCTTTGGGCGTGGTATCAGCTTCCGATTCCAAGGGACTTTTCTCAAGCTTAACTCAAGTTTCGCAAATAAATTCTATGAAGTATTCCTTAAATTTTACTTCTAAGCGACAAGTTAGTTGATGATTTTAGATTGTCATACTATTTTTCAAATGAGAAATTGAGTCAAAAGATTTCTTGTTTTTTTTTTTTAATACATTCTTGTCTTAAGTTATTCTTAAAAATCAAAAATATTTCAATAACAAAATGTATTAATTTAACTAGAATTAAGAGAGCAAATGATAAATGATAGATTGTCATACTATTTATACCCTGGTTTCAAATAAGAAGTTGAGGCAAAATATTTCAGGTTTTCTTAAAATACATTCTTTTTTTTAAGTTATTCTTCAAAATCGAAAATATTAGAATAACAAAATGTTTTCCCAAATTAAAGAAAATTGAGTTTAGCTAGAATTAAGAGTTATCGATAAAAATGTTAACCATAAAATAAGCATCATTCATAAGAATACTTTAAGTATATTTTTGTAAACACCAAAAGTATTGTATTTACTAGTCTACGATTACCAAGTAAACTTTTAATTTAGCAGTTTTTATTGTACAAATCTTGCTCAGCTGTTATGTTTTAATTTTTACTATAAAAGTCAAGGAGAAACTGTTATTTAATGATTTTCTTATAAAAGTTACAACAGTTACATTCCCTTAGAAAAAGAAATTTCTCTTGGATGTCGGTTAAAGTTTTTCAAAGTTCTAGTGGCCCAAACTCTTGGAACACTTTGTACCCTGTAAGGGTCTAACAACTCCCTCTCCCTCCCTCTCCCTCTCTCTCCCTCTCTCTCCTCTCTCTCTCTCTCTCTCTCTCTCTTACTCTCTCCAATTTCATGTCAAACAAGTTGTTTAAAACACGTGTAAAGTCGCAGCTGCTTTCCTGCTTCAACTTTTAACCTGTCTAAAGAACAGTCTATAATTATGTCAGGTGCGGTTGCCTAATTAGTCCAAAAAAAGAGAAAAGCGAAAAAACTTTGATAGCTATCGCTTTTTAGTTATCCTGGGAACTGCTGGGAACTTGACCAAACGGTCACAGCTGAGGACGTTTCCCCTTCCCGCTGCTCGAGGCACTTTAAGAGGCATGCCCCTGAGTTAAGAGCTAGAAACAGGATGTGGAGCAACATAATTACAGGTTAGGTTTAATCTAACGGCAACAAAACACCTACAAATCATAAGGAGGCCAAGTCCCTCCCCCTTCCCCTTCCCTTCCCTAGACTACGTAACGTAGAGTCGTCGTTCATTGTGAGGCTAATGGAATTTTAACGTCAAATGTCGTTTCCCCACCCCACCCCAGCCCCCCTTGCAACACTTGCTGTTGATGCCACCCTCCCATGTAATGGACGCTGCTCAAAATCCACATTGAATTAATGCGAATGTGGATGAGGATAAGAATGAGGATGAGGATAAGGTTTGGGGGAAAATGTTGCATGTGACTGAGGAAGAAGAGGAGGATGTTGAATGTGGCGCATGCTGCTAATGTGGCGCTTATTAGCGTTCGTGTGGCAACGTGGCGCATCGCATCGCTTACACATCGCGTATACGCAACGTTATCCCCCAAACTAATCCACTGGAAACATCATTTTGAGCACCTGTTTAATTGCGTTAATCACCGGGGAGCAAACATTACTGACATCAGCTTAAAGTGGCAACTTCAACTCAACTCAACGTAACTGTAAATGGAGGCGACTCCAACGGACAAAATGGAAGCGCTTCACATTAGAATGTTAATTTGATGTCTTTGGCACACGCAGCTGGGTTCAAGTGGTGCTCGGTAGTATTGTCGGGGAAGGTCGTTAACCCTCGAGTTTTATGGCTCACTTAAGCACCGAACTAGTTTCATTTGATTGCGAGTTCTGTCAATGGACAATAAAAGAACTAGTTCACCTGCAGCATTTCAAATTCATTGTACATTGTACAGTTTCAAGAAACTATTAGTTCTGTACTTAATGAACCGGTTCAGAGTGGGAGCTGGTCAGGAAACTATCAACACTTTAGAAGGAGGATGTAAAGAGATATTTATTGCTTTACTTCAACATGTTAAATTTAACTTTGATAAGTTGTAAAAGTTAATATTCCCTATTCATCAAATGTGTTTATCTTTTCTACAATTAAAACGGGATTAAAACTTCTCAAGCCATATAAACCTCAATGGAAAATTTAGAATGTGTGAAATATATCTTTATAATATACAAGTTTTTAATATTAAGCAATTTTACATTTTGGACCCCCTATTTAAGCCCCTTTCAGTTGGAATATCGCAAAACGTAGCCTTATTGCACGTTAATTATGTCTCATCTATGTTGTGTAAAAGTTTTAGCTCGATAGCTTCAACCCTTTGAGCTGCAGCGTGACGTCTCGTCAGTCAGGACAAAGAGTCTTATATATATTGATTGATAAATACTTTGTAAACTATCAATATGATTATCTTTTGATCACTCTAGTAGGCATCGAATAAATTTGAACTTGCCTATCATAACAGTTAATAAAGTCAACTGCTCTCAAAGTAATCAAAGAAACTCGATTTCAATGACTACAGATCTTAAAAAATTTCAACAATTCCCGATAATCATGGAGAAAGTGAAGCATGAGCGTAATATCTTCAAGATTCTGCTGCTGGGCGATGCTGGAGTGGGCAAGACGTGTCTGTTGAACCGTTTTACGGACAATCGCTTTACGGGATACTACAAATGTACGATCGGCATGGATGCAAAGGTGCAAGAAATTGAGATATCCGGTTGTAAGGTGAAGCTACAGATCTGGGATACAGCTGGCGAGGAACGTTATCGTTCCATAATGTCCTTGTATTATCGCAAAGTTGATGGAGTTGTCCTGGTCTTCGATACAACGCGACGTCTTAGCTATATTCATGTGGATTATTGGCTGGATGAGATCAAGAAATTTGCATCAACAAATGTCGCCATTATTCTGGTGGGCAACAAATGCGATGCTTTCCAGAATCGTCAAGTGTCTCCCTACGTGGCAGCCATGTATGCCGAAAATCTCCGCATTCCCTATGTGGAGGCATCAGCCGTGACTGGCTTCAACGTGGAACGTTTGTTTTTCAAAATTGCCGTCATTGTTTACGATCAACGTAACGGCAACAACAACATTCAGGTGGAGACTTTGCCAAAGGGCATCCATTTAAGGCATGAGAAGAGGTTCGATAAAGATAAACTTGCAACACGTCTTGGCGAAATCTGTAACTGCTAAGCTTAGTTAAACCATTTGCTTATTACTTTCAAATTTGATGGGCCACCTTTGCCGCGTTTGCCACATACCACATGCCACATGGCGCAGACACAAACAATCAAATCATCAGGCAATTGTCCAGCTTCAATTTGTTTTGGGCTTACTTTGATGTGTTTCCTCGGCCACGCCCATGTCGTTAAAGTGGGCGTCAACCACAAACTATGCCACAACTAATCAGAGCAGGCAAATGTTGCAACTACCCCCAAATTTGACGCAAACCGTTTACCACCGTTCCACAAGAGGAAGAAGAAAAGAAAAACTTTATCGATATACATATTAAGCAACATATTTTACTTCAACTGAAAAAACTTTAACTTACACTTACAATTGTATGTTACATATCAAATAATTGTTAATTGTCTTATGTTATATATACTATATATATGTGACATACTATAATAAGGGTTGTTCGGTACTTCACTCACTCTTCCACTCTCTTAATAAGTATTCGATATAGTTTTTAAGTTGCTTCAAATAAATGTTTTCAAATTTCAAATTATATAGTGATGTTTCTCAAATTTTGTTGTATTCGATTGTGTGTGGAAAATTATAAATTGTCTTTGCTTTAATTTCAATTCATAAATCATAATAAGGGTTGTTTTTCAATTTAATTTCTACCTCTAATTCTCACTCTAGTACTATTATAAATCAAGATATTGAATACTTCACATAAACAATAAAATCATGCTGTGAGCGATTTTTAACACTTTCTTTTTTGACATGTTCCGAAAGACACTTAAATAGCTATTACAAGTATAACAACTTTCTTAACTCCAAAACTTAAACTCGAATTTACAAAAAAAACAAAAGAATTTCACTTAAATTTACATGCTGTTTAAATTGTTTTCAATAAGGAAATAAACTCTCTAGCACTCTTATAAATCTTATTATTGTTTATTCAAAGTGATGTCAGTGATTTTTAACATTTTTTATGGGGCTGTTCCGAAATGTACTTTCGCAACAATTCCACTAAAATGTTAAATCGCTTCAAGCATTTTTTTAACTCAAAAAATTTAATCTTATATTCGATTGAAAAGAAATTTAAATTTTTACATGCTATGTACTAATATCTTATTTCCAAACTTTAGTAAGCTAAACTAAGTTTTCTAAAAATATAACTTATAATATCACATTTCGATCGGGTAGCAAAGAGTTGAAATTTTATGATTCACAGAAATTTCTATAACACATATGTGCCTATTTATCTGCCTGAATCGTGTTAAATATTAGTTTTGGGCGAGGAATTGGGTTCCATCTATGGTCGTTATCTCTGCTTCGACCAAGCGTTTAACACTAAATTAACTTTTAAATTAAATTACAGTTAATTACAATTGAAAACTATGAATCTGTCTCTTCAAAGTTTTCACTGCCGGTCACATTGGTGATGGTCAAGAAACCATTATTGGTACAATTGCTATCAACTTGCGATTGACTCTCCTCGATGTTTGCCAATCTCGCATATTTAGCAAATATCACTTCCAGTTGTTTGCGTAAAGGATCTTGTTTATTAACTGGAATAGTTCCGACAGCATGTGACCAATTCTTAATGACCAATCGGGGTTTACACGTAAGCACATTGATGTCGGGTAAATAACGATTTGGATAAATAATATTGGGTGTCTCGGGCTCTGTGTGAACGGGATGATCCATTACCTTCTTGTAGATTTCAGGTCATGTGCGAAAATATTTCGCTGAGAGATGACAACGAGAACTTGCATCGCTTAGCTTCCATGCGATGCTCCCTCAATACATGTTGAAGACTCAAACGGCACTCGGTTACTAAGAGGAACAAAAAACCATAAGTTAGAGAGAGTGAATGATATTTTGTCTTTAATTATTCGAACCTGTTGTTTTGAGTTCCCTGGCAATTGCTAGCCAAGCTGAACGCTTCTCCACCGTCGTCCCTTTGAGGTAGGACTTGGGATAAGCCCGCAGCAGTCGTGTCAACTCATAGGCATCCACGTTGGGCAATTGTGGATCTTCGAAATTGAAAGCTTGAGCCAATTCGGCGACCGGACGTTTTGATGTTGATGAGTCCAACATAAAGTCCGCTTCCACAAACTGGTTCGGCTCTGAATCGGCTCGCTCCTCCTCCTCCTCACAATTTGTCTCCTGCTCTATAACGTGCACTTCATTGTCCTGCTCCTTTTCGACCACCTCCTCGCCAAAGATATTGCAACCCAAGTTGACTGTTTGACTCAAATCGCCGATAAGCAATCGCCTTGCCTCCGACGTTTCCCATGGCATTGGCGAATGCACAGTTGCCACTTGTAAAGGATTCTCGGGACCCTTTGGATCCATTAACGCTTCGTACATACTACAACGTTTCACCTCGTCCATGAACTTGTTGTGCACTATATAATAATACGGCTCCAATGGATGATAACGTACGGATATCAAAAATTTCAGCTTCTCCAATGCACGCCACCAGTTTTGAGGCCAAGGATTCTCGATGCCACGCTCCAAATCCTCCATATACGTTTTAAATGCAAACTTGAACATGGACCAAACATCGCGATGATTCACTGTACAGTAAATTATTATTAATACAGTGTATATTTTTAAGAGAATATGTTATCTTACTATTTGGAAATTGTTCACGTGCCAGACGCCACACCTCCTGTTGATCTTCTTCCGTATTCGGATTCGGTTGTGGTATCATTGATTCCCCGGGTCTCTCTTTACGTAGATTCCAATAGAGATGTTCGTACTTCTCAAAGAGTTGCATTAATTGTGGCAGTTGGTTTTTATGAAGCATCCAATGATATTTCCTTGCAATTTCATCAAATTTGCTGAACAGACGATGTGACTTCTCCCAGACTTTGAGAGTTGTCTTAAATGGACGCATTAAATCCACCATTGGTGCAATTTGTGGAAACAAATTCATGTTATGCGATAAAAATGTCCAAATCGCCCGACAAATAAAAGCTGAAAGATTAAAGACAATTGATTAATTGTAAAACATAGAAATATAGATATGTATATATTTACTTGGATAGTGAAACTTTTTGGCCAATTGCCGCCAAAATAAATCGTTTACTTTCATCAATTTCGGATCATTATTGTGTAGTTGTGGTATGGCCATCACTTCTCGTATAAAGACCGCTGTTCTGGACATATTTAGAACTGGTGGCACATATTTAGATGGCATACCAGTGGATACATGAACATACAACATGCGTCCATTTGTGGAACAATCACGTAACTCGATTTTTATCTCCGGTGACGGATTGGCGACTTTTCCAATTGTATTTGTATTTAACGGTGGTAAAACAGTGTTGTCTATGACAGGACTATTGCTGGTGCTCCTTTGACTGGTGGCCGTTGTGGTGGTGCTACTTTTAAGGCTGCCACTTGAATTAATGTTGCTTTTACTCGTGATATTTGTACTGGTACCGCGTTTAATCGTAACACTTGTACTGGTACTACTTATAGTGGTACAAGTTTTCTTGGTACCACTTTTACTGGTACCGCTTTTACTGGTACCGATTTTACTGGTACCGATTTTACTGGTACCGATTTTACTGGTACCACTTTTACTGGTACCACTTTTACTGGTTGAGGTTTTACTGGGTGAGTTTTTACTGGGTAAGTTTTTACTAGTAACACTTTTGTGGATGGCAAGTCTAGGGATGGCAACTTTCGGAAGGGGAATTTTACCGCTTTGACTGTTCCCACTATTAAGTATACCACTTATACTGGGGCCACTTTGACTGTTCCCGCTTTTAAGTATACCACTTATACTGGTGCCACTTTGACTGTTACCGCTATTAAGAATTCCACTTATACTTGGGCCACTTTGACTGTTACCACTGTTTAGTATACCACTTATACTGGTGCCACTTTGACTGTTCCCGCTTTTAAGTATACCACTTATACTTGGGCCACTTTGACTGTTACCGCTATTAAGAATTCCACTTATACTTGGGCCACTTTGACTGTTCCCACTATTACTGGTGTCCATTTTAGAGTTGAACAGCAATTTTGTGAAAGACTTTGAAGGCATAGGCACCTTGTCATGGCGTATGGTCAGCGGTACCAGCTTGGGCAAAGGCAAATTCAAAGGAATTGGTGTTATGGTTGCTGGTGGCATTGCTGCTGTTGTTGCTGGTAGTAGTGTTGATGTTGCTGTTGCTGTTGGTGTTGTTGGTTTTGTTGGTGCTGTGCTCGATAGCAATTCCATCATAGATTTACTCAAATTGCTTGTATTTGGAGTCAGGGATTCTTTTATCAGCTTACTGGGCGATACGACACGTATGATGGCTCCACTTGGCTTAGGTGGCATTAGTTGAGATGGAGAACGTACCGTAATTCCTTTGCCAACTATATATAAAATTACAAAATTTTAAATTAATATCAATATATTTATATAATAAGAAGTGTAATTACCAACTGGTTTTGGACGCAGTTGCACTGTGGCAGGGATGGGCAAACGCAAAGGAAATGGACTGGACAACATGTTGGCGTTGGAAATTGTTGCCGTTGCAGTTGCCGTTGCTGTTGACGTTGCTGTTGTCGTTGTTGTTGCCGCTGCTGCTGCTGTTGTTGTTGCTGTTATCACAGGTTTAGGCACCATGCTAATGGCCGCCACAATGCGAGGCAGTGTAAAACCGGAGGAGGAATCACTTCCGATGCTCGGTGAGTTGTTAATAATGTTGAGGTCCGTGTTGTTGGTGATGCTTGTTCTGGTCGAGGATGTGCTAGGCGGATAGACAATGGCCAGGGGTAATGGTGGCACAATCGGTTGTGGCTCAATCGCACTTGGCCAATTGATTGGCTTAATCTCAGTGGCCACCACTACGGCAGTAGGTGGCTTTAATTTCGCTGGTGGCAGTGAATTGCAGTCGGTGTTGTTGTTGCTATTTGCACGCTTACGAGCACGTCTTGAAGTGCGAGCAGCGAGTAGCTTATAAAACGATCCAATGATATTCTCAAAGAACCATTTATCCTGCAGCTGGTAGCCAACTTTACGCATTTGGGCCAATTCCATATAGAAATTGCGCAACAGTAACCAGGTAACTTCGCAACGTTGATGACTCGCATTGACCTGGGCCGAGACTCGGATCCACAATTCATGATAACGTGCCGGTTTCTGGCTACAAAGCTGATAATCATCTACCATTTGTCCCAAGTCTGGTAAGGATTTCAGCACATTTATCAAATTCATAACGCTACGAAAATGCTCGATGGGATCAAACCACGCATTCTTCAGATACAATGACATTTCACAAACACTGCGTTGTGTGCTGGCCACTTGAGGTCCTAGAAAACTGAGAGCTTCCTTCAATTCGGAGGTGTCATTGCCGCCATCATGTGTCGTCTCCCATTCGTAGCGGGTTTGTAGATGCAACCAGATCTTCATTAGCTTCGTTGCCTTCTCGCGCAACTCATTGGAAATGGCACCCCAAATTAAACCACGATGTCGATAATTTGCGAAACCCGGATGTTGGCTATCGTACAGCAGTGGATACGATCGGACACAATCGATTAGACGCATCTGTTCGGGAGTGATCGTAAACTGATCACTATAGTCCATATCGAGATCAATAATTGTCGTGGGTTGTGTGACAATTGTGACATCATCATCTACAGGTAAAGACTCCACTCGTACTCGCTTCTTTTCTTTGCAGAGCGGAAAACGTGCCACATGCGTGTAGAGAAACAACAAATCCTCCTCATGCAACATTGTGGGACGCACAGCGGTGGATTTACGGGTATTACGATAATCCTGAGATAAACGACGATAGTTTCCCAATCTACGCACATGTCGTTGATATTTATAACGTATTTCAGCCCAAGTGCTCATGCATTTGTGTGCATCCATGGACATTTCCTGGGCAATCTTTTGCCACAATTCCTCCTTAAAGGCTTCATTTCTGAATTCTTTATGCCGGCAATCGTATAAAGCTGGTTGCTGTCTTACTAATTCTATTAAGCGTTGTTCTCCTACATATTTTTCCACATTGTTACTTGGGAATTTCAAAGCATCCTCACTTTCAATTTGGAGCGGCAAAGTTGGTTTCTCCTCTGTTTAAAATGAAAAAGATATTAACAATATATCTACTACATCTGTTAATACTGTTTGTTTCTCACCTGAAGCCTCTAGCGGATCGTCCATTTCCACTGATTCCGTCACCAACAACGAAGCCATTATTCCAAAAATTAATTGTTCAGTTTATTATTGTTGTTGTTGTTGTTCTTGTTGCATGCCGCCGCACATCTGTTGCACTCTTGTTGTACGCATTGCTGTCCATGGTTCAAACTCTCAACATGCTTATTATTGTTATCATTGTTGTTGATATTATTACTATTACTATTAATACATTATATTTATGCTCTTATTTTTAATTTTTAAGACTCTCTTCGCATGAGACTGGTACAAAACGCGTTCACACACTGTTGCATCTCGCAGCCCGATAACGATAACATTTCTATTGAGAGGGCCAATGGCTGATGTTCTCTTTGAAAGCTTTTAATGATCTGGCCACGTCAAAAGTGGCAACACTTTATTAACAAACTCTCAGCACTTTCTCTATTTTTAATTAATTTTTAACCGTTTACCCTTTTGTTTTGATTTTCTTGTTTTTTTTCTTCATATTCCGCCATTCGTTGAGCAAACTTTAAACTTCTTACACCATTTTGTTGCAATGTTGAATGATTAAAGATATTTTCAAATAAATCTAGGTGTTGAGTTGACTTCAGCACGATAAAGACAGCTGACAATAGTGATGAGAGTTTAGAAATTTTACAAAAATCGATTGCTGATTTGGTATTTAAAAAATACTACTGCCTACAGTGCTGCTTGAGGTTGGACAGTTAGAATAGAATAAATTTTAAAAATAATATTTTAAAAGTGATTATATAGATAAAAAT
Source organism: Drosophila putrida (assembly GCA_037043535.1). Classification (NCBI taxonomy): domain Eukaryota; kingdom Metazoa; phylum Arthropoda; class Insecta; order Diptera; family Drosophilidae; genus Drosophila; species Drosophila putrida. The sequence continues at coordinate 608,750 of JBAMBI010000732.1, read as the reverse complement.
TAATCAGTTTTTATCAGGGAATGAAACCTAAAGGAATTTCTGTTACGGTTTTATTCCCTGGCTTTCATCCAAGAAATGGAACACAGTTTTAAAGCTTTCTATTGCTGCCAGCGTTGCCAATATTTGACTGTTAAAAAGGGACAGATCTGTGATTGCTGCTATACCAAAGATCAGTTGAATATCTTCAGTATAAAAAGGAATTTGGTTTCATAGGATACCGTAATAAATCTGACATGTTGTCAATTTATGCTATATTAAATTATTAATCTACATTAAATAAATCCTGAATTATTATTCTCCTTTTCTATTTCTGGCTACTTTTCTTATTAAAAGCCATTTTAGCAGTTTTGGGCCTTGAACCAGAGCTGAGATTTTCCGTTCAATTTGCTAAATAAGTTCAATCGATAATTTTTGAATCGTGAACTAAATTAGTCATTTAGTTCAGTTTGCTAACTCGAAATAAAGAAATCCGCTTTAAATTTTTTAAATTTATAATTAATTTAATTTAATCTTCTGCTTTTATTAAAACAATTTTATTTATTTGATTTGAAGAAGTTTAAATGAGAATCTATCGATATCGATATATCAATATAGCTTTAATACCTTTTTGTAATAGGTGGCGCTTTATTTTAGAAAAATACGTTGAGAAAATACGTACAATTTGTTTGTGTTTTATATCACAGCACCGAAAAAAAAAATTAATTTATCCTTATGCCTTGCGAGCTCAAAGGTCTGCACCGGACGGCAACTAAATTGCTTCTGAACGGTCCACACAACGCAAGCAGCCAACTAGCCTCAGCAGCCGCGCAACAGTTGAGAGAGAAAAGCGTCAAGTACAAGGAGACAGTTGGCAACAGCGAACATACACACGCACACACTCTCAATTGTTTAACAGCGAACAAGCACACGCACGCACTCTCAATCGTTCAACAGCGAACATACACACGCGCACTCTCAACCGTTCAACAGCGAACATACACACGCACACTCTCAACCGTTCAACAGCGAACATACACACGCACGCACTCTCAACCGTTCAACAGCGAACATACACACGCACACTCTCAATCGTTCAACAGCGAACATACACACGCACACACTCTGAATCGTTCAACAGCGAACATACACACGCACACTCTCAGTAGTTCAACAGCGAACAAACACACGCACGTACAACGAACAGCAGCGCGCTCTGAGCAGCGCTCTCTGTGGATCACCGTCCACTGCTCAGAGAGCTGTTGGTGTGGTAGGCGCCGTACACTGGTATGCGTGCGTGCTACATTTATTTATGTACGCTTGCTACTGCAAGTTGAGGGCATTCAGAATACAGACGCCGGTGCGTGCACATGCCAGGTAGGGACCGCCTGGGTGCGTACTGCGCCCTTTATTATCGACAGCTCCACACAATATATTATACATAATTAATTCTTGAAAGGTATAGGTATATAAGCATTCAATTTAAAGTTTAAACAACTCATATTTCAATTTGTGCATATTTTAAACTTGGTGATAAATAACCGAATCGATAAATAATCGAAACTAAGGAAAATAATTCGTTGACGAACAATCGACCAACTAAGCAAAATATTCGATATAGTTAATGAAATACTGAATAAGTTCATTTGTTCATTTCGATGACCCGTTCATTTGAACTTATTCAGAACGAAACGACCCAACTCTACTTTGAACTCTTGGCAACACTGTTGCTGCTCATAAACTCATGCATGCGTTTGTTTACATTTTGTTTGTAAATAACATAATTGTAATGTGCGGCATTTTCTGTGCAATAAGTGAAAATAATGATGTTGCATGTAGTGCATGGTACTCTGGATAAGCTGCTGCATAATCGTGGACCCGATGTAAAGGATAAACTCATAATTGGTAATGTGCTGCTTGCCGGCAACGTTTTGTGGCAACAAGGCGAGGCGCCACAAAAGCAACCAATAACAAAGGGCGATTTGGCGCTGCTTTTCAATGGTGATTTATACAATTTGGAAAAGGAAAAACTTTCAACACAATCGGACAGCTCTTGGTTAATGGAAAAGCTGACACATTGCCACGAGGACAAGGAGTTGTTGGCATTGTTGCAACAGTTGCAAGGTCCCTACTGCCTCATACTCTACAACAAGTAAGGGTTCGGTTAGAGTCTCTAAATAGATTATACATTTATTTATCTCTTTGTAGAAGTGACAATACCTTGTATTTCTGCCGCGATGCGTTGGGCAGAAATTCGTTAATCATTGAAAGGAACACAGAGTGTATTCAATTGCTAAGTACTTCATGCCACTTGAGGCAAACAAACTCACTGGAGCTACCACCACTCGGCCTGTACAAACTGCAGCTTGATACCTTGAACAAATGTATTCTGTATCCTTGGCAATCTTTGAATAAGGAGACAACGCAACAGCTTGAAATGCTGGACACAGCAATGCACTGGGAAACACATGTGGCATGCCCCATAGCGCCGCAGTGGCTGCTTAAAGAGACTGATCCAACTGACAAATACGATCTCTATGAATTAGTGGACGAAACAAACCTCGAGCTGGAGCAACTTTATACGAGATTGCTGGACAATCGGGAGTTGCAAACGACACTGAAAACCTTTGACAAATTGTTGCAAAATTCGGTGGCGCAGCGTGTATTGAATACAGCGCCCGTTTGTCGCAACTGTGTCACTTGTGGCAAGTGCGAGCATGCCAAAATATGTCTGCTATTCTCCGGAGGCGTTGATTGCACCATTTTGGCGCTATTGGCCAACAAATTTGTGCCCCAAACAGAGACCATTGAGTTGATAAACGTGGCGTTCGAAAGGATTGCAACTGGTGCAAATGATGTAGATGCCACATGGAATGTGCCAGATCGCCAGACCGCAAAACAATCCTATGCAGAATTGCAACGTTTGTGTCCAGAACGCCAGTGGCAGCTGCTTGAGGTGAATGTATCCCGTGAGGAGCTGAAACACAAATTAAGTTCACATATCCATCAATTGATTTATCCACTGCAAACGGTGCTCGATGAGTGTCTCGGTTGTGCCTTTTGGTTTGCTGCCTCAGCTGCAAAGTCCACGGCACGTGTTGCACTCTTGGGCAGCGGAGCGGATGAACTCTTTGGCGGCTACACGCGGCATCGCAACGCTTACCGAAGAGCTGGCAACAATCTGGAGGCATTGCAAACAGAACTCGAGATGGATTGGCAACGCATTCCAGCACGTAATTTGGCGCGTGATGATCGTGTCATTGCCGATTGTGGCAAGACCGCACGTGCCCCATTCATTGAGGAGCATGTCTCACAATTTGTACGTTCCCTAACGCCACAACAACGTTGTTGCTACAAGCTGCCCGAGGGAGTTGGTGATAAGCTGTTGCTTCGTCTCTATGGCTATAGCCTTGGACTTCGAGATGCTGTGCTGCTCAAGAAACGGGCTATTCAATTTGGTTCACGTATTGCCGACAAGAAGCAACAGGCCAACCAAAAATCCGAATATCTAAGATTTGAATCCTTGCAACTGAGTTGAAAGAATCGAGTTCTGGAATTTAATAATAAACCACTTTAATTTGTACACGATATTTTATTATGTACTCTTTACTTATTTAATTTCCCCAATTAATAGTTTTAAAAAACAACATTTATTTATTTTCTTTTCATAGTTTTATACATTTTTTTGGATTTACATAAATCACTTTTATTTATTACTCTTCTTTCCAAGTTAACTTGAATTTCAATTTCTGTAAATTTTTATTGCTTTTCCTTTTACCCAAATCACAAGACAATTTTATTTAACTAATATCCCTTCAAGGAATAACTTCCTTATTTATTTTATTATTTATACCCGCATCACAAAACAATTGTATATTATTAAATGTACTTTTAAGTAGTACTTAAAACTATTTTTGTACACTACAAAAAAATAATATAATGTCAAATTAATACAGTAGAGGCTCACAGATAAGATTCCTTCAGATATTAGAAGCTTTAAAAATTATAGACAATTTACATTTATAAATTTCTATAAAATTAAAAGTTTTGATAAACTTGACAGTCAATATATTTTTATAAAAAAAGTTTAGAGGTAGGTTTAAATTATAAAAAAATATTGGTCATAGAAATAAATTATTTCTGCAAATGAATAAAAGAAATATTTGTCAAATTATTAACTACAGTTGCAATTTTGTAATCACTTTTTAGAGCAATAATAATAGTTGAGAAATTGTTTCAAATTTGTGAGAATCTACTGTATTTATTTGAACTGCACTTAACTCTGAAGTGAAATGAGCAGCCTAAATTTAACTAAGCTTAGGCACATTAGGCATAACAAACTGCACATGAAATAAGTTACACTTGGGCCAGGCTTCACTGTAACAACAAGCATTTGGGTTTCACATTACAAATATTTGCTAGATTAGCAAATTCCTATGAAATTGGGCGGTTCTTACAATTGTTAAGTACAGATAAAATATGTACAAAGAGAAAATTATAAAATGTATGTATGTATATATATAGTATATATGAAGGTATTTACAATACGAATTACAGAATTGGCTAATTATGGAATTAACTAATATTGGGAAATTTGTGTAGGCATAGATCATTTTTTGGCCAAGCGACCAGCACGCTCCTTTGTGGGATCAACCAGCTCCCAGGCGGGCTTAAAGCAACCGGAATCAGTTATGTCCGGATTCGAATTGCAGCTGCGTTTCAAATGCGGATTGGGCAACGTATTGGATTTGTGGCCAATTGATGTGTAACCCCGAGCATACAGCGAACAATAAGGTACTTTGTACATATGTATATAATGCCAGATATCATGATAGCTCCACTCCAGCAACGGATTTAGACGCATCATATCCGGCCAATCGTTATCCGTTTTCTATTGTGAGTGAGACAGAACACATGTAATAAAAAGAGAGAGAGAGAGAGGAAAACCTACCTGCATGGACTGCAAATGCTCACAGTATGGATCCGTGTTGCGACTCCCAACAAAAACAGCCTTAATCAAAGGCATATCCTCGGTCATGTGGGTAAGAGCAACTTTCAAGGAATCCTTATATTTGATCAACTGGACATCATAGACTTCCACACAATGGGCGACAAATTCATCGATTTCCACAAATGAATCATCTGATTCAATGTAGAGCATGGGTATATCCTTGCTGGCAATACCCTGGGATCGGCAATAGCGCATCAAGAGATCCAAAAGGACAGTGCAATCCTTGCCGCCATTAAAACAAAATATTAATTGATCTACACGATAGAGTTTAAGGGTGTCTTTAAAGAAATTATAGGCAGTCTGCAGTCTCTTCTCAATGTGGGAGCGTGTCTCAGCTGTGATTGTAACAGGATAATTGTTGCTGCTGTCACATGTTGTTGTTGTTGGCGCTGCACTTCTGTTGCTCCCGTTGCAAGTTCTTTTGGTTGTACCGTTAGTTTTGTTGCCGTTTGGTAACATGTCAACAATACTGGACGACTTTGTAATCGTGGCCTGTTGTGTCTGTATGCAACATTTGTTCATGTTGATGACACTTGTTTGTTGAAACCAATTTCAGTAAACAATTCTGCTTGCCACAAAGCCTATTAACTCGACGCTTTCATTGCTCCGCTCGCTTATCTCTGTTAATAGAACACACCATAATTATAACTTAACTTTCACCGCAATTTGTGTGTGAGTGCGAGTGTGTGTGTGCGCGTGTGTGCAACACAGTGTGACCCTGCTTATATAATAATAACAATTTATGTACTTCTTTTCATATGCAAGTTTGGCGTTATCTGTTTGCACCATAAATTACATCACAGTAATTACACGTGCCCACACACTTCTAAAGAGCACACTCCTATATTACCTTTAATTGTGCAAATAGGAATGTTACTGCTTTTATCTATCGCTAGCACACTTTATTAATATGCAGTTTGCATTCACAGCTGTCCAGCGATTATCAGCCTCGTAATTTTTCCTTGTCTTTTTTTTTTTTAAATTTCTAGTAATTACCATTTTGGCGTTGCCAGAAAGCACAGCACACAATCAGCTGTCTGCTCAGCTTGCAACACGCTGGCAACGCTCAGTGCGTTAACAGTGCTGTAAAACGTCGCGATTATTTGAACTTGTTTTTAAAAGCGTTTATTTGCACATTACATATTGTCGGTTTTTTTGATTTACATATATCTCTGTGTGTTCGTGTGTATTAATTTTAACAAAAACAATGCAATAGTCGCCTTACATACAAAAAACACAATACAAGTATATTTAGTTACTAGATATTTATATATATATGTATAACAAATGGGCACTGTCGGTTGTTGTTATTTGTATTTGTTGCTAAACATCCACATTGTCGAGCACATTGTCAATAAGACCGACAACCTTCTGTCGAAAGCGTCGATTCTGTTTGCCACTCATTTCTTTTAAATATGGATACAGACTGATTAAAAACATATAATCCGCATCTGTCGGCGTGCCAGCAACTGAAGCTGATCCTAAACCAACAACAGTAGCTCCTAGAGATGCTGGAGCAGGTGTGTTAGCTGCTGGTGGCGGTGTGACTGCTGTGGCAACAGCATGTCCATGATGCGACAGCATATTGCTGTGATTAAGGCTGCTGTTGTTATTGTTTGTGCTGTGGATGTTGCTGCTGTTGTTGTTATTATTGTTGTTGTGTAGGTGGTGAAGCTGAAACTGATGGGCATTTTTTATCCACTCGGTTAATTCGGTCCAATCAAGATTATTGGGCAATGCTGTCGCCATTGTCACCGGCAACGAATGTTGTGCGGCAGCAACAACAGTGTTATGTTGCTGGTGCTCCACCTTGATGGCCTGCAATCTAAGCGGTGTCTGTGCTGTATTTCTTTCATTATCCTGTGCATCTTGTTCTTCTTCGGACACTTGCACCTCCAATGTTTGAGCAACTGTTGCTGCTGTTGCTCCACCAACTCCACCAATTCCATCGCTACCGTTACTGTCTTTGGTGTCCTCGTCATGGGCAATAGCATTGACATTGTCGTTGTTATTGTTGCTGTGATGACGCATATGTCCAATCCGTGTCATTGGCTGTGTGTTCAATGAGGCTAAAAATGTTGCTGCTGTAGTTGATGTGCTTGGTTTACGCAACACCATGCCTCCATTTGGATTGGGATTGCTATTTGTATTGGCATTTTGATGGGTATTCGGTAAGAGCTGCTTATGACAGGCCCTTGATTTTGTGTACGGTATTAGAAACTGTAAATATTTGGACAAATAATATTTACGCTTGCCCCTTCCCGTCTGTGTCCTTGCCAATTTCAATGATCGCAAAAAACTGCTCCTAATGGTTCGCCAACGTTCCCTCGAGTTTCGTACTGTAATGAGCCCAAAACAACAGACAAGTTATAAAATTTCTACCCTTTATAGTCGAGGGAAGTGTGTAGTATAAGAGTGTGTACTATAAAATGGACTTTAAATGGCACCGTAAAAGCCTCCCCAAGCTCCACATAACTTTTAAAACGTTTTCCGCATATTTAAAAGTCCTTTAGTAAGTCCCTATGTCAAGGGGCGATTACTGAGGGACTAGAGCACCTTCTATAGCATTATTACAGTGCTCACCTTATAGCTACTTTAAAAAAAAATACCCGCTACCGCAACTTCTGCATATTCGATAGGGTTTATTTGAGAACATAATTAAATCAATCAAATCAAATTTTCTATAAGATTGTTGGTGTTATTAAAAGTGATCCATCCAGTTTAAAATGAATTATTATCTAAATAGAAACTGAACAAACATCTTACTGAGACACTAACACAATTGATGTTTATATGCTTGTGGTTCTATGAGTGTAAATACTTGCATTTGTATGTATTATATGCAGATGGAGACATATTTTGAATTTCAATATGTTCTATTTTTTAAATGTTTTGGTTTATTAAATAAGGTATATAATACTGACGAATTTCTGCAATTTTGACAAGGAAAACATTAACTGCTCTAATAGTAAATGCTAAACCAACTAAGAGTGTTATAAATCAAACATTGCGTATGATTAATTTATTTGATGCATTTGACAAGCTTTTATCCAATTGCAACTTAACCTAAAATGTCCCACTCTCAACAGGGACCCGGTGCTGTGTTGTAAATGACCAAACAAAATGATCATTTGCTGCAAACTAGTGTTGGCTAAGATTGCGACTAGAGCTGCAGGGTATTTGCATTGCGGCTGCAGTTGCTGAAAACTTAATTATATGTCAAAAGCAGCAAACCAGCAGTAGCAGCAACAATAAAAAAAAATAAATAAAAAAAACAGCACCAACAACAAGAAGAACAACAACGACTAATTGCATGCAAACGCCGCGCACTGCGATTGCTGTGTGTGACACAGTGACACACCTACACACACGCACACAAACACACACACACACATACGGGCAACTTTATACTAATGCAGGCGAGTGCAAGTGAGTTGGCACGACTACAAATTGCGATTGCATTGAAATTGCATACACTCACAGACAGCACACACACCGACACACACACACACACATACAGGGGCAGTGAAAAGCTTGCATCATAGGCGCGCGCCAGCTAAAAACACACATACACACACACACTCGCGCAACAAATGAGCACGCAATTGCAATGAAAAAAAGAAAACAAAAAATACAAAAAAAACAGCAAGCAAACGAAAATGGAAATCTACAAATGTTGTAGAAGGTAAATTGAAAAGTTTGTGTTTCAATTTGTTGCAACCAGCAGCAGCAAGTGTCTATTTTCTATTTTTCTTTTTACAAT